>VYXD01015996.1:204012-341937 GCA_013397195.1 Hylia prasina
CCCGTCCGCCGCCGCGCTCCGCTTCGCCCCGTCCGCCGCCACTTCGCCGCCACCGCTCCCCATCGGGGCATCGCGGGCCCTGCCGCCGGTCTCCGTCGCCGCACCGCAGCCGGAGGTTGCCATCGCCGCCGGGAGGAGGGGGGCTCGGCGGGCCCCGGGGCCGCCGGGGCAGCGAGCACGGAGACGGCGGCAGCAGCCGGGTAAATACTGCCGTGCACCGAGGGGACTCGGTGCGGGTCCTGCCCCCTCGCCCGGGGGGCTGTCAGAGCCCCAAGGCTGGCGCGGCGAGGTCCTTGCAAAATTGCACCGGCCCCGGGCTCTCCCTTTGTGGAGGGAGAGCGGCAATTTCCCCCCTATTCCTTAGAGAGCCAAATGGGGGGGGAAAAAAAAATCCATTCTAAGTGTTTTCCCACTAGTTTCCATTGCATTTTTATTTGTCTTGCCGGCTAGAGCCATTTTAGAGAAGATTCAAAGATGATGCTGTGTTTTCGCTAAGGCAGAGGATGTAACTAGTCGTTTTCCTCCATTTAACACATAGGGTTGTGTTAGTGCGTAAATATCATTTAACTTATGGGAATATAACTTTTTAGGTCGCTTGTTGAATGATACTTTGTCTGAATTCTTCCTGTTGTCACGGCGGGCGTACAAAGAGGACTGTTAGTGATTTATATCTTTGAGTGGTATTCTTTGGTAGGCATTGCTTTGTAGTTTGGGCTGTGCACAGGGTGTTCCAGTCTTCTCACTTTGTCTTGGCAAAATCTGATTTGGGCATGTGGAGCTCTGTTTTGGCATTTGTAATGGATGGCATCTTGGATGCAGACACCTTCGTAATAAATCAAAGTGTGAAGACTTATTTTTTGCGTGAATGGGATTTGCTCACTTAGGTTTTCTCTTGTTGTTCCTTGGTGCAGTGATTGTTTTGTCTGATGACTCTGAGGTGTGGAGTGTGATAAGTTTGTTTAAAGTGCGTTTGTATTACCGTGAAAGAAGAGATTTTCCTGCTGGGGTGTTCTAGGCAGTGATTGCATGGTCACTCAGTCCAGCACACATACAGCTGGAAAGAACGGTACACTCGCCTTTTCCTCTTGCTTTCCAGTACGTTCTGCCCTCTCCCATGTGCTCAGGTGTGGATTTGTGAGTTGTGGGGTGGGCTGATGTGAGGAAATTATGTAGCTGAAAGTCAATCCAACGAAAGTGTGTTATCTGCTCATTCATTTCCTGATGGGACTCCCAAGAGAGAATGGGGATTGCCCTTTCTTCCCATGATACAGGTTCTTACCTGATTTCTTTGGAGCTGCAGCCATAGAAGAGGTCACAGGTGGTTTTAGTGGCATTGAAATTCAGGTATTGGTGTTACTTCTTACTGAAGGGTGAGCTGTCCTGGAGATGCAGGAAGATAGTGTTGTCTTTGACAGTTAAGCCAAGCCAGGCTAAGAAACTTGCCTCTGGCCATTTGTTTTCACGTGGTATTTCACCCTTATCTCCATCCTCCCTAGTGTCCTGTATGGTACCCTTGCAAATTGCATTACTAGTAACATCCATGATGAAAATAAGCAGTTTTTAAAAGGGAAATGTTTTTCTATCTGATTCATGTCAGTTTGTGTTGTGCCTTGATGGGCAGTTGCATGTTCATAACTGATGGGTGGCAGCTTGGGATGCAGGGCAGAACTTTCTTAAACTGACTTCACTTCACTTAGTTTCCCATTTCACCGTATCCATGATAGGCTGTGAACCTGTGCTGTAACAAAACTTTCAGTGCTGACTGTGTTGGTGGTTCAGACTTGGAGAAGTTTGACCTAGGAGTTTTGACTAGAAGCCTCCCGCTCCCTCTTTCTTTGATGGGGGGGTAGACCACCAAAAATGTCCACTTTACACCGACATTTTTGACAAACACTGCTCTTCTAGTGTTCTTTTACACCCTCCTGGCTCAAGTTAAATCAGTCATCTCAGCAAATTGTTACAGATTAATGATATTTTTCTTGCCTATTCTAACTTCAGAGAAGGATTGAAAAACCATTAATCCTAGAAATTAGGCATTAGCAGGTTAGCTAATGCTGTACTGATGAGCCAAATGGATTTTTTGTTTATTTACAGGATTATTGCATTTAAGGAAAACCCTTTTGTAGGAAGCAATTATCACAATAAGAGATCTTGAGACAATGAAATAGACCTCTTCAACCTATATTGTGCATTTGCTAAAGCCCAGTATAAGTAATTCGTAGAGTGTAATGTCCACATATTTTCCATGGAAGCTTCTGTCCCCCAGCTGGTGCTTGACTGACAACTGCCACTACTTCTTCTTCAAAAGTGATGTTACAAAGCATAAAATACATATGTAGGTTTGTTTTACTTTTTAAAACGACTGTTTACAAAAGTAGTGTTAATTAGAGAAAGATAAAAACTGGGATTATGCTGTCATTTTCCAAGGAGTGGAACTAAATGTGATGGAAGCATAGCAGACAGCAGATATATTGGGTTATCATGACTAGTTAGGGTAAAGTTTTAATAAAATTTTTAGCATTTTAGGACTTAAAACTCTCTCTGTTCAGAAACTTGAGAATACAAAATGTGCGCATGTGGAGAGTTACACAAATACGTTAGTGGGATTTTGGAGCTGTCATTGGAAGGACGTGAATTCAGAAGCCTGAGGAAGAGGAATTTAATTTGCAACAAGAAAAGAGAACTTGAAAGAGGGGAATATATGCATAAGGGCAGGAGATGTATGTAGAATGAAAACACTGATGGGATAAGGGCAGAGGGTTGAAATGGAGAAAATATTTGAGTACAAGTTCCAGGTTATTTTCTCTATCCTACATATGAATTGGAGTATGAAAGCAGCAGCCTTAGAGATTTCTTACTGAAATTTCTTGATCTGGGAGTTGTTTTAGTTTGTTGTTTTTTGTTGTTGTTGTGATTTATTGTAATTATTTTATTATTATTATTTGTGAGATGGAGTACATGCATTTACAGGTTACAGCTTTGTTGCACATTTTGTTGTTCATAACTGGGACGCTGGCAGTGGAGCCGTGTGTTGGATGTTGTAAATAGGGATGGTGTTAGTTTCTTAATAGCTGAGGAAAGCTTTGTGGTGGTTGGAAGAACATGGAGTGGCAGCAAAGGTCTGGGGTGAATACTGAGAAATGTAATGGAGGAGAGGAAGGTTAGGGCTTTATAGTGAGAGATTTTGGCAGACTTTTATTTGTTCTTGCAAGACTGACACATACTGCTTTTATTTATCCCTGCTGACCTGCGTGCTTGTTCTTTTTAAAGGTTTTGTTTTAGCTTCTTTGCTTTCTTGTAAGAAAATTGGCTGAGATTACAGGACTGGAGCATGTGGGGTCAACAGAGAATGGAGAAATGACAAACAGGTATGCAACCTGTTTAGTAATATGGCAGTGGCAACTGTGGTTTAGGTGGCAGAACAGGAAGGGAGAAAAATGCAGTGCAGTGCACACATAACTATGACTAGTGGTGGTGTTCAGTGCTCCAGATACAAAAACCTTTTAAAACTGGAATTTCTCCAATTAAAAATTTTATTTAAAAAAAAATTAAAAATCATGAAGTTCAAATATTTACTGCCCTAACTGCTGTCTCTGGGCAATTTGTAGAGGTCAGTCATAAGCAATCCAAACATCCCAAACATGCTTAATTTAAACTATTTCTTTCCTGTGTCCAGAGTTTATTCTGAGATGTAATCATCTTCTCTGTCTTCAGTGGAGGTGATTGTCATCTTCATGCCCACAGTCTTGATGACAAGAAGACGGTCTTGAAGATAGTAATTTCTTGAAGCAGTCCTCAAAATTCAGTGTTACAATGGGCACAAGTGAACTTTCAGAATGTATTTGTATGAGACACATGCACCTTGATCATGTTTTATCTCAGCCAGGCTGTTGCAGGATCATATTATGCTGGACAAGACAGTTGATCTTAAAAAGTAATTAAAGTGTGTTCTGATAAGTGTTCCATTAATCGGCTTAATGGAACAAAACAGAAATCACTAATATGTTACCTTACAATAAAGCTGTATGCACAATGGATTCTAGTACAGATTTGTACTGCAAGTGAATTTCGTTTGGTAAATTGTAAGGGAATTCTTTTGTTGGAGATTATATACTGTTCTTTTGATCTCTTGGAGGACTGAGCTGAACCTGCTGCACGTTCTCCGGGTGGATGCAGAGAATTCAGTGCACCTGCTGCCTATGTAGCAGAATCTACATAATCAGTTGGTTTAAAAAAGCAAATCAAGGCAGTCTCATCTGTTTTTTATGGAACTCCCCTTAACTCTGATCACTCCTGTATTCCAGTGCTATATTTTAGAATAATGTGAGGTGTAACTAGTTAAGCATAACTTACCAGTGGTAGTGTTTTGTGTCCTGGGTACGTGTACAAATGAAGGTCTGTGCAGAGGCAATGAGCTCAGGTCTTCTCTGCCAGAGATTTTTCAGAGACAACTTTATTTAATTTACTCTGGTTTATCTCTTCCAGTAATAAATAATGGGATTGGGAATTTTAGACACTTACAGAAAGTGTTTCTAGTGGCATTGGTATTTTTAGCGTTATGCTGTGCTTATCTGCTGAAAGCAGCCTGAGGTGAGGAAAACTGTTAAAAACATCACTGCTAGGAAAAATCTTTATTTACACTGGTTTATGCTTTGGTTCATGTTGTTACTAAAGTGTCAAGGTCCAGAAATCCAGACACTTTATTGAGAAATTCCTGGCACTGTTTTTTATGGAATCTTTATTTAGCTGCTTCTTCTCAAAGAATGGAAAACAGCAGCAAATTTGGGACTTTGTGACTTTTTCTCTTTGGCTTAACATCTTCCAAAATGGTGCTTTATGAAATGCATCTTTGAGTTGAAAATTTCTAGATAATTTAAATACAGAGCATGTTATTAGCACCTGGAACGAGAAGTTAAATGCAGTCCATCCCCTCCTCTTTCTTTAGTAACTAATGAAAATTAAAGTATTTGGAACAGTTGTTTGTCTAGTTTGATGTTTTAATTGATCCATCCCCCCAAGTCGAATTTATTAAGCAGAGTAAAATCACTCTCCTTTCTGTAGCTGAGCTTAAAACCCCCTGATTGATGGGCTTGCACTCTTTCTTCAATTTACAGAGGCGTTCACCGAGTCTCCGCTCCGAGTCTTCCCTGGAACACAGTTTGCGGATTACTGTTGGCAATGACCGGTACTGCATTGGCACACCCGAGCGAAGGAGGCTGCCTGATAGACTGGGCTCACCAATTGATAACCTGAGTGACAGGTATGGTCCTGTGCAGGTGGGGATTCACGTGGGTGGAACAGCGTGGGAATGGCTCTGCTGGACCAGACCAAAATCTGGTTAGCCCACTGAGTGCCTAGGGAATGAGGGTAAGCATGTAGCAATGCTTCCCAGGGAATATCCCCCCAGCCTCTCCCAAGTTGTGGTGCAGGGAATTCCTGAACAAAAGCCTCTGTCTGTGTAACTCTAAACAGATATTTCTTCTCTAATTTTTGTCAGCTGCTTCTAAATGCCATATAAACTAAGCATGCACGTCATATATTGCAGGAGGGAGTGTGATGTTAATCCCTCCAGTGCTTCCTGCCCCTTAAGGGTGGGATGTCACATGGAGACACTTCATTTGACATTTCACTACTTCAGGCGCCTTCTGTTTCTTATGAACCTACCTAGTCCTTACTGAAAGGAAGGTTGTTTAATATAAGGATAGTGTAAAGCTTCAACTTCCTCATTTATTAGGAGGAATTGTCTATTTTCCTGACGTTTGAGACTAGTCTAGAAGAAAACTCTGAAGTAGCTTCAAGTAGATTATTATTTCGACTTTAAAAACCTTGCAGAAGAGAACACAGTCAGACAGTCTTATACATTATAAAGGAAGTGTTTGAATTCTTAGGATCCCTTGACAGAAATTGGAGAGAAATAGTTATGGAGAGAATTATTTTGTGTTAAAAATACTGCTGTGAATCGTGAAGTATAAATATTAGTAGATACAATTTAGAGCTCTTTGCGTTCAGTAGGAGAACTGGTAGAATCTGGCAAAAGAAAGAAAATCAGAAAACTGTGCAACTCTCTTTGTCCTGAATTACAAAGTTAGACACTGCATAGCTTGTGCCCTGGAGCATACAGTTGCACTTTCAGGTCAGGGATAAGCGTCCAGCACAGAAAAAAACCATTACCACTTCCATTTTTGATGCAAATATCATCAACTGTTAAAAAACAAGATGAGAGAGAGAAGTGAGCAGAATAAATGAATTTCCTGTCTTTCTCAGGTATAAAGTTCAGTTTCAGCAGGTGTAGAAAACCAAATGAGAGTTTGGGGTTTGGTACTGTCACTTTTATAGCTTTACCTCTTTTCTCCTGGCATCACTGATTTGTAAATCCCCTGTGCAGTCTGGAATCTTCCAAATGAAATGAGTGTGTATGCTCAGGGAGGGCATACACACTGTGGTTGGAAGGAAAAGGAAGTGATATGTCAGGAACTGGCACTTCTCTGGCAAATTAGGGGTGGTGGTGTTTGTCCCATTGCTTCATGTTCTCAGGTGAGATTTTTGATTTAGCCTGTTCTGTGGTGCTGATGCATGGTTAGAAGTAACATCAGGTATAGCAGAGTTTATTTAACTTAAGAGTGAGAAATCACAAAAGTTGATTTCTCTAGTACAGAGCCCATAGATGCGAAAAAGAATGGTAAGAATAGACCCCAGAGAAGGTTTAAAAGTGACAGATGAGTTAGAATGAGAAGAAGATAAAGTGAGACCACATAGACTTTGATCTTTAAGTGACTTCCTTGTGTTTGTAGTGTAAGCATGCAAGAACTTCATGTTGTTACATTTACTTTTCTTTTTGTCTAATCTGTGCTGGCTGCACTTTTCTGCGTGATGCACATTGTCCAGAAGCTTAAAGTATGTGACAACCAAGTCACCTGTTAGCTTTTCCTAAATCATCTAGGTACTATTTCTGAATTCTAAGTTTCTTCACTGCTAGCCATTTTATTTGTTTTCAAAAGACACTTGGTATTTGGTTAAGGACATTGTTTATCAAGTATTTTTCATCATGTACTTTTTACCCTCTTCTGAGTGACTGCCTTGGTAGCAGGACACTTTATATCTCTCACTGGGCTGTAAAATGGTCCTTATTGTTACTGCTCATATTACATTTTTATTTGGCATGTGGTATGTTCTCATTCTAATTAAAAATAAAAATGTGTTTCCTGAAGATGTCTCTTCAAATTTTGAAGTAATTGGAGTAAATAATTCTGAATTTAGTTATTCTCAGCTATTTTTGCTAATTACTCTACTTTGATATTTCAAGCAATCACTTTAACACATTATTCTCTAATTTGTAGGGCCTTGGGGTGGTAGAGAGGTTCATTAGTCTACAAAGGAAAAAAAATACCAAAGGAGAGAAATCAGAGAGGCTTTTAGAGTCTCCTACAGCAGTGGATTTTCAGGATGCCCGAGGAGGCTTTCTCAGGGTGCGTGTTCACATGCAGGTCTGTCCTAAAACATCTGTAAGAACTTGCCCCAAGTTTCTAGGGCAGCTGGTCTCCTGCACGTGTCTAAGTAGGCACCCTGAATGCTGCTGGACTGTGTCTTCTGCTTCAGTCTCCTGCTTGGACCAATAAGTGTTTTTTTGTCTTCCAGAATCTCAATCTGTCAAAATGAAAAATAAATCTTTTTCTCTCTCCCTGTGTTCCATCTCTCTGGCTCTCAGTATTTTTAAGACTTGTATTACTATCTGAGCTGGCACAAGCTGTAGAGAGCATCCCACCAGTTCTTTCATCTGAGGTTAATATGAGAGATAGACCAAATCACTGCAGAGACTTGGTCTGCATTAAGCTGTGTTCTGAAATAGTGTTTTTGGCATAATATCAAGAGTAACAGTTGGCTTGCATATGAACAGCTCATCTGACTCCCTATTCAAAGACTGTGTATTAAAGTGGAGTCCTGTTGATTGCTGACAGCAGAATACCACTATTTATTTCTATTTCTGTGTATGTGAATAAACATGCCAAAAAGTAAATTACCTTACACTAGTTTTAGGTCTCTGAGGCATCATGTGTGTGTAGCCTGTGATCTGTTTTCCATTTCTGAAACTGCAAATTCCATTTATTCATGGATTCTTTGTTGGTGAAAGAATTGGGGTGGTCACAGTGCTACCACCTTGTTTCCTCTCTTGGGGGTGCAGTAGCCAATAGTAGACATTACTGGCTGAAAGCATCCAAACCAAGTAAGAGGGATGTAACTATTGGACTGCATGCACAGAAAACAGGTTTCAAAGACTCCTGTAAGGCAAGTAATCATTTTTCCCACGCTTGTATTTAATTTTCAGGTTTCAAATCTGCGTTTTAGCTGTTCAGAGTGTATTTGGAATGTCTTGCTAGTTTTAAATATAGTGGGTCTGCTGTTCCTTTCTTTCCAAAGTATGATTAAAAATTCCTGTGCTTTGTCAGTGGAGTCAGAGTGTTTGAATTGTAGGTGACAGCTGCCAGACATGCATCTAAATAATTTTATTTGCACAAAAATCAGTTGAAGGTATATGGTGAAGCACATCTGTTACTCCATCAAGTGTGTTCATGCAGCTTGTACAGGTTTAGCAGGCTCTCAGAAAACATGCCACTGAGAATAAACATACCTTTATGTAGGTTGTGAAAACATTTATTTATGAAATTTAATTTAGCTCTTTTTAGATATTTTTGTGCTTTTGGAGGAGGTGGATGTGTGTAGTTTGCTGAAAACTGGAAAGATACCATGTAATACAATGGGTACAGGTGTAGGCCAGATTTGTTTTATAAACTGTGTTGGACTGATAAAGTATGTAATAAATGCTTTGCAATGATGTGAGGTAAAGTGAAGTTTTGTGTTGATTGTGTTCTTAAATGTGCATGTGTCAACTAGGAAAATACCCAAGAAAAAGACCTTGTCTGTGCATCTCTGTTATTCTTTAGTCTGTTGTGAAAAACTGGGGCTGTAATTTATTTGCAAAATTTTTTGAAGATGTCTTCTGGCATGACTTGATTTGTCCCTTCTCAAATCTATGGAGGGACCTTTTTGAGTATGAAGAGGTGATTTTTGTGGATTCAGGCCATTATGCATAGTTATCTCAAATTGATTGGCTCAGGAAAGAGTCTTCTGTCTCATTGATGTCAGTTACAAAGCACATTTTCTTTTTTGGATGATCTTGGTGGAGTTTGAAATATCAATGAGTAAAACCAGTAGCCAGTAACTTTTAAAGTGGTTTGGTTTGTTTCTGCCTTATCTAAAGAAAAGTACCAAGAAAGTTTTTAGGCATAGAGGAAAAGGCCTTAGTTAAAAAAGTACCCCTAATTGTAGGTGTCTTGGAATTGTCCAAAAGTAGATACTCCAAGAGAAGAAGCTGGTTATTCTGACGTGACCATTGCACATCCACTGTGTGTAATAATGCAGGGGCTGGCACAGAAGAAGGGTACCATTACACTTAATCTCCTTGGTTTGTAGATACCAGAAATTGTGCTTCCTTTTAGGCATGGGGTTCATGTGATTAGTGACAATGCTCTCTGCATATCCGTTGCAAAATAAAATGTTGATAGAATTTGTGGTCCTTGTCCACAGCTGAAAATAAAAGGAAGATCTGGTTGCATTTGCCAGTGTGAAACTAAATTATACCTTGAATAATTCATAGGAAATCTGACCTTGGCATCTTACTGGGAGAGGCGAGGAAAGGGATTGTGGTCTGAAATATGATAGTAAGGGGTTTTTTAAAACGTGTAGTCTCTCACATTCACAGAAACGAATCCAGCCTATCAATTTTTTAAGGCTCTTATTCCTCAGTATGAGTTGAATTGTCCATGTCACTGTGTTTGCAGGTAACTTCCTAGGAGGTATGTACAGTACCAGTAAGAATAAGTCTCCCTCTCTACTCTGCCTTTTAAGTACATAAAGTGTTGGTTCTGTGTAGTGAGGGAGATGTTATTTTGAAACTGGTTTGGAAATTTCTTACTCTTGAGTAGGAGTAAGACTTCATTTACTCTTGATTCAAGTACTCCTATTCTGTGCTTCTCTTACACAGGGATGATATGGCTGATGGTCCAATATTCACTAGAGGCCTCACATGTCCTCGAGGCCTTGAGAGATACCCAGCACATGAAGATCAGCCCTCAAGTCCCTTCATTCCGAGGCACGATGAAGACTACCGCAACCGAGACGTTTTCCTGCACCGTTCAGATTACAGCCCGCACTACGGCCGTCGGGAGGAGCTGCCTCGTGGATCTGACAGAGATGGTGAGAAACTGAGGAGATCCCCCTACCCACTGAGGGCAGAGGAGAGGGGACGGGAAATAAAGCGTCCACGGTATGAGAAGGATGAGAAGATGCACGGTGTGAGTGCAGAGCATCAGGGCTTCTCATCAGGAGCACGAAACTACCGCAGACGAAGCCGCAGCCGTAGTAGAAGCCTGAGCCCGTCGTACCTGAATGAAGAATTCCGAGAGCTTGAGCGTGCAAGGAGGAAAAGAGAAGAAGAGGAGCGCAGTAGAAACTTGAATCATGACGTTTCAGGCAGCAGCTACACGATCCCTGGCTTGACTAACACATTACAGACTTCCGAGCCTCGGTATACCTACAGGCCTGAAGAAATCCCACCCATGCCCAAAAAATCTATTTTGAAGAAACGAGTAGATATGGAAGTAGAGTCTGCTGCTGCTCAGGTTTGGTCTCTGTGTGTCTGTTTATGTGCTTTGACTTTCCAAAACAGTTACTTCATGATACAGAATGTTAGTTTGATTTCCAAAATATAAAAAGCAAATCTTTGTTTCGCTGTCCTTAAGATATCTTTCTGCAGGGCTGTGTAAGTTCAAAGTGCATTAGAAACTTTAAATGGTTATGGCATTTAATCAGGAATCATATATATACATACATATACACACACACACACATATATATATATATATAAATAATCTGAGACAGAATAAACTGTCTTTGTGGAAATTCAACCCAGGATGCAGAGATCTGGGCCAGCTTTCATAGAAAAGCTGACTCTCATAGTACCACAGGCAGTCAGGATACTGACTGATATCCCTGTATCTTTCTTGTTTCTTTATAGACCTGGAGAATTGACTAATGCATCCTCAGCACTTCTGCCTGAAAACAAACTTTAAATTTCCTTATTTTTTTCCCTTTGGACTATAGGCTGGGGTCAGCCCTACTTAATTTGTACCAAACATGTACCAATTGAGTCTCAAAATTAGAGCAATGGACAGATAAGTGGCTGTGCCTACTGTGATAAACTGACTTTTTGTGTTCTAACACCTCACTTTGATTTGCCTGTTGGATCAGTGTTGGTTTGACAGTGACATGCTTATCTCAGGAGTGTTCCAATACTGAGGATCCTGTTCCATACCTAGTACTGGAAATGCTGCTTAATATGGCATTAATTATGAATATCTGAAGAAGGGACTGAGAATAACCCCAATGCAATAGTTTTTACCTGAATTAAAGTATTGAAATCCTATGTGACTATGACTAAGCTCAAAGCATATCCAAAATTATGTAACAGGGTTTCAATTTAAAAATTTCAGTTCTTATGCTTGCAAAAACTTGTGAAATGTAATTGTGATTTTGTGTGTTCTCTAAGATAAGCATTCATTGTTGGACATGGCATTCCAGAATCATCAGCCAGCTTGGTTTGTAATCTTCTGTGTTCTCTTTCAACTGTATATTGTCTGTTCTAACACTTTTATTCAGCTGTGAACTCAAGGAGAGATGAACATGTTCCTTTGTTCTGTGAGGTGCATAGTGCCTTAGAAGTAAATAGCATCTTCTCTTTTTCAGCCCGAGGGCTTTTCAAACAGTCCAGCCCCCAGCACGGATTCTCCTCTTCTTCCTAGTCAGTCTTCTTTGCCCCAGAGCAACAACGTAGCTCCTTTTGCCTCTGAAGTGGAAAACTTTCTCAAACGGTTTAACAAAGGCTCTCTTGCAGAGTCTTCAAACAAGGAGCTATGTGAAGGTTTGTACCAGTGGAACTCACTCTCTGGGCCTCCCAAAGACACTTTGACGTTTGAAGAGAAGTTTGGAAGCTTCTTAAGTCACAAGGAAAAAGTAGAACCCAAGTCAGAGCCCACTGATCGCCATACTGACTTCCTGCTGCCTCACGAGAGGGCCAGTCAGGATGGCAGTGGTTTCTCCCGAATTCTGGGCATGATGGCTGATTCTGTCAGTGCTCAGGAGAAGAGGAGGCGTAGCTTTCCTGACATTGAGGATGAAGAGAAATTTCTTTATGGTGATGAGGATGAAGAGACCAAAATTGAACCTCTCCCTGTGGAGAAGCCCCCAGTGAGTTGTGGCAATGAGATAATAATACAGAAGATGAGCCCACCTCCTTCTCCCGCTCCAGCTGTCAAGGTGGATCCTGTAGAAGAGCCAAATGCAGAGTATGCAAAGATCCACGACTTACTCAAAACCATTGGACTTGACATTGGCGTTGCTGAAATTGGGAAGCTGGCCGTTCGTACGCAGGAACGCCTCCATGGCAAAAAGCTGGCATCTCGCTCTCCGGATCGTCGCCCTTCAGACGCTCGCAGGCTGGACGCTTGGGAGCTGCGCCGCAGCCGGAGTGACACTCGCTCTCCCGAGTCAGGCCAGCAGCGTTCAGCGTCACCCCCGGGCTCTTTCCAGCAGTCTAAAGATGCATCTTCTCTTCAGCAATCAGACTATACTAAGAACAAGCCAGTGGGTCAGGAGATACCTCCATGTGCACCAGAACAGCCTCTCCCTTCTGTCTCTCTCATTCCTTCAATTCCGCCAACTCCTCCTAGTTTGCCACCTACACCTACTTCTGTTGCCCAATACCAAATTGCCAACTATTCCCACTACACTGCTGCTCAAATGCCCCAAAACTATCCCCCTCCCACAATGGCTCCTCCAGGATACGATGCATACGGTCACTATATGGCATATGCAGCCACTGGCTGGCCCATGTACACCCCTGCCCAGCAGCCTAATCCTACGCTACCAGAAGCTCATGGTCTTCTTACGATGGCCATGTCAGCGAACCCCACGCGTCCCAATCTCCGGGTGATTGAGACTGTCTCTCTGGGAAAGGATGTCCCAGATGTGAAAAGAGATGGTTCTGTGCTTGTTCAAGTCCCTACCACCCCTTCTCGTTCCAAAGCACCCCTTCGACTGTCGTCACACCCTCTCAAAAATACCACAGAAAGGATGTCGGATGAAAAAAATCGGGCAGCTCAAAAGCAGAAGGTATGTTTAGGTATTCTGATACTTCAGAATATGTTGGATTGCATGATTGGTGGGGTGGAAGCTTTTTCTCTTCAGGTGCACCTTTTCTTTTTTTTCCTGAGTCACTCCAGTTTAAAAATAGTGTGACCTAGTTTACTTCTGTTTAAGATTTCTAAGCATTTGTCTCTAATTATCTGTGACACTTGTAAAAAGTGCGTTTTAAACCTCCAGAAGTTGTATGCCAGTAACTATGGCAGAACAGATGAAATCAAAAACAAAGTAGAACTTCTTTGGACCAACAAAATCTTACAGGGATAACACATGGTGGCCACAGCTTGGCTTTATTCTGCTGAGATTTAGATATTGAAATACCTGAAGATATCTGAAGATGTAAAAATCTGAAGGGACAGTGTAAAGAAAATAAAATGGCTTTTTTTAGTGGTGTCCAGTGGCAAAACAAGAGGCACAAACTGAAACACAGGAGGCTCCATCTGAACATGCTACATTGTACAAAATACCATGGTTATACCTGTATTAGACATTTTTAAATACATACTAGAGGATATCATCATTCGCCATCACATACAGTCTTCCCTCTACATTTATACTAATTCTCTTACAAAAATCATAAAATTAGAAGAATTTAGGGGAAACTCTATTTGGAGGCTCTGACACCAGTTCAGGTCATGTGTGTTAGTGTTTTTGTCTTCTAATTATCTTGGCTTGTACAATAGTAGAGAGTAGTGGGGGAAGAATGTATTTTAAAGTAGGAAACTGTAGTAACACAACTGTCAATTGGAAGATTCCCAAAAGTTATTTGAGTTTTCAGACTGGTGTCCACTTGGTCTTTGTTGTTAAAATAAGGGCATAGAATTACTTGGGTATGAGGGGACAAATAAAAATCATCTAGTTCCAACCCCACTGCCATAGACAGGGACACCTTCCACTAGACCAGGTTGCACAGAGCCCCTTGAACACTGCAGGTCTGAAGAGTCCACAGTCTCTCTGTGCAACCTGTTTCCATGCCTCACCATCCTCATTGTAAAAAAATACTTCCTTTATATCTAGTTTATATCTACCCTCTTTTAGTTTGAAACTTGCCACTTTTCCTGTGACTACAGACCTTGGTAAAATACCTGTGTCTCTTTTTCTTTCAAACCCCCTTTAGCTATTGAGGCTATAATACAATCTTTTATTATAAGAGCCTTTTCTTCACTTGTATGAAGTGCTACATCAGCAAGTAAGTGAGCTTCCACTGCTCGCAGGAATAATAATTTCTTCAGCTGACACAGCTGAAATTTTGTTCTTAATGAAATTCAGTACTTCTGGAAGAGCTATCTTGGCTAAAGGTGTGTGGTTTTCTCCTTCCCTGACATACCCTGGTGGCTCATCTATGCATCTTGGTAGAACTTCTAAGGCTTTGTCTGCAGAAATCTTTGACTTGGATTTAGTCCACTTGGGTTTAGTTTTTGCTGGGATGGCTTGAGTATAAAAACTTGTATACTCCACTTGATGCCCCCATGCTGCAAAAAACTCAGAAAGAGAGAGTGGTACTTTATGATTAAAAAAATAGCATACAAACCCAAAATAATAATAAAAATCTCCTTACAGTGTTTAAGATGTAGCTTAACTGTGTTGGTAGAACTACTTCAAAAAGGATTCAGGGATGCTGCCAACCTTGACATTGCTATGGTAGAAGTGATTGTCTAGGGAAGTCCAGATCATTTGTTTGTTAAGGGAGGGGTCTGTAGTAAGTTTTAAGAGCCTTGTGAAGGTAAAAAAATTGGGATTTGTCTCTTGAAAAATGAAGCTGGAAAAGAAGCTGAAA
This sequence comes from Hylia prasina, assembly GCA_013397195.1. Lineage (NCBI taxonomy): Eukaryota > Metazoa > Chordata > Aves > Passeriformes > Sylviidae > Hylia > Hylia prasina. The sequence continues at coordinate 219,044 of VYXD01015996.1, forward strand.
GAACTTTTCGGGTTTCATTTTATCATATTGCTTTTTTTTCTTCTATGAGAATCAATGAAAACAAATGAAAAAGGGATTTTTGAGTTCCTCATGTCACAGTTTACCTTAATGAACAAGAAATGTCATCCTGATGTTTCATGATTTCATGTCAGACTGAAGCGGCACCTAACTAATAGCTAAAATGGGCCAGAGTCAAAGCAGGAGGCAAGGTGAAGGGCTGTGAAGGCTGATGGAATATGCTAGCTGTAGAGATGGTGCATTAGTTTTGAACAGCCATTTGGTATTGATCTTGATTAGCCCTGTAGAAGATAGTCAGCTGAGCCTAAGGGCCTTGGGAAGTGGTGGAACAAACAGCAGTTTAGAGGAATACATTGCCCAAAAGAAAAAAATTGCCTACAAACTGGGTTTTGAAGCATGACCACACAATACAGTCACCTTCAGATACCGAGGGAGAGGTGTGTTTATTGTGTTCAAATACTTAAGAACATTTTGGGAATAGCAAGCAGTGTTCTCTGTCTGGAGAGCTGAGGTCTTCCTGTCATTCTTGCAAGACTGTTTAACTTGTGTTGGGAAAAGAAGAAAATCCAGACACCTTCCAATTTATTTAGGTGATAGAAGAGAGAGAAAAACTGAAGAATGATCGAGAAGCTCGGCAGAAGAAGCTTTACTATCTCAAGACCGAATTGGACAGGCTACGTAAACAGCAAGGTATGGTGCATTATCCACCCCCCAGCCCCTGCTTCTTTTTTCTCCCCCATTGGGATGTGTCACAAGTCCTGGTATCTAACAGGAGAAGGAGGACCAAAATAATAATAGTCCATAATGTATTTTCATACTCCTGGCAATGCACAACTCTTGAGAAAGCCATGACCTAGTTACTATATAAAGATCAATTGCATCAAAATTTGAGCAAACAGTTGCTCTTGCATCTTCTTGGTTTGATAAGCTAAAGGAATAATAATTTATGCATTTTAGTGCTTCTTTAGAAGTGAGAAATAGTAACTGAAGATGTTATTGTGCCTTTCAATTTTTCATGAATCTTATCTGGAGGTAGAAAAGTCCTCTCTCAAGAAAGCTAATTTTTTGTGTCTTTAAAATTTGTTTGGTCCAGGTAAATATTTAATTCCATCACCTTTGGAATATGATACTTTCAGGTTAGAAGTTTGGTCACACAGGGAAATAGTGATTATTAAATTGATACTCTGGAGGATTATGGTGCCTCTCTTGGGGTGTGTGTTACGGTAGTCCTTATAGAAGCACATCATGCAGATTTAGTGATGCTGTACCTGGAAGTCAGTTCCATCTTTACAACTTCATAGTGAAAATTTAGCCATAATATTTTATATTAGTATTTTACTTGTTGCTGGAGTTATTGTACAGCTCTAAAAGTCAGTTTTCCTTTTGCATTTCTGACTCTTCTGGTTCCTTGATTGGCTCAGGAGAGATGTTGAGGAAAAAACGTCGTGAGAAGGACGGACACAAAGACCCCTTGTTGGTTGAGGTGAACAGACTACAAGAGAATATTATGAAGGAGATTGCAGAGCTGCATAAAGAAGCTGATGCAGCTGACAAGAAGCAGTCAGAGCTTGATAAAGTAGCACAAATCCTGGGGATTAACATATTTGAAAAACCCCGGAAACCATCTGCGGAAACTAAAGATTCCTCGGAAAAGAGCAGCAAGTCAGAAAATGCAAAAAGTGTAGAGAAAACATCTTCCTCCAACAAGGTAAAGTCTTACAGTTTGTGTGCTAATGATTTTCCCACTAAGAGGAGAGGGCACTGGGGAGACAGCTGGTCACAGACATTTACTAGAGGATGATTTGGTGTCATTTGTTACCACATCTCGTACACTGGCTTTGATGGTGCATGCAGGTGAGAGTCAGTGTATCAGTTTATATAATTTCTCTCAGGTTTTGTGCACTTCAGCACCAATTACTGTTTTTTATCTTGGTTTTGCTGAGGTGTTGGCTGGATTGAACAGTATCATGATTGTGTCTAGCTGTTTGGTCTTAATACGATACCAGGAGGACAGACTTTTTTTTTCCTCTACAAAATTTCTGTCATGGCCTTTCAGGCAGGAGTGTTTATAGCAGCAAAGCTCCCGGAAAGTTGTGAGCATGTTGATCTTCTGACTGGGTAATGACAGTAACAAATCGCAAGACTTAAAGAAGATGGTCAGTGTAACACATTTTTTATGTACATGTGTTCTCTCTTAAGAAATGTATCAGTATGGTCTCTCTGACATGGTCTGTACTGCACTGTGCTGGATGTACCAGAACAGGCTTATTGCATTCCAGAAGATAGTTTTACTTTGAAAGTAGGATGGATACTACCATCTGAAAGGTTATGCTTGTATTCAGATGTTTTTCAGATGTTTATTCAAATATGTAACAGAAATAGCTAATGGGAAATTGTAGATGAATTTTGTGTAGATTTTAGCATATATATTTTTTGCAGAGAGGAAAATGTTAGTAGGGTAAGAGGTATAAGGAAAAACTGAGAGGGCACCTCATCAATTTATCTGAAGGGAGGATGTCAAGAGTGTGGAACCAGGTTCTTCTCAGTGGTGCTGAGCAAGAGGACAAGGCAATGGGCAGAAACTCATGCACAGGAAGTTGCAGCTGAATGTGAGGAAAAACTTCTTTACTGTGTGGGTGACTGAGGACTGGAACAGATTGCCCAGAGAGGTTGTGGAGTCTTCCTCACTGGAGATACTCCAGAACCATCTGGACACAATCCTGTGCCATGTGCTCTGGGATGATCCTACTTGAGCGCAGAGGTTGGACCAGGTGACTCAAGGTTGTCCCTTCCAGCCTTACCCATTTTATGATTCTGTATTTCCTATAAAGTCAATCAAATCTGTTCATGCTGTAAAATTTTCCTAATGTTTTATTGTGATCTGAAAACTCATTAGGTATATTTAATTTAAAGACTTGCTTTTTTTGTTGTTGTTTCTTGAAACATCTCTGAAGTTTACTGTCCACTTATTTTAACAAATTGTTTGCTTCAGTCACCACTTCATAAAACTAAAGTAGGCAAAAATGTTTGTTAAGTCTTACATTGCATTAAGTTATATTGTTTTCTTTTCTTGAGATATGGTATGTGTGAATATATTTCTCATTATTTTAAGTTGCATTGTCTGTGTTGTCCAAACCCATAATGACTTGATCTCCTTTTCATAGTTCCTATTTTAACTTGGAAAATTGTGAGTTCTGGACAGGAACATTTAATATTTTCATACATATGTAGGCACATAGGACATGGCCTTCAGCCTCTAAAATTCACATTGTAGTTCTGATTGTTAACTTTTTTTTCATGAAAAGAAAGATGGTGCAGGCCTTTCAACACTGAGATTGGTTGACTGCCAACCTGAGGGCAAAAGCCTTTGCCTTTCTGCTTATTCGCAAGGTACCTTGTGGTCCCTTGCTGCTGATCCTGTGTCTGTGTGTTGTAGTTACACAGTCAGTGCAGAGGTGAAGCCAGTATTACTGTGCTAAACAGACAGATCACCCTGTCTGGGCTCTAAATAATAGCAAATTATAAAGGCATCTTTGAGCTGGGGTAATGCACAAACTGGAGTTAAGAGTGGGCTGTCACCTGTCTATCTGAGAAGTATTGTCCTCTTAAAGACAGTGATTGAGATAGTATTTTTATAGGTGTATGTCTATAAATAACATAAACATTGATGCTTGTGTGACATTTTGAACATCCTTCCATGTACCCCCTGCAGATCATAAGTTGATCTCATTGTTCAAGAGATTGTTTGCTATGTTCTTGCTGACAGAATATGTGCAAGTATTCATTGGGTCACTTATTCTGCTACCAAGAACTAGATTATATTGGGATATGAATATCTGTGGGGTGCATAGTGGCTGGGCTGTCTCTTCATTCTTTGATTTACAATGCATGTTGTGGGGGGTGGTGTTAAGGAATTTAAAGTAAGGCAGATGTTATTTGACAGTTTTGAATTGCTTAAATTTATTCAGTGCTGGTTGTGAGTAACTTGGAAGTCATGCAACCAACTCGAGTCTGCTAAGTTAACATGCTGTTCTTTACAGACTGCCATGCAAAATGATCACATGATGGACTTTATGCCATTGAAAATGTAACTCAAAACTCAAAATGCATCTAGTACTATTGTAATCTAAATTACCAGGGCTCATTCATGGTATATTTCAGATAATACTTGTTTTGCTACAAGTGTTAGTTTAGTATTAATTTTCGATAGAGTCCTGAAATGTCTGTATATCACTATATGGCGTCTTTCTGTACAGATCAATGTAAGTGCAAACATCACATGTTTAAATCACAAGATCCTCCATCTTATATGCTTAGATAATTAACAAAACACCATCTTTCTTTTATTAATAAGCAGCAAGTTTTCTGGAGAATTCAGCAACACTCAAATAATCTGATAAAACTGATGGAGTTAAATACTTCTAGTCTACTGATTTTTGCTTCCTTTTCCATTCTGCTTTCATCCAAGCTACTTTCACAGTAACTTCTGAATGCCTCTAGGGGAACCATATGAGGTCTTCTGGGCACTGTTTGGCTAGTATAGTAAATTGGAACTGTTGTGTCAAACCAATAAAGTGGGAAGGGTGCATGCCACAGGGAATTTGCTCATTTGGTTCCTTGATTACCTACAACCATCCAGCCATTACATCTGGGACCCTTATTGGAAACTCTTCACTGCAGCCACGCAGCATCTTTAGTCGGCAGTACCAACTCTCTGAAACGGTGGAATTAACCTGGGCGCTGAAAAGCAGGTGATATATTTTTTTTATTTTGGTGTGTACGGCTTCTGCTGGAGGCAGGTTCTGAGTTCTAGAGCATTTTGTCTGTCCTGCCTTGTCTTAGAGAAGTGTTTCCTTCTGTTCAATTTAGGAATCAAAAACTACTAATGAAAAATCGAGAGGTAGAAGCCCGAAGCCAGCAGAATCCTCTTCACAGTCCTCCAAACATCCTTTCCAGTTGGCCAATATTTATGAATATTATGATGCAGGGAACCACTGGTGCAAAGACTGCAATACCATCTGCGGGACCATGTTTGACTTTTTCACACACATGCATAATAAGAAACACAGACAGGTATGTTGCAGGCTTCCTTCACTAAGTGCATTTCATATTGCTATGAATATTAACACGAAAACATACATCACAGAACTACATTTTACAAGAGAACCTGAAGTAATAACGAACCCAAGAAGTAGCTTATCAAATTCTTTTCCCCTAATATTGGACTTGAGCAGTTGTACAGCTACTGGTGTATTCCAAATATTGTAAATGGGGCCTGTGTTCAGTTTGCTGGGGTTTGCCACTTGTGTTTCACATGTTTATCTGTTCTTTGTGGTCATTTACATTTTACACTTTTCACAGGTTATTTTGTCATTATAAATTGTAAAATGGGAGGGAAAAGAGAGGAGAATTAGTTCTTGTAAATATTTGCACGTTGATTTTAATGTGCAGTGTTCTAAAAGGATATTAAAAAGGAAAAAGACAAGTGTTCTTGCCTTGCTAGTGTAATATATGAGCCTATATACCTCTGTCACTGTGCAAATAGACCCTGGATCCTTACAACAGACCTTGGGCTTCGAAGACCCAGAGTGAGACCAAACAAGACTCCATAAAACGCATTGATAAGATAACGGTTCCTGCCAAAGGTATGTTAATTTTTATTAACTTGGCTATCATCCCTCTTTACCCTTCAGCAGGTTCCACTTGCTCAGAGAAGGAATTTTCAAACTTTACCTTGGAGCATATATAGCTACTGTATTATTAGGAAAAAGGCAAATTATTTTGTTTCTTGGCTTTTCTTGTGGAGAAGGTCATGAAGCAAGAGTGTAGGAAAAATATGGCTTTTTCTCTTCTTTTTAGAGATTAGTTTTTTATTTTGAATACCAGTTGTCTTTCAGTGTAGTTCTGAAGTATTTTTTGCCAACATATTAGAATTCAGAGCATGACCACAAGAGTTGGCAGTATTGGGTAGATCTTGCACAGTATTTGACAATGTCTTGTAGTAGACTTTTCCATTCAGTACATTTTTAGCAGAGGTGTCCCTGAAAATTGACCGATGAGTTCTTGTGAGTGCAGATACAGAGACTCTGAGACAGACATATGGAAGGAGCTGTAATTGAGTTGAAAATAATTGTAGGATTTAAAATATGGATGTAAAAAAGGCCCACCAGTGATCAACTAATTTTAATAATCTGTTACATATTTCTAGTAGTGCCCACTAAAAGAAAATCTGCCGTGTCTTAGATAACTGTACTGAGTTCTGTAGGCACAAGGATGCAACCTTGCTGAACTCCAATGAAAATATTTGTGTTCTGCTTCTAAAGCAGGTGCTTAGTATTTGAGCAGACTATACCAGAAAGATAGAAAATAGATCAAGACTGTAGGAAATGTTAACGTACTTGAATGCTTGATTACCTTAATACAATGGAGAGCACTTAAATTTGAACCATAGTAATAAACTTCTTCACTTTACGTGTCTTGTTCCTTGTAGTGGTAGTTCCTACAGTGTAACTGTAAGGAGAGCAGCATTAACTGTTCCTAAAAAAACATTACTGGAGGTTTTGCTGTTGTTCTTTGACCAACTTTGTTAAGAGCTTGGCATTTATTAAGTTTTGTTTCTCTGATAATTTTCTTTGGCCTTTTCAGGCTCTGAGTTTCTGATTCCCATCACTGGATATTATTGCCAGCTCTGTCAGGAATTTTTTGGAGATCAAATCTCAGCAGAGCAGCATGTGAAAAGTCATCCCCACAATGAGAAATATAAGGTTGGTAACTAGTGTACTAGGAAAGAGGCATTCCCTATGTTACCTTCCGCTTGTTCTGTCTTCCTTTCCTGAAGAATGACCTGGAGTATATGTATTTGATTATCTTCACTACATTCTACTGAACTAAATAAGCAAAACTTCCCACTACATCAAGTACACAGAGATATTTTATGTGCATGAAGCTGAAACAGTGTCTACTGTAAAGTGGCAGCACTGCTGCAAGCAGTTTGCAGTACCTCAGTTTCCTGGTAGGAAAAAGTTCCCTGTTCTCTTGGTATTGAGATGGCACTTACTGAACAAGTCAAAGTTGTCAGAGAGCTGCATTTATTTATTTATTTATTGCAGAAACAGTGGCTAAAATGTTGCTGTTTATTTCCACAGAAATACGTAGATGAAAACCCACTCTATGAAGAGAGGAGAAATCTGGACCGTCAAGCTGGATTGGCTGTAGTTCTGGAAACAGAGCGCAGGCGGCAGAACGAGCTGAAACGGAAACTGGTTGAGAAACAGAAGGAAGAGAAGGATGAGAAAAACCCAAAAATAATAAAGAAGGAGGAAGTAAAGAGCCTCCCAGAATCTGGAGAAGGGAATAATGAAACGCAAGGCAAAACAGATTCTTCTGGGCGAAAAATGGGTATCATGGTAAAGCTAAAGAAGGAAGAGAAAACAGAGGAAAAGAAAGAAGAGAAGAAAGAGGAATCTAAAAAGGAATCACCAAGCCAGACCTCCTTTGGGAAATTCAGCTGGAAAAAGACAGAGAAAGAGGATAAAACCCCAGGAGCTATTCCAAAAGAAGAGAATACAGAAGGAAACAAAGAGGAGAACAAGTGTCAGTCTGTGAAATCCCATATCAAGCCCATTGAAATCAAGCTGTCTGGGAAAACTGTTATTCCACACACTAGCCCATGGATACCAGTTGTTTCCACATCGACACCAACAAAAATTCTTCCCAATCTACCAGTGCCCACCATGATTTTCAGGAAGTCTAGTACTGCAACAGTTAGTAAACCACCACCTTTGAACACCTTTTTATCCATAAAATCCTCTGGAACTACCACCAAACCACTGCCAGTGGTAAAAGAAACTAATGCAGACCTTCTGCTGCCTCCAGATATCATATCAAAAGCTTTTGGAGGAGAAGAAGTAATTTTAAAAGGCTCAGAGGAGGACTTGAAAGCAGCAGAGAAAAATGAGTCTTCTCAGATTGCAGATAGACTACCTCCACCCTGCCCTCCACCAGCAGTCCAGCCGGCAGCTGTCATCCCTGCAGATGAAGTAGCTCCAGGTGTGTCTGAAAGTGAACAGACAATGCTGGCAACGCCTGTGAGACCACCACCACCTTCAACTGCTTTCAGTGAACAAGCAAAAAAGATAGAGAAACGGAATTCTTGCTTGGCCACAGCCAATGCTAAGGATCTCTATGATATTTTCTACAGTAGTGGTGGAAAGGGTTCAGCTGACAATAAGCTTGCAAGTTCTGCGCTTCCAAATGGAGAAAACCCTAACATAACAAAACCTGCAGACTTACCTGCAAATCACAGAACAAATAGTAGCTCATCCTCATTGAAAGAGGATTCTGAGAATGTGGATTCCTCACAGTGTAATAATCAAGTGACAGGGAGTTTGGTTCCCGTTGAAAATCAGGCTGAAATGAACAAGAAATCACTTCAGCCTCACCTATCAGAAATGGCAGTCACAGAATTACCAGAAAAAAACCCTGTTTCTGGTATCCAGATGCCTGCAGAAATTGGACTTGTTGATACAGGAGGTGAAGAACGGGCAGACAGTCTGGAATTCTGTGATCTACAGAAAACTGAGGTCCAAGAGAAGGTTGGACAGGAAGATGGAAATAAAACTCCACTTACAAACACAAACGTTCCTGGTACCTTGAAGAAAGACACAAAGACGAAAGACAGGGAAACAAAGGCAGTAAAGCCTAAGCATAGCTTGCACCCAAAGACTTTGTTACCTGAGACACAGAATGAAATTCAAAGTTTGGGAATTTCCCATTTGGTAGAGGAAAAGTTAAATAATAACTGTAGAACTCACTCAGAAACTGATAGTCCAGACTTGCTCTGGGACACTTCCAGAACTAGTAGGGGAAAAGAACAGATCGTCACCACTCATTCTTGTTCTGAAAGTGGTTGGGATCTATCAAATACTCCAAATCCAGAAATAAAATCTGGTTCTAATTATGTTAATGCTTCAGAATTGACAGAAGGACAGACAGAAACTAGAAGTACCCTGTTGGAAGCTCAAGAAAAAGTTCAACATAAACCTTCAGGCCAAACAGTCTTAGATAACCAAACCCAGAAGCAGGGAGTTCAACAGTTACTCAGTACCTGCTCGAACATTGTTGAAATCAGATCCAGTCTAGAATTAGTAGCTGAAAATGAAAAAAAATCATTAGGACACACTGGATCTGATGCAAGATTAGATAATTTGCTTTCCAAGAGACCATTGGAGGATGTGAAAGACATGAAGACTCCCTCCCAGAAAGCAGAGCTTGAGTTGAAAAGCACCGATTTCAGTTTGGGAGACAATAAGGTAAAACATGAATGTTTCAGCATCCTTTCAGCAGGACTTTTAAAGGAAAATACAGAAGTCACAAAACTAGAAACTGTTGCATCCATTAGGCTGGAGTCCAGTAAACTTAAAAAACTGGGCATTGAAAGAACAGTGAATGAAACAGAGATTACTGATTTTGCTACGTTGACTTCGGGTAGCTGTGAAGATAATACTTGCACACGGATTTCTCAGAAACCTATGCTGCAGCCTGGATCACAGACCTCAAACAGTGACACTACAGAAGTGGTCATGCCAGTTCTAGAAATGCAGGGCATTTCTCCCACAGCTGAGATACTTGTGCAAGTGAAGGGGAGCAAAGGTGGAGCTGTTGAAATGCCGTCACTGAGTTGTGACAGAGGCAGCACGGAAAGTCAGGCTTCTGAGTGCGTGGAAACTTTATTGCCTGGGCTCAAAGAAACACGTAGGAAGGTGGGTGGCTCAGGAGGCAAGGGAATGTGCACCATGCAGAGCAAGAAGACTGAGCAAACAGAAGCTCCTGACAGTAGTTTGGAAGCTACAATGAATTCAGGAATTTCTAAAAGCATAGCAGAAAGCCCAGTGGGTTGAAGTAAATCCAGCCAGTCCCAATATTTGAGGAGCCAGAGCTGGAATTATGTATATTGTTTTTTGTTTGTTTTTCTTTTTGTTCCAGCTGAGAGTTTTGGGTGTATTTTGCATTCTGTGGTAGGACTTGACTAAAGTGAAACGTAAATCATCAGAAGGCAGTCACACACTTTATTCTGTACATAATTAATTGTGTAAAATGTTTTTTCATGTGAATTTTTTTGCCGGTTTCTTTTCTACACTCTGCTATTAAAATGGAATCTCGTTTATAATGCGTGCGTCTTCTTTATTTTGGGGGCTTTTATTCTTTGACCATTCCTGGGTGTTTACCAGCTCACCCAGTTTGTGTCAGTAGCACCATGAGTAGCCCAGCTGCTGAGACAAGCTCAGGAACAGCAATTTAGAACTGAGGAAATGGAGACTTGCAGAAGAACTAAAACTGAAAATTTCTTTGAACTGTAATGCATGGGTTTGTTTACTTTTGTTGTTTGAAATGCAAGAATGTGTTTAGAGTTGATTTTGTTTGTCTATCTGTCTCTGTGATTTGTAATTACTGTTGTATTACATCTGTACTTGAGGTGTTTTCACTGTATTGTATAAGCACATGTATGGATGCCACATCACTAAGCAAGGGGAGAAAATCTGTCCCGACTGGCTTTTGGAGAAGAAAACTAATCGGTAAGGCTCTGTGGCCTGACACCTGGACCAGACATATTGAGGTCACTTACATGATTTGAAATGGGCTTTCTTTCATTTTATTGTGATCCAGTAACTATTTTTGTTAAATCATTTAGCAGCTGACCAGCTCTGAAGAAGTGGAAGATCAGAACCCTGGTGTCAGGAATTGGACTCGCTTCATGTGATACAGACACATGCATGCCTACCCTGAATGGCCCTTGAGCTATTGAGTGTGATGGTTCTCATTTGTATAGCTTGTTAAAGACTAAAGTATTAAACGTGTTTCCTTGGATAAAGACAGCATTTTTATTTGTAAATTGTTTAAAAAAATAAACATATGGAGGTCAACAAGACTTTCTTCTTGTTTTTTGTTTTTTTTTTTTCCTTAACTCACTAAAAGTGTTTTATTTCAATTAGTTTCTCACTCCTGTAGTAGTTGATAAAATTGAGAAACTGCAGAGGATGAAGATACTCAACAGTTAGCCTGCTCAATAAAAACCAGTTTATTCCCAGCTGAAGTCAATGGAAGAACTACTGTCAACATCATCAGTGGAAGTTTGTTTGAAGTCCTGAGCCCTGTGTAAAACCAGAGGTGGGGCATCAGGGAGGGACCCCAGCAGAGCTTGAATTTCTGTAATCAGTACCTGCACATGGACTTCTGGAGAAGACAAAGTCACCATTTGTCTTCGTTTTCCATGACTGTGTGTGAGGAAGGTATGAAATGTGTCTCAGAGTTTTATGGTGCTTTTCATACAAGAAATATAAGAAATGTCTAAGCTGAATTTGGAAACCTAGTATAAATGGTCAACAGTAAAGAGGTAATTAAGTAAAAAGAGTAAAAAGGTAATTAAGAAGGAAAGAGAATTTTGAGAAAGTGTCTTTGATCTGGTTTTATGACGTTAAGCAGTTACTGCATTGAACATAGGAAATCTTTGTTAGTATTGTTGCCCTAATTTGATCAGATAACTGATTTACTGTCAAAACTAAAGAAAGCAAGGTTTGACATGCTTTGATAGTTTAAGATGGAGTTGGGCAATGAGTAGAGCTTGCTTAAATCCTGGTTTATAAAGAAGTCTTCTGTAGTTGCTTCTTGGTTTTCTTCTGTATTTTTTTATTATATACCTGAGTTTGTTTGTTTACATTTTACAGATAAAATTTTCCCCACATTTTCTTTCCAATTTTTTCAGTAAAATGCGTGGTCTCTTGTAAATCCTCAGAGGAAGAGGGGAATTGATTTTCTTACCTGCCTTATATTGAGAGATACTAAGTGCAGGGAAGGGAATTAAAGGGAAGGCTGAATTTTTCTAGAGTTCTGCACTTTAGATGGTGCTGTTTTGGAATACACTCATGCTTTCTGGTTAGTTTCCTTTTGCAGATTGGTTTTCATGAAGGTTTCAGTGCATACAGTGGCATAAGTGGACAGTCTTCTTCAGACAGCCTTAGTCAATGCTGTGTTTTCTGTGTGGAACTTAATTAAAAAAATTAACTTTATTTTTGGGGAAAGGACAATATAATTCCATTACCTTTGTTCTGTGTTTACAGTTGCTTCTACAAGTAGTGGTTGTGGTCAGTGCTGAACCTGGTTGGCCATGAATGGAGAGGAGCTAGGACCAAGGGCAAGCAAGAACTTTGCAAAGGAGAAATTGGGAGTTGTTACCCCATATATGTCTAAAGCTTTCCAGAATCTGAACTTTCCTGTGGTCTAAGTTAAATACTGCTTCTCTTCATGCTCTTTGTTCTATCCCTGGGAGGAGGTAGGGCTTTTTACTCCTGGAAGGAAAATTAACTTTGTCTCTTTTGGGGAAGGAGTAAATGGTAATCCTTGAATCTCTGGAATGGACAAGAACATACTGAGTGGTGTAGGTGATGACATCTAGGCAGATTGGCAGACAAGAGGCATTAACACTGTAATTTCATGAAATGGCATGTATTTTTATTTATGTATTTTTTATTTTTTTCTTTTTTTTTTCCTTTTTTTTTTTTTTCCTGTGGTTGCCAGAGTAAATGATTTATCCACTGTACTCGTTCCCTGTGCTGGCAGAGCTGTAGCATAGTGCACTGACTGGGAAGCCTAATTTCTAGGCTGGCCTTGGACTCTTCCAGATCCTCAGGAGGAGGGGTGAGTTAATGGGGATTTACTTGTCTGTTTGAATGGTGCAATACATTACCTCTCCTTCCTGACTAGTTCTCTAAAAACTGCATAGAGCATAAGAAGTTACCTTTTTCCTGGTTTTTAGACAGCTTCTGATAGGAAGGAAACAAGTATAGTTAGAATGTTTCTATCTTTACTTCAAACCAGGCACAAATACCTAGTAAATTCAAGAAGCAGTGGGAGAAGAGACACAGGAATGCTGTGGTCATCCTATCAATCTCTTTTAAGGCCAGGTGGGTTTTGAATACTTCTTCCAGTCTCTTTGAATGTACATTTGGAAAGGAGAAGAAACCTTCAAGTGTTTCAGGCAAAACAAAGTAATTTTTCCTGGGGGAGTCTGTTGGGTAGGTAAGACTTGCTTCTAGCTGGCTGGAATCTTGTCTTTGACTAAGTTTTAACCAAGCAGTAGACAGGCTTTTGGGGGGGACTTTTTGTTTGTTTTAGAATTTTAAATAGTGTGTGAGCAGGGAAGAAATGTAGCAACCATAATTCTGCTAGCAAATTTTTTTCCAAATGCATTTGTGCCCTATTGGTAAGAAGTACAGGTAGTAGATTAAGATATAAGGTCTCTGCCATTTGGCACAGATTTTCCAGAATCATCATCCCCTGGAAGTATTCAAAAGACATGTGGATGTGGCACTTGAGGACATGGGTCAGTGGTGAACACAATAGTGCTGGGTTATCAGCTGGACTCAGTGATCTTGGAAGGCTTTTCCAGTCTTTGTGGTTTTATGATTCCTTAATTTTTGCCAAGGGTGGGAATAAATGCCTAATTTTTGTATAAGAGATGCTTCACAAAGAACTTAAATTTTCTCATGGAAACAGCAGGAAATGTGGGCAAAGGTCAATTATTTTTTTATCCTGGTAAACCCCGAACAGTTTTTAGAAATACTTATGAAAGTAAGTGATGATGGCAGAAGTTTTTTTTAAAAAACCCACAACTGTCCACTAAACCAGTGCATCCCAAAGCATGACAAAACTGTGTTTCTTTAGTGCAGAGGGCAAGAGAAATCACCTGAGGCAGGTTTTCATGTGGTGCCTGATGTAATACTGTGTTGGTTTATTATTCTCTCAGAACATTACAAAAGGTTGAAGGGAACAAAATCATTCTCTGAGACAGAACTCAGTCCCTTTGTGCTTGCTGCACGGTTATGTGCGAACAGCCTACATGCCAGCAGTGTGGGAGTGCAAAGCAGCCATAAAATTTATTTTACTTGACTCCTCTGCTTCTGTCTGGCATGAAGAAGAGAGAGATGCAAGTTATGGTTGCTAGACTATCCTTTCTGTCAGCTGTTTTCAGACAATATGGATGTGTTCATGTTTGTAGCCAACTTGAGCAGAAAAACACAGCTGCAGACTGATATATTCTGCCATAGAGTAGAAATCCAAGGCTCCACAGTTAGAATTAGTTTCTGGGTTTTGTTTTCTGATCCCACCTCCACCTCTTCTTGGGCTGTCCTCTTGCTTGTAATGGGAAGGCTGATTACTGTATGTTAGCGGTTCTAGGCTCTGGTAAAATGAGTTAAGCTGCTGTTACAATTCCCGGGAAGCTGTCTGTCAACTGGGGATGCAGAGAGCAGAGCCATTAGAATTTGTTGGGCAGGTGGTGGAGAATAGTTGAACACCTGCAGGAAATAAAACCTGCCTCAGAGCTGCTTCAAGGCAAACAGTATTCCCTTTCCCAGCAGCCTCACTGAAGAATCTTCATTTTACAGACAGTAGAGCTAATGCGTTCAATTCTTAATCAAATACAATTTTTCTTCAAGAAGCTGCTTTTGTGGGGATGTTTCAGCCAGAACCTAAGCAACACTGAAATGCTACAAGCCAAACTACAACCCATTTGTGTTACCACCCTGTTTAATTTGCTTACAAACTTTAGATGAATGTAGAAACAAAATAACACTTTAGGACTAAGGGTAGCTGTGGTGGATGAAAAGCCCTGTAATAGCTATCTGAGGACAAAAAATGATAGGGATGGTCTTCGTATCAGATCTCACATTAAGCTGTATTCATATCCTGTCAGAGATGAAAAAAACAGGAATTAAATGTAAATGCCAATAATTAGATGAGAGGAGTCTTGTAGCTAGGCACCTGCAAGATGGGTATTTAGACATGCTTGACTAGTGGGGGGAAAAAAAAAAAGTTAGCAAAGGAATATCAGTCACTGCATTTTCTCTTAAGAACTGTAGGCTTAATGCAATTAAACCCATTTAATATGGTGCTTTCCAGGTACTGTTTAAATTTCATATCCTCTGCTAGTTAGTTTCACATGTTATATTGCTTTGTAACAAGCAAGGTGAGAGAATGGTTCAAAATCAGTGTATCTCTGTGGTGTCCAAGCTAGGATTACAAAAGTAATTCACACTTCTATTTTATGTATTCAGTACAATGAAGTCATGCAATGGATTCAGTTTGGCTGGGTGAAAAAAAATCCCATGTTTGCATTGCTGTAGTCCTTCATCATTCACATTTGATCTGTCTGGCAGTTGATACAAGATACAGGCGTGGACAACCTGCCTCAAGCTGCTACAATGTCTACAGAAGAGAGATCATCCAATGATGATTCATTACTTCTCCAAGAACTGAATTTATGCTTCAGAATGCAAGAAAGGCTTACAGGTTGAAGGTTCATTTCAGGTTTGTAAGAAAAAACCTTCTGCCTTATATGGTTAGCATCCTAGACTAAAGCATCAAATACATGGCTTTTAGGAATCCTACGTTTTCCAAATCCCTTCTCCTACTGAACTGCCTACATTCACAGTGTGGTCATTGACAGCTCTTTTCATTTTGTATTACGCTTCTGTTAAAACCCATCCTTGAAGGTGGGGTAACTGATGTTCTTGTTAGTAAGACATCCCTTGGGGTGGATGAGAGTGAAATGACATTAAATGACCAGTGTTTATATATATATGCCAGGTTTATTTCAGAAAAATTTGGTTACAAAGGATAGGAGGTATGTAGCTGGTTTGATTATTATCTGTAGAAATATAACAATAGTGAAGTGTAAAAATAACATGTAAGGAAATGTATAAAGAAAAGAGAGAAAGGATAGGTGAAAGGCCTCAGAAATTAGTTTGAGGGCACTTTGGGGGTCTTAATGGTTTGTGATACCTTCTAAGATATGACAGCTGCCTCTCATGACAGTGTAGTTTAGCCAGTTATGCCCTGTGGGGAGGGATGAAGACCTTCAGGCCTACATGTGAATGCCCCGATGCCTCCTCTGCTACCCCACTTCCAAAGGGTCTTTTTATCAGCCTCCTCCCTTATCTGGCTCAAACCCCAGCTGTAGCTCCCTCTGCACCTGGGCTGTGACCGTGCACATTGTCAGCAAAGCAAAGTGGCCGGTTGTTTGAGTCACTGTCCGTTAACATTCCAGTCTAACAGCTTGACAAATTCCTTCCAGACTAGCTGTTTAGCTATTGAAATGTTTTGATGCAGAGGGGAGGGAAACAATTAAAAGGGCCTAAGATTTGGGATTGTAAGAGTAAAACCCACCAGATGCTCCAGCAAGTGGGATTTTAGGATAAACATAGTCGGCTGTAACAAGTCTTTGTCTTTGCCCTTGATTACTTTCCACAGGACCTAAGAAAATGTTATCTGGAATTGCCAGACTTATGGAGACCCGTTCTGAGAAGGTGAGTGCAGATTTGCATGACTGGGATGGTATCTTTTGCTCCTCTCTTTGGTGTGAGGGCACATTCTTTTCGTTATTATTAATGTGATTAATCAGTGAGCCTTTCTCTGTATGCTCACCGGTTAAACCTGCTGGTCATGGATATGTCTCTAATTTAAGCTCTTTTGCTAGCATCCAAGAAGACTCTGTAGGTGTGGATTCCTTTCTCTTGATTAAATAGGGTTATTTTAAAAACAAACATTAAACTTTTATGAAATTATACTGATTCCTGAGTGTTCTTTATTTAAAAATTATTCTCTAAAGAGGATTTAAAAAGTACTGGCTACTACAAGGCATTAATAGTGGCAGGAGAGGGCACTGGATTCTGAAGCTTCTTGATTCATAGGGCCTTTACTGGCCCTTCTGTATCATTTGGAAGAGCTGCTTAAAGTAGGGAAAAAGGCTTTTTAAAGCTTCTGTCTCTATACTTAATTTGGAATTCTGCAGCTATTTTTAAACTCAGCTACCCTGTTAAATTATTCATGCAAACTTCTTTGTCATGTGTTCACAGAAGTGCCTTGTTAACTCTTGTCACAAGTTTTCATCTCAAGGGAAGTGATGCTGTGTTTCACCAACAAAAATGTCCTGACAGCAGCTGCCAGGCATGTAAAAGAATAAAAACAGCCTGTGCTTATTCTTTTTTTCCCAAAGATTTATCATAGCTGTTGCTTATTCTCAAAAATAATGTGTGACGGATTGCTTTACAGTGTGTAGATATAGGCTCATCCTGCTTTATGTATGATAAAAACCCACAAACTAGTTTGTTGCTGCTGCTCAGAGAAGAACGTTTTAGAAATTCTTATTTTTGCCACACAAACTTCACACAGTCAGTCATACCCATCAGTATAATCTTAAGTATTGAATTGTCAGCTCTTAGCTTGTTCTGTTATAGATCCACTTTTTCTTCTTCCTTAATTGCTGCTGCAGAGGCTGACTGGCAAACTAATTACCGTAGCACTGACATCCTTTGGCTAACAGAGGTGTAATCCAGGGCTGGATTCAAACAGCCTGCCTAGAAGGGATGGCCTGTACCTTAATGGTAATCAAAGCATCACAGCAGCAGAGATCTGGTGGCTCCAGAAAATACTCAGGAACATGGTCTGTACAGCTAGTGAAAAAATTGCCACACAAAGGCTGCATTTTGACCACATTCTGTAGCAGAATTACCTCCTGCCTGCAGTAGAAGTGTTGGCTGGAGTTAAAAAACCTGGCAGCCCAGCAGAAGTGAAGCTTCCTGCATCTTTGCCTCGCCAGGTCCAGGCAGCATCAAGGCTGCATGTGTACGGCCAGTAAGCACACAAACACATCTGAGTGTGTGCACATGGTCAGCCACACAGATAAACACACAGAAAACCAGGAAACAGTCCTGCTGCAAATGGAAACAGGACCAATACCATAATCCTTTTCCCCTCTCTGGAATGAAGGTCTGCAGTGGAACATACAGAGAGGACATACAGCTTCAGCCTCCTCAGTAACAGGACAGATGCTCATTCATCCAATAGCCAGCCCTGGGTCCTTGTTCCCTCCAGCTGCAGATACCTGATCATGGCAAAACCTCCAGACTCACTGCCCCACTCCATTTGCTGGCACCCACAGACTAGATCTGCTCAATAACAGACCTTGGGCAGTCCCTCTGTCAGCTGGCCCTGGTACCCTCTTGTCTCTAATCCTTTCAGGCAGAACCTGATGGCACAGCAGTAAGGAGTGAAGGAAGTCCAGAGAGCCAAAAGTAGTCAGAAGCTGGGTGAATAGTAGGGGAAGTGTCATTTGTCATTGTCCTGTTCTTGATCTGAAGTGGTATCTGGTTTCATTTAGTACTACCAACAGGCCATTTGGCTAACCAGAGCGTGCTCTCAGCCCGGAACTGACATTCCTTGATACCTGGCAAATCCAGCTGTATGTGTGGCAGACAGTGGGCTTTTAGCTGCAGCACAGTGGCTGGATTCTGTTGCATCCAGACACTGAAGAAACTGCAGCATCCTCAGAGAAATCAGTAAAAAACCCGATTTTGATACAAAAGTGCTTAGCAGCACTTTACCACTCTGCACCTGGTAACACTCATGTGTTTCATGCTGTTCTGCAAGTACAGACTTCATATTTCATGCCTCTGTCATGGGATTTGTGACAACCACAGAGCCAACAGGCAAGACCTGAGGTGGAGTGGTGTAAATCCTGTGAAAATAATTTGTCTGTCATGGAATAAAGCCTGCCTTAAAGTTGTTGCCTTTAGCTAGCTTTCCTGTGGAAGTGAGGTTTAAACCATCAGGGTGTGTCTTCAGTGACCTGGGCAAGTTCAGCAAGCCTCCTCCACACTAGTGACAGCTGTCATGACAGCTTTGGTGGAAAGCTGAAGGAAGGGCTACAGCCTTACTTTATTAGCTGTCAGTGAATATGCACAGGAGGAAGTTTATCTTCAGTCAGAGCTCACAGCATCTCAAACACCAAAACCAATCCATCACAAAAGGCAAGTACACAGGAAACCAATTGTCTTTGTTTAATGACAAGTGACATCTAAGCAGTGGAGCACCTCACATCTCTCAGAATAAATGTATTTGGGCTGCAGAGCCTCAGGCCATGCATGGGCTGCCAACTTCCTTAACCTGGATATAACAGCCTAGGAGCACCTGACCAATATCCACCTCACACATCGGCATCCCTGCAGGGCTAAAGGGGCCAGCAGGGGTTTACAGGGGTCCCATGAGGAGGACAGCAGCATTCTGGGCTGGTTTGCTTCTTCCCCTAGGAGAAACCAGTACACATGGCTTTTCCAGTGGTGACACAGTGTAGGGAGGAGTCACGTATGGCTCCAGCCAGGACATTGCAGTCAAGCTGCCTGAGGGACACATTGGACTCTGTGAGTGAGGGCGGGGAGGAAACTAGCCATAACAAACCTACCCCAGGGAGAGAACAAACCCAAGGAGCGTTCAGCTCAGTTCTGCAGGTTGACAAGTCTGCAGAGCCTTGTGTAGCCCAGGGAAATCTACTCCAGTTTCAGCCCTTCCCTGAACCAAAACCCCAAGTGGCTACTGCTTTCAGAAGCAACCCAGCTGCAGAGCTGTGGACCTCATTGTGTAACAGCAAACTGCTCAGTGCAGTATTTTGTTCAAAAAGCATTTGTACTAAAAGAAACCCCTCCAGTGTCAAATTAATTTCTTCTGGGGGGCAGGGCAGGATGCTGCACAGTGGCCATTCACACCCATGCCAAATTTGCGTAGTGAAAAACCCTGTGTTGGTAAGAAAAGAAATAATCGTGACTGATAAGACACAATGACAAAGCAAAGCTCTCATCCCTGTCCCCAGGAGAAAATTGTAGCTGCCTGCTCCAGGTTAGCATCACACCTCCAGCTGTTCTTCTTCCCGGCCACAAGATCCTTTTTCAAGAAACTGCTGGTTCTCACAGCACAGAAGGGACATTAAAGCAGTTATGGAACTGAGTGATACAGACTGGAGAAGATGCCTTCCAAATTGTCCCTACCCTGCAGTATTGGCACAACTGAACCCAAGAGAGAAATATTTATTTGTTTCAGAAGGTAGATGTCATCAGCTGAGCGCCAAGATGAATACGACCCTTATGTGCCGAGGCTTATGTGAGCAGTAAATGTAGATGACAGCAAATGTCCGCATGAAATTAGCACAAAATCCTCGCTTCTCAACGTGCAGATTCAGGAATGGATATAGGACCAGTGTCCATGTGACAATGGATTGTTTCAGGTACTGTTTGCTCCTGTGAATGCTATTAAACCCTATTTTTAGGGCAAGAAATAAAGAAGGTTCAGAAATAAGGGCTAAGCATTATCATGACCACAAGCAGCAGCAACTGAGCAGGGTCAGACTGTAGATGTACTGCCCAGATTTGTACACTTCCACCTGTGCAAGCAAGGTGAAATCAGCCATTACATAAAAGTAATTTAACAAACCCCCAAAACAATAAAAAAACCCAAACAACAAAATGAAAACCAAGCAGAATCCCCCAACTCAACCAAACAAGCAAAAGGTCACAAGCTTTCAGCAGCAGTGTTTAATTTGTGAGGAAAATCCTAAAGCCCCAGATCTCCACTTTAGACTATCCACCCAGACCATGCTCCCAAGCAAAACACCTGAGATGCTTTAAATCAAAAATGAACGGATTAAAGGAAAATGAGGTAATTCTCAAAGCCCAGCAGTGATAAAGCAGCTTGCAGAAGCTTTTATCTCTTTTTTAAAAAATTGAAGCAGGCTGTGGCTACATTGTACTAACCACTATACAATTAGAAGCAAATACACAAAGCAGAATGCCTGTATTATTCCTTAGACATAAAGATTTTAGTCTTTCAGACATAATTTTCCCCTAAATGTGTAGATTGGCATGTCTTTAGTAGTAGAACTGGTGAGTGAGCTGTCTGCTAGGGAAGTATTTCTTTCTAGCTCTTCAAGGTACTGTTTCTTTATCCTCCTACCTATCTTGAGGCTACAAGATCCTTCATGTTTTGACTGCAGCTTTTCTTCTTTCTGCCTGCCAAGGGCAGTTTCATGATGTACAGGACTCACCACCTGCAGCATCAGCTCGCTGCTGGTGACAGACTGGGATAATGTTTGGCACGAGTGGTTTTGGCTTACCCTAGCATGGCGTAGCCATCCCAATATATCCTCCTATCCGTGCCTCCTTTCCAGCACTGACGTGCTTTCTGTGGGACGGCTGCGTCCCAGGCAGCCGGGCAGTGCTGCCTAACAGAGCTGCAGAATTATCCCCTTTGGCCCCATAACTGAGCTTGCTTTCCTAAGGGTGGATCTGTACCCTAAGGACGGATCCTCCTAAGGAGGATCTGTACGTGCACGGCTTTCCCTCTGAACATGCTGGCGCTGAGCAACTACAAAAAGCGAACACTGTTACACCACTCCTGTCCCCCCTCCCCACCCCGAATTTAAAATCATTTTTTTAAAAAGCTGCCAAAGCGTCGCCTCGAGGAGTTTCCCGGCTCAGCCCGCCTAGTGCTGCCTTCGGCGTCCCTAAACACCACGTCCCGACCAGGGCAGCGCTGCAGCCCGCGCCGCCGGGCCACGGAGCAGAGGGAGAAACGAGACCCGCGGATTCCATTTAGTAATTGAACTGAAATGGTTTCGATTTATTATTTTTTTAAATNTCCTGCGCGGGCTGCGCGGCGAAGAGGGAGGAGTCCTTCTTCCGGGTCTGTCCCTGCTGGTGCCTGAACACAAAAGTGAGATCCTTGGCTCTTCCCGGACTCCTTTCCCACAAAAACGGGGCTTTGTCCGGCCTCGCACCTGTGTCCCAGTTTAGCAATTGTGCTCCGCTAGGCGGATAGGCGGAGACTGCCGGGGACGGAGGCGGGGCCGGTCAGGCACCGGGGCAGGCGGCCCTAGAGAAGCCGGGCGAGTAGCGAGACCGGGGGGCGCNCGAGGCCGGGGGCCGGTGGCGCCGCGCTCCCCGCCCTGAGATGCCAACCCGGCAGTCGGCGGCGCAGCTGCGAGCGCGGTGCGTGGGGCCGCGGGGCTCGGGGAGAAGGGCGGGCATGGGCAGCGCAGGGAGAGGGACTGCGACGCCGGGGGCTCTCCCTCACCGCACGGCGCGGGGTGAGAGTTGAGTCTCCCCCACGAGGCCGGGGTGGGCCGGAGAAGGGGGGAATGGCGGGCTGTGGGAGTGTGAGTACTGGTGGTGCTGAGTCCCGTTGTCACGCAGGTCCACCCGTCGTGCCCCGCCGCAGGATGGAGTTCGAGCTCCTGGAGAACGATGTGCTGGAGTCGCTGGAGGACCTGGGGTACGTGTCCGGGGGTGAGGGTGCGGGGCGCTCCCGGTTGGGCCGGGAGCAGGGGGCGGCCCCAGCGTGGACACAGCGCCGCTGTCCGCCCCGCACACGCGGGGCCGCTGTCGCTCCGGAGGGCCGCGGCTCAGGACAGCGCCTGGAATGGTCCTTTTTCATCAGAGCCGCCGCCAGAGCGGGGCTGGTGATGATGTCCAAAGCCAAACGGGCAAGTTTTTGGCTGCGCGGCCTTGGCGAGCGTGTCACTTTTCCCTGCGAGCTGATCTCCGTGATTCTTGAATGCCATCTGGTCCATTGCTCCTCTGTTGTGCACAGCGGCCCTAGCTAAGGGTGGGAGGGGATAAAGAGATACGTCAGATAAGAGGAAAACTTTCAGGCTTCATATTTGCGGGGGGGAAGGAAAAAGAATTTCAAATTAGCAAGTGTTTTTCCTCTTTACATTTCTTTAAGCGTCGTATAATAACAGGAAACTTGTTGTGTAAACCTGTTACTTTGTCAGAGTCAGTAAAGGTTGCATAAGTATGAAAGGGAGAGCATAGAGAACATGTCCTTCTGCAAGCACCCATGTCTGTAAACTGTTGTGAGTTCAGAGGACAGGCAGCTACAATTTCACTTGTGCTGCTGGTTCTATGCAAACAGCTGTATTTACTCACATTGGCCCCATTCCCATAAATCACTTTGTGGCTAGAGTCATTATGCTCCAACAAAGATTGTATTTCCAGGCTAAATTAGTGATGATAGTTGCAAAGCTTGACAAATAAGCTTCTGTTTTGGCAGGTATTTCTCTGACTGAAATGTGAAAAGGCAGCTCTGCCAAAATGAAAATACTGTGATTGGCTTCTTCTTTCTGTCATATGTTTAAAGGGATGCTAATGGCTCGAAGGAGTGATTTGTGCTCCTGATTTGTGCAGCTGTAGACAGAAAATGTTGTTGATTTTTGACATAAATCAATAAAGCAAACAGTGAAAGTAGATGAACAAATAAGTTACATGAAGCAAAATGGACAATTGTGGAAACAAAAGAAAATTTGGAGGATGAAAGGCACGAGACCTCAGCAATATTGATAACAACTGGGAAAACTACTGCATGTGTCCAAAGGATTTCTGATACTTGGTGTCTGGAAAGACTGGGGTGTTTGAGGCTTTATGCTTTGGCAGTAGCTCTGTGGTCTTCATGGTTCAACTTTTTTTTTTTTTCCCATCAGATACTGAAGATATTTCTAATATATCACGTGATTTTTTCTTATAGCATTACATGTTAGAGAGCTGTTGCTTTTTGAAACTGCTCAAGGTGTTCAGATGGTGGCTTCTTGTCTTGTAAATCAGTTTGTGGAACTGTTGAAAAAGCAAACAGATGGGACAGCACAATGTTACCAAAAGACAGTGTAGCTCTGGAACATGTGCCATTGGCAGAAACAGAAGGAAAAAGCTGCTTGCAGTTAGGAATCTGCAAGTTGGATTATTGGCCAGATTGATGTGTAGCTGCAATCATAATTATAAGAAATAACACACTCAAGATGGTACCTCTGTTAAACAGAAATTCTAGAAAAGGTGCCTCTAGAAGATCTGAGCAGGGACTTAAATCCCAATCCTGCCACAGCAAAAGGCTTGCCATTGCTTCCTTTCTGCTTTGATCCATGTAACTGGATGCTTCTGTTCTGAGTCCCAGGTGTTCCCAGACCTACACATGTTGGCCTGAAACGTCTGTAGGATGGGACTGAAACTTGCTCTAATTGGCCTCCTGAGGCATCCAGCCTATTGTGGTCATGCAGTAGGGTTGTAATACATGAGATTACAGCTTCCCACCAGCTGCCAGTAGATTAACTGTGTCACAAATCAAGCTGCTCTGTGAGGTAACAGTTATTTTTGAGTGTGGCTTCTTCATTTTACTTGGCTGAAGTAACAGGCCACGACAGTGCATGCCAAATCCTTTGTATGTGGTATTAAGCACAGGAGGAGAATTGTATTTCAATTTGAGATGGTTTTTTTTATTTCTGAGGTTTGCCAAGAGTTGCCTGGACTCATTGGATTGTTGTGATGTAGTGGGTGACTTTACCTGGACATTTCCTAGAGAGATTTCAGTTGGTTATGAGCACTCTTGGATGTCTTTCTCTTTTCCGGGCAGTATATCAAAATAATATTGTACATTTTTTTTTTAAATACTCAGGTAGACTCTGACTTGGGCTTCTGTCTGGTTAATAAGGCAGTCTTCTCCCTACTCTTCATTTTCACTCTGAGAGATTATCAGTACACAGATGTCCTCAAAACTTGTGTTTTCTAAGATCTGATCTATAAACATATGCTTTCTCATGCAGACTCTGGGTCTGATTTTTGGCTTATTTTGCTTATGCAAAGAACCAATTCCTTAATTTTTCTTGTGAATATTTAGGGAGGTTGGTTTTTCAAGAGAGGATGCTGTTACGGAGATCACTTTTGTAATATTTGTGTCAGAGGCTTTGTTTTGTAAGGCAACCCTTTCCTACATGATAGGAATGACAGAAAAGATGCACTTGTTCAGCAGTAGTTGTCCAACACACTGTAAAGCAGCATGTAGAGCTCAGGAAGGATTCTTTGAGACTGCAGTTGCCCTAGATAGGTCTATTGTCAGTAACATCTTCAGGAGATGGAGGCAGAGAAGTTGCCACTGTACATGGCAGCATTCTCCAGGAGGAAACCTTTGATGATGATAGTTTGTGACAGAGTCTCTTTGATGGTAAGTTATATGCACACAAATTCTGAGTTTACTCCGATGTTTTCAATGTAGTTCTTGCTACAGTTCAGTCCAGGAATCACCTCTCCAGGAGATCAGCGCTGCAGATGTGTTGTGGTTGTAGCTCTCAATATGTATACAACATAAAATAAATCTACCAAAGGACATTGGTCACAGCAAACATTAATAAAGTGTGCTTTTGTTTTACTTCTCAGTTACAAAGGTCCACTGTTAGAGGACGGAGCGCTGGCTCAGGCAGTCTCTCAGGGAGCCAGTTCCCCTGAATTCACCAAACTCTGTGCTTGGCTGGTGTCTGAGTTACGGCTCTTCTGTAAACTAGAGGAAAACGTGCAGGCAACCAACAGTAAGTAATCATAACTCCAGCACAGACAGGCACTTAATGTGTGTTCTTGCATGCCACAGAGATTAGGGCTGGCCATATCTGTCGTACCAGGGAATGTTGTCTGCATGCTGCCAGATTTTGGATATTTTCCACCTCAAATTTGCCTAATGAACAGCCAGTAGAGGTTGAAATAATAGTGGTGATCAAACAGTCTTTATTCTGAAAACAGCTTTTTCGTTTAATTTTTCAACTATATTGCTTTCTAAAATCCTTAGATGGATTTAGGTAACCATTTATGCTAGTGGGGTTTTTATTAGATCGTGAGGATACTTTTATTTGCATGGTTCTGTTTGTTATTTTGATGTCAGTAGTGCTGCTGTTCAAGGTAACATTCTCATGACTACAGTAACCATATTTTCTTTTTGCTGCTGGTTCCCTTAACTCTGTGCTTGCTATAAAATTTTCCCTCTTCATGAAAACACCTTGAGAAGGAGCTTGAAAATGATTGTTTTTCATTTTGCTGGAGGAAGCAAACCTTTGCAAAGCTTTCAAAGAAAAGGTTATTTTCTTGTCATGACGTTCTACAGATTAAATTGTTAAATTGGCATGATAACCCATATTCCTGAATATCTGCTGTATTAACTCATAATGCCTTTATGAGCTAGCTTTGTGTTTATTCAGTGGCCAGAGGTTGCTGCCTTTTACCTCAGCATTTGTTACTTTCCTCTCTCTTTGTTTCTGACATGTTCATTCATTCTTCTTTAAATGAATTTCACATTCTTTCTCTGTAACAATCCATTATCTCACCCATGTAATAATGTATTATTACATTAGATAATGTAATTAGATAATGTTACAGAGAAAGCATGTGAAATATACTACTATTGTAGTAGTATAAGGTTCTTACTCTACGTTTTGTGTAAAAATACAATCCAGAAGTCTTCCAACACCTATTTCAAATTCTTTAAACACAGTGATAGAAACATGTTGACTGGAGTACTGTCAGGCCCTACCTTCATTTTGTATATCTTGAGTTTGGGAATAGCAGACATTTGGGATTGGAATCTCTTTCCAAAAGTTAAAAAAATGTTACTTCTCATGACTGTTTTTTTTTTTTTTTAGCTAACAAATTCTGATTAGTTTCAATAATTTTTGATAGAAATCAGTCAAAAGGTTTGGTTTACATGACTTAATTATGTAAAACGTATTGTTATAAACGATATCTTGATATGAAATAAAATCACTTGACAAATGTGAGCTTACAGGAACAAGTAATAGGAAAAAAGGAGAACTAATAAGCCATATTTGTTATTCATGACTTTGTCATAACTATCTGATACATTTGTAATGGGAAGAGATAATTGATATCTAAAATAACACCTGTAAAATTTATTGGTTTTGATGTCCTCTTTTATTGCAGAAGTTGCTAGTGCCTGTCTGTTGTAGCCTGGAAAAGCTGTCAGTGAAACATAATTTTATATTAATGAAGCATATCATGATTCCAAATAGGTTGTGCTGTGCCCTGGAGGAAGCCAGGAAATGCACTTGGCCTCCATTATAAACAGGTCTTAATATTAAATAGCAACTTGAGCAAAAGATTTGTTTTTTTAAATAGCTAATTCATTCTAATAGTAGCCCCATATATATCAGCAGTGAATGAATTTTTCTTCTTTTCTTTCTAAGGTCCAAATGAAGCAGAAGAATTTCAGCTTGAAATGAGTGGGTTGCTGTCTGAAATGAACTGTCCATATGTGTCATTAACATCAGGAGATGTGACAAAACGCCTTCATAATCAAAAGAACTGTCTCTTGCTGCTTAGTAAGTTTAAAGGGTCTTACAAGCAAATCTGGTTTTCTGCAAGATTCACAGTATTGTTTCTTACACTTACTGAGATAGTGGTTTGTTTACAACAATGTAGTTACCTAAAAATATGCATTCTTTTTTCTGTAATTTACAGTGTCAGGTATTGTACTTCTGGGTTTACCAGTCAATATATACCCAGTATATGATGGAAAATATTCTGAGTGTTAACCTTTTCCACATTCATGAGCAAAAAGCCCATCCTATTACCTGTCAAAAGGCACAACAAAGAGGGAATTACTTGAAGACTTCTGCCAGAATTTAGCCACTGAACTGTACTTAGCATGGCTGTAAAAATGACCACTAACATCAGATGCAGCATAGTTTTAGAGGCTCCCAGTGTGATGACTTGCAAGGTGCAACATAACTTGCATTTTCCTACAGTGACAGCAGTTGGAATTGTTAGGAAAGAGAATGTTCTATCCCAACTCCCAATGCTTGATCATCATCCTTGGTACATAGCTTCACTGCTTTCTACTGATTGAAAGGAAATTAACATTAGCAATGGTGATGTCTTCCCTTTTGCACCCATCAGATCTCAATGGCTGAATTGTTTTATTTTTTCTGCTTATGAAATGTTAGAGAAGAAATAGTACTTCAATTTGTGAAAAGTGTGTGATATTAATTCACATTATAATAAAAAAGATAAGCTTTAGAGTTAGAAATTATAGTACTAATTTTAATCTAGTTTTAAATTCAAGATGAGTTAATGTTTCCACAGTTGCTGCTGATTGTTTAACTTTTCAAAATAGAAATTTAGTTCTGACATCATCTGAGATACAAGAAATAATTTACAGAGTAGGTTCCTGTATTTCAACAGTAGGCGGAAGATGATTAGACTTAATCTGAATATTTTTTATAGTATGTTAAAGAATGTCAGATGAAGTGAGGTAGTTGTTGCATTTAAAATAGTTTGTAGCTCACACAGTCCCCCCTTCAGCTTGTTTTTTGTAAGCCAAGCCATTCAATCAATTTGGCTTGTCTGTGACACACAGTTTATCCCAGAGGTCCTTTGGGATGTACGTTTTGGTAATATAAGGCCATGCTCAGGAGCTGAGCTCTGGTGTCCCATCTGGCAGGAATACTGTGTTTACTGTCAAATGTGAAATTGCAGTCGTGCCAAACTCCTTTTTTGTGTACCACTCCTTTTTTGTCTATAGTTGCATGGCTTTCTTCAGCTGTGTTAAGTGAACTTATTATGTATCCTGTCGTATGTGAGCCATAAAATTAGGTTTTTTTCAGGAGAAAGAGGATAACCCTCTGTAATGAAATGCCGGGGTATTTTACATTTTAATGAAATGCAGCACAGTTTATGTCACTTGGAAGGTGTTGCAGTATTGCTGGGAGAGGAAAGCACCAAACAAACCCAAATCGTTAGGATTGATTGTCTTAATGTGCAGCATCACTAGAATACAATGTTAGGTACTGGCATCTCCCAAAACAAAAAGTGCAAGAGTTTCAGGCTGGTTCAGAAGAGGTGTGCAAAAAAGAATTGCTATTTGAAGAACATTTGTCTTAGGCTTAAAAATTTGTCATTGTTGGAAGAGGTTGAAAATGGCTCAAATGTGATCTCTAAAGTTTTGAAACAAGATTCTCCTGCTAGTTTATTTTTCAATAGGCCTGAAAAGAGGCTAAATAATTGAATGTTCATTGTAAGAAAAACCTGTGTAAAGTGTTGCTGAAAGAACTTACAAAGGATGCTTCACTGCTTCACATATCCTAAGAATTTTTTTATTCATAAGGTATTCTGTATCTTTAGCAGAAGACATCTTAGAGATCATTAAAATGCTGTGTTCTTTTCTTAATCTTTTTATCTGTCCCAATTTTACAAATAATAAGCTTCTTTTGTATAGCCCTGGGTTTACTTCCCTGCTCACAAGTGTGTCTGCAGCATCAATTTTTCTTATTTTTAGAAGTGTTTATGTACATTATTGCTATGGTCACTCACTATCATTAATGGGAAAAGTATTGTTAAAAACCTGTGTGTTACAAAATTCAAACCTTAAAGTTGTGACAGCTGCAAACAAAGGCTGTTTATATCAGTGTAAATTTATATCACTGTAAATGACACCTGATGCTGAAATTGCGGGCATATACCATGTTCAGAAATTGTGATTTAGATTTTTCTCTTTTTGTTTGATGAAGTAGTTACAATGTAATGGTAGGCTCCTACAGTTCTGATATTGAAGAAAACTTCAGGCATTCTAACTTCTATTCCATCAGTTACAGCCTTCCTTTCTGAAGTTATTGTAAACATGAATACTCAATAGCACTTCTAAGAGGGATTATTTTTCCACTCTGCATTTTGCATGGGGAAATAGAGGAGATTATCCTACATTTCACTGCTCTCTACTCGTTTCTTTTCTTGTTTCCTAGAGCCTCAAGAAGTACTTGCTTGTCTGCCCTAAAATGCACATCCCAGTCCCTCATCCTGCTTGTTTCCATGTTCCTAGTTTCCTGTCTTTGCTGGGCAAAACCTGAAGGAAAAGAGTTGTGCTCTGTCGAACTCTGGGATTAATACCTGCTGGAATCATAGGGATTTTTCCAGGCTTTAATTGGTTGTACTAAATGTGTCCTCTGTTGTGTTTCTAGCAGTGAACTCGGTAATTGTAAATGTGAGTGTTCTGTAGATACAAAATTTCTATCCCTCCCTCTATCTAAGCAGTCTGTTTGCATATCTGTTGGTTGTAAGCACTTGAGTTTTCACTGGCTCTGAAATAACTTAACTCTGCTGTATCTGATGGTCAAATCTAATTTTTCTTACCCCAGCATACCTCATCTCAGAACTGGAAGCTGCCAGAATGCTGTGTGTGAATGCCCCTCCTAAAAAAGCCCAGGAAGGAGGTGGCAGTGAAGTCTTTCAGGAGCTAAAAGGCATCTGTATTGCTTTGGGCATGTCCAAGCCTCCTGCCAACATAACAATGTTCCAGTTCTTCAGCGGAATTGAAAAAAAAGTAAGACCCAAAGGAAGAAAAATCAGAATATTTATGATATTGTTTTGATGGAAAATAGTTCTGCCACATGGGCGAGATTTGCCTCTTGTGAAACTCCGGTTTGGAATTGTGAAGGAGAGTTAATGTGTTTTGCTGCATATGCAAAGAGTCAGAATTTTGAAAATTATTTTAAAGGCTTTTCCCATGCCAAGGCGTGAGGTCAGGGACTCCTGCTATCATCCCCTTCCAGGGTGACTGCTCTAGGTTTTAGTGCCATCACTTGTTGCAGGAGACATAGAAAATGCTCAGCTTAGGCCTCAGGAAGAATATTAAAGAGAAATGTTTTTCAAGAAATGCACCTAAACAAATTTGTATGGGAACCTGAGGTTTTAAAGATGTTTTTGTTAAAAGGTGGTGTAAAGGTAGAGTAAAACTTAACCCCTTTTCCCTAAGACTTCATCAACTCTTGTGATTCCATTTATTTTTATTCCTTCATATGTGTTCTCCAGGCTGTTGTGATTTTTTAAAAAAAACTACTTTTTAAAACTTTTATAAATCAGAGAAATTAAATAGAATGGACTGTCCAGTGCACAGACCAAGGGTCAGGGACAGAAAACTTTTAAGTCACATTTAGTGACTTCATTTGTGAGATAGGGCAGAGCAGAACAGCAGAAGACAAGCCTTGGTAACTTTAAAGAGCAGATATGGGTCCCTTCCAATGCAGAATATTCTGTGATTACAAAGCTCCCCAAAACACTTTCAGAGTTTGACAGACCTTTTAGTTGCATTTTACTTAAACAAAACCAAGAAACTGAAAATAGTGTTTTGTTTCTATGCAAGATACCAGTTTGGCTTGACCTGTTTAAGAAGAGGAGGAGGATGGTTTTCCATCAGAAGTCCAAGGTGGAGAATGGAAGCAGTCTGTTTTCTGGCTTTGGAATTATTATGGGCACTACACAGACATATAAGAAATGCTGTGCTTCTGTTTTATATAAATAGCAGAAAATATTCATAATGGACAGTGCTGGGAAGCTTTAGTGTTCACAGAGACTCTCTAACAATACAGAATATAAAGTAGATTAAAATCCTTTTAATCTGAGAATTCTGTTATGTTTTCCTAACATATTTCTCTTTTACATTGTTTAGTAAGGTCAAATGAATATTCTGTCAATGACTTGCATAAACCTCCCTCCTCCTTAACTGTCCTTACAGTTGAAATTAATGAAATATGATCAGGAATTTTTAACCTACAGTTTTAGCAGAAATTGTATATAACTGTTGTTTACATGTGAATACTTCACATGTTAGCAGGATTTGAGAATGAGAAAGTGAAGCTGACTTAATAACTGAAAAACTTATTTCACTTTGTACATGAAAATACATCACAGTGTTCTTATTTTTAAAAAGTGAGTCTTAGAATGGCAGTATTCTGATTTAATATATGAAAATCAAGCTAACTTTTTCTTCACACATATGTAGTACAGTTTGGAGTAGGATCTTTATGTAGTTGACTCTGTTAATGATCCACCACATTAAAAAAGAAACTGGTGCTTGAATGAACTGCCTCTGCTATTTGAAAGCACTTAAGTTTAAAATCTTAAATTTGGCTCAGTATCATTGGAAAACCAGGTCACTGAATGTGTTAGATCACATGCTGAAATGAACAGGTTGGCAGGGTTTTTTCCAAACTACTTTGGAAGTTTTTGTCACTGCTACTCCATTTCTTCCCTCTTAGAGTCCTAAGAAATTTTGAGACTGGATAGATAATTTGTGCCCAAACTCCTAAGATGCAAATTAGATTAAAAATTTCATATTAAAGATTTTTCTCCTTTTGATTGTGAACAGGGATCCTTCTTCAGGTCATATTATGTTTCACATAGTCTTAATATAAGGTTTTTGATACAAATGTGGGATGTTTTTCTGAATTAAAGAGATGATGTGTAGAATAATCCCTCTGGCTTCAAGAGCAGGAGTACCTCATGGTCTTTGTTTTAACTGTAGATATGTTCTGTAGTCCCTTCTCTTAATTTTTAAATAATTATAGCTGAGACTACCAGAAATCTAAAAACAGCTGCTTTCCAAAAGAAGTGAGCTTGGCTCTCTGTTCCAGACAAAATAACTTGATATTGGAGATTGCTGTGTGATGCCTTTCACTGTCCAAAGGTCTCCTCCTTTAATTTGAATCTTGAAAAACTATTTTTTTTAGCCAAAGCTTATATTTTTATATATCTCCTAACAGCTAAAGGAAACTCTAGCCAAGGTTCCACCTAATCATGTTGGAAAACCTTTACTGAAGAAACAACTGGGACCAGCTCACTGGGTGAGTAGTTGCAGGTATTAAGAGCCCATTTCCCTCTTCGAATTATACCAAGTATTGATCTCAGTTCTGTGTGTTGCAAAATGATTTTTCTGTTTCTGAAGGCAAGAATATAATTTCTTGCGGTGTAATGTATATGTTGGTGCAATAAATGTACAGCAGCTGATAAGATCTTACATGAATCTCTAGGTCCAGGTGCAGGCTAAGCTTTTCCAAAATGAGAGATCTCCAGTGGTGGTGCTGACCAGCATGCTTGTGTGATAGCTTAAACCTTCCTATCCTCCCCTTTGCCAGCGCTGTCTGTGTGACCTAGTCCTGCTGAGATGGTGTCAGGTTTGCTTCTGGGGCTTCCTTTTAGCTAAACTGTGAGTCTGTTCATAATGTCTCCCTCTCCTTCTCATTTGGAGCAGTCTGCTTCCTTCATAGCCTCTTCAGGAGGCGCTGAGTGTGCAGATAGGAGCTGGGAGAGACACTGTACACCCAGGCTGTGGAGCCATGATCTTCTCCAGCTGGGATTTGTCACCTGCTGTACTAGGAGCATGGTTAATCATTGCTGCACCAAGCTCAAAGCTATGGTTGCTGCTGCAAGGCTTCACATCTCTCTTGTCTCTCTTGCTTAAGGCTGAAGCACATCTTCTCCCAGCAGTCTGCTTCCTGCAGTGCTTGTATTGTTGAGACTGAAAGTGGGCCCTGCTACCCTCCCCCCAGCCAGGCCTCTTCAAATGCATATCTTGTTCCTCTAATGGTGCATACCTCACCTGCTGCTCTAACTAAACCACTGTCTGCTACCAGGTGTTTCTCATGATGACTTTTTCCTTTATGGCACTTTGTTGTTTTGCCTGTAGGCAGATTGTGCTTTAATCAAGATCCTCTTACAGTACAGTACTTACTTTTAGTCCTTTATCTTTGCTCTATCTTTGTCCTTAAGCTTACTGCTTTTTAAGAAGGCACGGATGTCCTGTCTTTTAGGAGTTACCCAAGTATGCCCTTGCTTAAGCTTTTTTGCCTGTAGTATCTTCCCACCTTTGCTTCTCTGTCCTAGTGGATGTTGAGAAATGCCTCAGCAGTGTGTGCAGTTTTTGTGCTGTTACAAATGTTAGGAGGCTGAACATGAGCTGTGGAAGCTTCAGAAAAATAACATCAGCAGGCTCAGCTTGGCTGTGAGTCCATTTGACAAGGTAGATAATTGCAGTCTTAAGCCCTGCATAGTATCTCTCTGTCATCCTCTTTTCCATCCATGTAGTTCATTAAGTAGAAACAACTTTAATCTATAGATTATGTTTGCAAATCTTTGTTTCAGGAAAAAATTGAAGCAATTAATCAAGCCATAGTCAACGAGTACGAAGTCCGAAGAAAACTGTTAGTCAAACGTTTGGATGTTACTGTGCAATCCTTTGGCTGGTCAGACAGAGCTAAGGTACAAACAACTTGCTGTGAAGCCCTGGTTGATGGTAACACTTTGTAATGAGTATCTCTGGAAAACTGCATCATTGTTCTGTCCTTCATGAGTCAAAAATGATCACAGGAGTTGTCCGGTTTTGTTTTGAGTTTCTAAAGAAGTTTATGACAGTGGAAGATGATTAAAAAATATTTTACTTAAAACTGATTTGTTGGATTTTAAATCAGTCTGTAAAATGAGAGGTTGGACTGTGTGTAACTACACACCCAAAGCCACTGGCAAAAGTAGAGATTACTGATCCAACCATGTTCACAGTACCATAATGTGAACCATTAAGTGCTGTCTTGTGTGATGGTAGAAAAGCATCTTCCTGTTGACCATCCCCTATCTTACTTTGTGCTGTGCACAGCAATCAGATTTCCTTCACTCAAAGCGTGTCTGCAATCACAACTCCACAGATGCACATGAGAAAAGCTGCTAAGGCACTCCTTGTTCTTACAGGATAATGCTTTATGTGCTTCTTTTTGAACTGTGCAAGTGGCTGTGACATGAGATCTGTTCTCCATTGAGTATGTGATACATATTCTGCTTTTAGAAATAATTACATGGTTTCCCTATTTCCTATGTTTCAGAAAGAAATTACAGGATTTTTAAAAATACTACATAGAATTTATTTTCCAGGACTAAACCAGATCTGCTAACATGGTGTTAAGTGTGCTGCTGACAGTGTTTGAGACTTGAGTTACTAGTGAACTATGACACATAGAATTATTGAATTTTTTTTCTTGATAAGTGTTTTTTTTAAAAAGCAACTATACTTTAATAATAAACTGTCACCTGTCACATTTTCTGTTTCATCACCTGAGTAGGACTTCTGATGGTGTACTCTCTATTAAACCTTGTATTCTTCAGACTTTTTAGTAGATTACTGAAGAACTAGCTGACTGTTTAAATATTTTAATAGTGAATAAAAATGAGCAAATGTGAATTATGATTAAAACCCAGGGTTTTCTAGTTGTGTTACAGCTTTGGCATCTTTATGCATGTGGTTTTGGTTTTCTTCTAGGGATTCTCAGATATTTTTGAACTTGACTACCTACACAGAATATTTTCACAAAACCCACAGATTGTGTATATACATTTGTACCTATTAAAATGAAAATATTTTTAGAAGCATAATAATACAGATTTGGAGAATATTGCTCTACTATTCCAGACATACAATACAGCTTGTTTTAACAGTAATTTTTAGCAAGGTGTTAATTTTCTTTTTTATTTGAAATGTATCAGAATACAATAGCATGATGAAATAGCTACTTCTCCAGATAGTGGAAACACCAGGGAAAAAACCCTTGCAGTCTATTACTAGGGATTTTTTAAAGTTAAAATTTCAAGTTTCACCTTGAACAGTGTCATAGGACCAAAATATTTTGCTCAGAGCTCAGTCAAACATACCAGGGGAAAACATGGTAGTATTCTGGTGGATACTTTTGCTTCTCCTACTTTTAGCCAGTGTCATATTCCAGTTTTCTGCCTTTGGATGGAAAATAAGATTTTATGATTTTAAAATGTGCTCCTAATTTTTTGGACTGTTAAGATGTGTTGTAAAACCTGGTTTGCCTGTCCCCACTGCCATCATCTGCATTCAGATGGCAATGTGGTTTATCCTAACTGCATCACACACCATACTCTGTTGATGACTGAAGAGAGATGTAACTTGTCTGGTAACTCCTGTGTGGTAGCACAGATTTCTCCTGTGTCTCAGCTGCAAAACTTGTGAGGTGTTCAAAAAAGCTGGAATGGTTAATGCTGAAAGGCACTAGAGGAAGAGACATTGCATACAAGGCAAAGTTGAGTGTAGGATCTCATTTCTAGCTCTGCCAGTCCCTCTTGGTGCCTTGTCTTTGTGAAGAAGCTGACTGGAATGAAGAGTGAAAGAGTTAACAGGACCTTTTTTTGCTGATAAGTGTTGGAGATGGGGTGATGCTGGCCCAGCTGGAATGGGTGCAGGGCACAGAAGGAGGTCTGGAGGCTAAACACAGATGTGTTTCACTTTGAGTTATCTTCTGGATTCTAGCAGTAATTCATGTAACTGTATGGCAGACTTCTATTCTGTGTTTGCCTGGAAGTAATACAGTCTGCATGTATATGTTGTTAAAATTGTCAGCTCATTGGTGTCTTGGCATTTCAGTCAAAATTGTATTTCCGATTTACTTAAGAAATGAATGTGACAAATGCTAGTTTTATTGAAGTAATCCTCGGTTATAAAGTGGTTCTCACTGATTTTATATTATATTAACTTTTTGTTCTGTTTGCAATAGTGGCTTGTTTATTCAGTGCTGATTTGATTCTTGTGGATGAGACGTCCCGTTGCTTTAACTGACTGGGTTTTATTTTTCTTTGCTCCAACAGAGTCAAACAGAAAAACTGGCTAAAGTCTACCAGCCCAAACGTGCCCTCCTATCTACTAAGTGCACTATTTCAATTGCAAATCTCTTGGCAGCTCGGCAAGATCTGTCAAAGATTATGAGAACAAGCAGTGGGTCCATCCGAGAGAAGACTGCATGTGCCATTAATAAGGTACCTTTGGTGACAAATGGCTTGTTCTTTTAGGAGTGTTTAAGTAACTTGAATGTAGTCATAAGTCCTATTTTTTGGGGGGGATTCTAAGTGGA
Source organism: Hylia prasina (assembly GCA_013397195.1). Lineage (NCBI taxonomy): Eukaryota > Metazoa > Chordata > Aves > Passeriformes > Sylviidae > Hylia > Hylia prasina. Next base: position 255,453 of record VYXD01015996.1, read on the forward strand.
ATTTGGAAATAAAGGATAAGAAATTTGGTGTTTAAATATTCCAGATAATGCATCAGTGGATTATGGATAGTGCAGTTTCAGCTGTTGAGGTTCGCCGTGTCTCCCCTTCTTTTTACTTCAGTAAAAATTGCTGAAGTAGCTTGGATTACTTTCAGTGGGAGTAAGTCTGCTCTGTTTTACCAGAATTACTGAAGCCATTACCCCACTGCTACCTGATTCTATCACAATGTCTAAATTAACACCTACATAGTAACTGTGTTTCTGGTCTGTGTAAATACAATATACTAAGATCACAACGCAAGGGTCTCACAAATTAGATTGCCCTGGGTACACAAATGGATTATAGTCAAGTGTATAGTTCTATTAATAACGTAGTAGAAACATGACTTAGGCTAAACAATTTGCCTTGTTTCAAAAATTATGATTTTACAAGAGTAATAGGCTCACAAAAGCATATATGCTGAACTTGCAACTCAGTAGCTATCTACAGCAGCATACTTGGTGCTTTAAAATTGCGGGGATAGGTGCATACTCTTCTACCTTCTGAGCACCAACTGTACCTCAGGTAAAGCTCTAATTAATTTAGGAAAAAACAGTGGTGTGCTGATTTGGCCACAGCCCATCCAACCCAGATGATTTCTGCACCTTTTTAGTGTTTGTTGGAGTGTAAGAAATTACGTAGTAAGACAGGTTGACCCTATCATCAGACTGTATGTATGTTTTAATAGGAATGCAGTACTGGAATGGAGGCAGGTCAGGGTGAGGTGACAGATTATGTTGCTGATGCATAATCTGTTAACTTATTTCCATTATCAATATTAAATGCTTTCCAAGACAGTAGCATGGAATAGCAAAGTAGCCCACTTCTGTTGAAATTCCTTTGTTACATTATTTTAAAACTCCAAGCAGTACAAATGTCCTGTCCCATTTTGCCTTGCTAAATTTAAGATCACACCATCCTTAGACAGCTGAAGACCTCTGTAGAGTCTTGCTCCACTCTGATGGTGCTGTCCAACACCTGTCTGTTGAGTTTCTGCATATCTTCACTGAAAAATAGATTATTTTGCCCTTTATTTACCAAGTCAATGCCTTCTACAGCAACTCAGAGCACTAGTTAGGGCAGAGACTGTGTTGCATTGTACTTGTGCTTATTTGAGTCTTAGTGCTCTGCACTAATAAAGAGTTAACTGAAAGACTCTGTTGGTGCTGCCCGTGGTGGTGTGCCTGCTGTTTGAGCACAAAGCACAGGTCTCCTGACTTGTCTCGTTAGCAGGGCTTCAAGTACCAGATAATCTGTTTAACTTTTATTAACTGGAGACAGGTCTGTCACATTCAAACACACAAAATTTGCCTCTGGATGTACAAACCTTGGAGTGGGTGCTGTCTCAGTAAACGTGACTCTTGTGTGAGGTGTCGCAACTCCTATGGCAGTTTTCCCTTTCCCTTGCAGGTGCTAATGGGCAGAGTGCCTGACAGAGGAGGAAGGCCCAATGAAATTGAACCTCCACCTCCTGAGATGCCACCGTGGCAGAAAAGACCAGAGGGTGGCTCGCAGCAAGGCGGTGGCAGAGGAGGAAGGGGTGGCTACGACTCTTCCTATGGAGGGCGGGGAGGTTATGACCATGGGGGTCATGACCGAGGAGGAAGAGGAGGCTATGACTCATCCTACGGAGGGCGAGGAGGACATGAACAAGGAAGCCATGATCGAGGGGGGCGAGGAGGACGCGGTGGTTATGATCACGGTGGCAGAGGAGGAGGAAGAGGAAACAAGCTTCAAGGAGGCTGGACAGATGGTGGAAGCGGTGGCTACCAGGATGGCAACTACAGGGAAAGCAACTACAGAGATTCAGGTTTTCAAACAGGTGGCTACCATGGTGGTGGTGGTGGCTACCAAGGAGGAGGCTATGGTGGCTACCAGTCATCATCTTATTCTGGAAGTGGCTACCAAGGGGGTGGTGGTGGCGGCTACCAGCAAGACAACAGATACCAAGATGGTGGGTCGCACAGTGACCGAGGGGGTGGGCGTGGAGGAGGGAGGGGCGGCCNCGAGGAGGTCAAGGAGGAGGCTGGGGGGGCAGAGGTGGACAGAACTTTAATCAAGGAGGGCAGTTTGAGCAGCACTTCCAGCATGGAGGTTATCAGTATAATCAATCTGGCTTTGGACAAGGAAGACACTTCACCAGCTGAGGCTGCTAAAAATTTACACTTCAGCAGAGCTCACGTAATAGAAACCTGGTTTCAGAGGCCTGACTTAAATGCTGCTTGAATTAATACAGGTTTGTACACAGCAGGTAGAATCTCTTTGGGTGGGATGTTTCACACAGAGCAAAGCACAACTTCGTGTAGACCTCTCCTCCCCACCCTACCTGGCTGAATGTAAGACATTATCACTACCCCCTGCACCATCAACTAATAGCCATGTTTTTTGGATGTTGGACTGGTTCCCTCTGCTCAAAACACTTTTGTTCTAAATCTGCCTGCTGTGTTTGCCTTCTGTTTTGATTTGGAGAAATACCAATACCTGTCACATTTGTCGGTTATAATACATAGCAGAACTTCTGCATTTTTTCCCCCCAAATCACTGTTGAGTTACATGTTCAGAACCAGTCTGGAGTGTTGCTTTTCAGTTTGCTGTTGTTTTGGTCACGATGACATTACAGCGCATGTGTGCACACACAGGGATCTCCTCTGACAAAGGGGGTTTGTGTTATCTGAGCTCTGCTGTGGATGCCATGTTCAGTAGCCTTATCTCCCCCTAAACAGCGTTTTCCCACCCGCTCGACTCTGAAGACTGACTGCCGCCAAAATCTGCAAAGATCATTTCAAACTAAGCTAAATTGTGAACCGATAGTGTGTGTAGGCCTGTAGTTAGGTGTAGCAATTCAAACTGACCTGCATCCATCCAAAACAAGTTGCTCCTCCTCCAAACCTAATTTTTACTTGAAATCAGCTAGAAGAAATGACAAACTGAAGTTTATTTTATTTGCAAGTTAATACCACTGGCTCAGCAAATCTAGGGCAATTTGTTTTGGGGGTTGTCTTTTTAAAGAAATGCACTACGGCCTGGGAAGATTAGTTCCTGCCTGGAGGAAGCCCTTTTATTATTGCTGCAGAAAACAAAACCTGGCTGAGTTTGGTGTTCTAATGTTTGGGGTTTTTTTCTTTACTGAAAGCCACATAATGCTTCTTGCTGGGTTTTTTGTGTACATAAACATTGTCAAAAAGCTGTGAAAGAAAATGGCTGAAGGTGTGCTGTTGTATAAAAGGTGAGCAATAAAAGTATCTGTATGTTCTGTTTGGTTTAGTTTCTTTTTCTTGACAGTAAAAAGTATTTGTTACAGTAGATGGGAATTCATGGGGATTTCTGTCTTCATCCCTTTTTTATTTTAATCTGTTTTATATTTTGTAGTTGTCCCAGTTTTACCATGCTTTCTGCCCTTTGAAGAGCTGTCAGAACAGGACAGGAGCAAGTGGGAGGAACTGATCTTCAGTTGCTCTGACTTTAGTTCTGGTCCTCCCCCTGACCTGGAGTAGCAGCTCATAGTGCTCTCTCTTGCTGTGTAAAGTTATTCTTAGGCTGTGTGAGCATGTGTCTCCCAGGTTATGCTCCTCCTGCATGCCCTGTGAACTTGGTATGCTGCTGCTGGGAACTTCCTGATGCTCTCCAGCCTTGTGAAATGTAGGTTCTTGCTACCATGCTCAGATCACTGTAACAGAGGCTGTGATGATGGGCAGAGTCTACCTGTTTTGTCTTTGGGGATTAATCCACATCGATGCAGGCAGGAGTTCCTGGGCTTACAGTAACAGCATGAGATTCTGAGAGAATCTCTGTAATGCTCGTGTTGCTGTAATTCAAGGTAATCATGTAAATCAGCTAAAAACAACTTTTAGAACTGATTTGCCTGTATTTCATGCCACAGTCAACCTGAAAATCTGTTTGATTTATTGTGGCCACTAGATGCTGCTAGTGATTCGCGAGTTTGGAGGCAAAGGTCCCTGAGAAAGGCACTTGGGAATCTGACTTAATGGCTTTCTCCTTTAGTGTTTCAAACAAATTGAACACCCTGATGAGGGAAAAGCTTTCTGTATTGAATCCAAGTCTTTGAGGATCACTGATACAGATCTATCTCTGCCTACCACTATTCAAATCATCAGTATCTACAACTGAATGTTGCTGCTGCACAAAGGTTTATTGATGGTCTCTTACAGCAGCATTCTCCAGAGAAGGTGTTTCACCTGTGGGAGGGTAATACCTTGTCATGAGCATTAGCTGGTGACTAGCTGCATTCATGCAAAAATAATTAGTGAGTTGTTTATTTTTTAAGAATTAGCGTTCCTAACAGTGGGGTCAGTCCTGGACTAGTAAATGTAAAGAGATTGACAAATTAAAAAAGCCTTTTGCTGTGAATGTAATCTTCTCAAGCTGACAGCTTCTGCTTTTCTTCACACTCACTGCAAAGAGGATGGTGTTTCCTGTCAGTGCATTAAGAGTGCTGTAAACTTGTTCCTACCAAGAGGGAACTCGGGGAGGCTCTTCAGAGAGCCCTTGCTGGAGTTATATCAGCACTTTCAGAGATTGCTTTCTGTGCCAGAGCTGCTAGTTCCTCTCCCAGGCTATAGCTGTTGCTGCAGTGGAGAGTCTCACCTTTGCACACGGTGACATGGCGAATTGATGCTGGGGTGGGAGCTTCCCCTTTCTCCTCCAGATAGCTTTTCTCATCAAAATATGTTGCTTCTCCTCCTCCCTCTTCCAGGACTTAGGGTAAGCCAAGTCCGAATTTATTGCTCTTTGAGGGGGAAAGTTAAAAAAAAAAAAAAAAATCAGAAGGCAAAAACAGGAGGCTTTACTCTTCCAGCAGGAAAGAAAACACTTTGCTTCTGCCAGCTGTTGTTGTTTTTCCTTACCCTATTGTTTCCTCCTGGTGTGCTGTGACTGCTTTGTTCCCCAGAGAAAACAAGCTTTGTATATGTGGAGAGAGCAGCTTTGATTAATGAAAGCAAACAGCCACTGCTTTGTTATTCTCTGTATGATGCTCTGATATTTACTGTTTTCCAAACACGATTCCTACACTGCTGCACTGGGAAGAATCTCTTAAATAGAAGCTGGGAGAGGAGAGATGGGTTGTGGATGTTATTAGACTGTGGTGAATTGGATATACATGCTTGATTCCATTGTGCATCGTGATCAAAAGCAGAACTCCAGCAGATTAAAAAGGCAATTAAGTAAGCAAGCAAGGGGAACAGTGTTCTTCCTCTTGGCCTTCCTGTTCTTGCCACTGTTCTCCCGCAAGCTGTAGGCATCTTGTTCTGTTTTTTCCATCTGCCTTTTTTTCTCTAGCAGCTTTTGTTTCCTAAAGGCTTCACATGAATTGCCTTTCATATCCCTCTGTTAGGATCCCTGTCTCTTGGGCATTGTCACTGTGCAGTAACATAACTATGACACCCTTGTTTCCCACATCAGGTGTATTACTACCTTGCAGGTCTGAAGAAGAGATAAAAATTTATTTCTTACTGCATGTAAGGGAGTACTACACCAAGGGAAAGTGGGTCAAACTGGGCTTGCACCATACATAACTCACCCCAGAGAGCCTTTCGGCTTGTAGCTGAGTAGTTTTCTCTTTAGCTGGCTGGTAATTTCTCTCCCTTGATGAGATTTCTCTACTTCAGCACCCAAAATCCTGAAGTGTGCAGTTCCCGCGGTGATGTGCCGTGATGGCTGATGGCCCCAGAGGGGCTCCTCAAGCTACAGATTAGGCTTCTCAGCCAGAGCATGCAGGTAACCTGCCTTAAGGCTTTAGCTCTGTCTCCATGGAGCCATTATTTGCATCTGAATTGAGGAAAGTGGCAAGTGCCTCAACCAACCTCAGGCTTGATTAGAGCCTAGAGGCTTAGCACTCAAGTATCTAAGATAGGACTGGGGAGAAGGGAAGCAAGATTAGTTAAGAGAAGTGGTTGGAACTTGAAAAATCCTGTGGTGTAGGAGTATTCCCTGTAGCAGGTTATGCACCTAGGAAATGAAAGTTAAACTGCTGAAGTGAGAAGAATGCAATGGGGAATAATGATTCTCACTAGGATCTGATGACTTTGGAGTGTCCAAAAGGCTTGTGTCGATTCTTGTGTGGTACTGGAAGTTAATTCAGCTCCTCCATTAGGTTAATGAAGACCTGCAAACAAAAGCCCTCAAATACCTTTATGTTGCACATAATTAGTCTTAGTTCTGCCATATTTAGACTGCAGTAGAGAGTCCAGGCATTGTTAACTGTCAGGCTTGTGATTTTGCTCTCTCTGAACTTCTGCTTTCCCTGGACAACAGGAATGGTACAGATGTATCAATGCATTTTTAAGGTGCTAAGCATGATTTAGAGTCCCAAACAAGCCGGCTCATGCTGAACTCCAAGTTTGCTTTATGAGCCTGGTAGCAAAGCCTTATACTAGAGTCACAGCAGTGTGACTGGAGAGCAGTAACGCCGAGGTGTTTCCCCTGTGAAGGCTCTCAGCATGTGCTTGCTTATTTCAGGTTAGGACTTTTCAAGGGGACACGATCTGAAAAAGCAAGTGCTACTACCAGCTGTAAACATTGCCTTCTCCCCTCTTTGGCCGAAAATAAGTCACACCTCTAATGGCTTGACAAACAAGGGAAAAATATTTTTCCTTTGTGTTTACTTTGTGCTTTTTACAGCTTTGACTGCTGTCAGTGTCATTGTTTCCCCTTTATTGTCCTGTAATTTCCCCTCTTGTCCACGTGGGTCTTTCCCACAACAGAGGAGAGAAAAACAAGTACAAAAAGTAGGAAAACACTATTGTAAAACCAAAGAAAGAGGGAGTCTGCCTATGCTGTGGGCAGGTGGAAGGTCACAACTCGTTTTCACACATGAGGCAGAGATGAAGGTGATAAGCGCTCTTTAAACTTTCCGGCATTAGCTCCACTCATGGAAAAAGCAGACTTTTTGGCTAAATTTCATACTGCCCTAGCAGTAGCTTTTTGCTGATGGCTTTTCTGTCTCCTAGGACCAGCGTGTCAGCAGCTGTAGACAGCACTTTAAAGTTCAGCACACGGATTTTCCAATATGTTTAGCCTCTTGGCTGCAATGCTTATTTTGAAAATCCTGATCAGTGCTGATAACTCAAAAACTTTTTCCAAAGTTGCATCCATTTCTGCAACGACCCGGGGTGAGCCAGCTCTTTTGTTAAGGCTTTCTTGAGAAGTACTTGAAACTATTTTTTGTGCTATATGGATGGATGTTCATCAGTTAGCAGGCTGATGCTGAATGAAGCAAGCCTTGATTAGATTTTCTTTGCACTATAACAGTCACAGTACAAACAAACCCTTGTTTCTGCTGCCTCCTGTCTCCACAAAATTTACATTCAATCCTTCCTTCCTTTGCTCCCTCCCCCGTTTTGGTCTCAATTAGGATCCCCTTCCATTCTTGGTGTCACATAGAGAAAGATCTCTTAGTGTGCTTCTTCCTGCATTTACTCTTTGTCTATCTGGTTATTTGTTCTCTTTTTGGTGGAGTTTGTTTTGTTTTGGGGGTTTTTGGGTTGGTTGGTTTTGTTGGTTTTTTCCTAGTCTCTGTCCTCTGTCTCCATCCTTCGCATGCAGCTTTCTTTCACGTGAAATCTGTATTTCCCATACAGATGCCTAAAGCTTCTAGAACTAGTGTCCAAGGCAGCAGGGATCCTCCTGTGGCTGCTCAGGTTATCTCAGGCAAAGGCTTCCAGGCTTCCCATGAGGAAGACCTTGGGGGGGTACATAGGGCATGCTTTCACTTTGACTTCCATAGGGGGTCCTTGAGCAACAGTCCACAGAGGTGACAGGCCATTTAATTTTGGAAAAATGTAAAATTTTAGGCAATGGCTGCCCCTAACCTTGCTCTGCAGCTCAGCTCATCTGCTGTACTGAAAGGAAAATGGCTCACCTTTCCCAGCTGGGGAAAATCCATGCTTCAGACTAGTTCTGCTCAGCAAGCATATTCTCCCTGCCCAAGACTTCACCTGCCTGAGGAAGGTGCCTCTGAGAAGATAGCTTCTGTCTAGGAAGATGTTTCTTTGTAAAGCTGGGTTCATTCTTTTAAAGCCTAAAAACTGAGTAGGACAGGGGGTGAGGGGGCAGAGAAGGTCAAGACTCTGGGGACATTTAGAGCAGAGGAGAGAGCTGTGGCTCAAACCTGATTTTGCATTTCACTTTGAGGGAGCCAGATGTCCCCCTGACTCCTTAAAAAGCACTCAGGACTACTACCTAAATTTGGAAGCAAAGCTGAAGCTCCATTATGTGCAACATGAGGCTTTGTAGAGGTTTTACACAAGCACAGAAAGTCCTAGTGGGTTTGGCTCAAACAGACAATCTCTTACAGGGTCTATCCAAGCACTTGCATTTTTCACCTACTCTTATTGCTTGTATTCTTTGGCATATGTAGACGAAGCTGTAAATAAGGTTTGACATTATCTTCCTTCTTTCCAGTGTGTGGTGTTTTGGGGAGTTTGTTTTTCAAACAATCCCTCAGTCTCCCCCAGGTTTTTTAAAAGATCCTGAGACAGGAGAGAATGGATGGGGTGGAAGTATCCAGCATCATTTGGGATTGTATCTGACTTTAGCTACTTCATTAATCCAGCATTCTTGTCATTATGACGCACTTTCTCCTGGACACTCTCCTGGAATTGCTTCTAGCAGGCAGGATTTCACCAAGACCAGCAAAGACACATAGCTCAGGCAGGAACTCTGATGGCTGATGCTTTCTGCACTTTGTTAAGTTAGAGAGAGCAAACAAGAAATTCTTTGTTCCTTTGCCTAGATTAGGGAACTAAAATTGTTTTTGTGAAGAAAAGTCATTCTCCTGTTCAGAAAAAGATGTCCACTTGAAATATGAAGAGAAAAAGATTTTCTGAATTTCGTATATTCAGGCCTCCCCACAGGAAAAAAAGGCAAGCTCATCTTATATCAGTCTCAAAATGTTTGTTCAAGCCCTGTCAGCTCCCCCTACTCAGATTCTTGTTGTGGAGCTAGGAAATCCACATTCTGTAAACAGCCTGTGAATGTTTTAAATAAGTTATTACATTGTCTATAATAAATCTATTCCTTTTGGGGCAGTGGGGGTGTATGTGTGAGAAAAATGGCTGCATTTCTACCCAGTGTCTTTCTTCTTTTCAGTGGCCATGAATGCTCACTGCCAACAGCACACTCTGTGATCCACTTTCTTAAATGCCTGAAGCAAAGGGTTTCCAGCTGTAGCAGGTGCTTGAAATTTTCACCTATTCCTTCTCAATTTCGTGAAGAATTTCAAGAAGAATTTCTTCATGGGCAGGGTTGTTAAGCATTGGAATGGACCGCCCAGGGAGGTGGTGGAGCCACCATCCTTGGATGTGTTCAAGAAACAGCTAGATGTGGCATTTAGTGCCATGTTTAGTTGACAAGGTGATTGGTCAAAGGTTGGACTTGATGATCTTAGAGGTCTTTTCCAACCTTGATGATTTTGTGATTCTCCTTGGAGGTTGCAGTATTCTGCTTAGCAGGATCAGCTGTGTGAGCCTGCAGACTATCCTTGATCTTCAACTGCTACTGAGGTAAGTATATCACTGACTGAAGCTACCAGGCTTGCAAGAGATTTATTGATGAGATGAGTAATTCAAGAGCTACAAATAGCTTTTAAAAGCCCTTAAAAACCCTTTTAAAAGAAATGAGCTGAGGTCTACAGACTTAACGCTGGTCAAAACTGTGTGACATTAAGAATGAAGTTGCTCACAAGCATTTCATTTATAGAGCATTAAGAGGCTTATCTCAACAGATCCATCAACAGCCTGGACCATAACCAAATTCCTCTATTCAAATTCTGCACCACATCATTTTCACTGTGAGCAGCGCTGTAACGGCAGCTGTGCGGTCAGCTGGCTGTGACCCGTCAGCTGACCCACCACAGGAAAGAGAGACCACGCTTTTGCTAATGCTGCTGCTTTGCCCACAGCACTGTAAGAGTGAAGAGTGCTTCTGGCCCTCGTCCTAGTTTGGAAACCAATGCTTGTGCAGTGCTTATTTCTCTTGAGTTTACAACAGTAAACAGAATGGTTTGGGTTTTTTTAAAATACTTTTTTATCTCCACAGATTTACTATTGTTACTGGTTTTGTTGGAAAACAAACCTGCAGGATGCAAGATCAAACCTGGGCAGGCATCATGCAGTCCCAGTGCAATATACAGACAAGTTACCACAGAGGAGTGCAGCTGTCAGTTTTATGTTAGGGGAGTCTGTGAAATTACTCTCATCTTGAAGGCTTATAACATGTTGAAGGGTGCAATAACTTGAATTTTGCAGGACATCTTGTAACTGGGTGTGCTACATAGATGCACACACCCATTTACTCTTATGTGGGGAGATGGGATAAGAAGACTAACACGTGTGCCAGTCTTTCAGGTTTGAGCTTTGTGGTGTTTTGTTTTTCTCTCTTCTTCCAGGTGAGCGCTGTCCTCTTTCAATACCTTAATGGTTCTGGGAAATGCAACTTCAGCCCAGACCTTTATAGCTTCAGGTGCTGGATCATACCTTAGCAAGCTGCTGATTTGGAGATTGCTCTTCAGAACATTTACTCTTAACATGTACAGCTTTCTAACCAGAGAAAAGTATCACGTCCACATACATACACAGACATAAACACACACACTTAAAACTAAAGTGTTTATTGCATGCTAATGTTACCATAATCAGTGCTGGCAAAGATGACCCTTCTCTGTTGTGGTGTAACCAGACAAACACTTAGTGTCTTGGAATTCCTTCAGTCTCAGCCAGCTGCTACCTATTTGAAGGATCCCCAGTCTGGGAACTGGTATCACTGTGCTGAACACCAATACCTTCACTGTAGCAATGTAAACTTGGCCAAAATTCAAAACCACAGGTGCACAAAGAATTTCAATATAGGGGACTTTGTGAGAGATTTTTGTTTGAGATTTAATCAACACACACACCTACTTCTTTCCTTAAATGATCATTACAAGCCTCGGGAAAGGAGTGTTATTGAACAAACTTGGATGCTTGGCTTCTGTCCTCACCATTGTTGTTGCTGGCAGACATACTTTAAATGATGCAGTGCATTTAAAGAAGGCCAAATATATCCTCACTGGCATGTAGAGGAAGTTTCCACAGAAGTCATACAAAAGAAAACAGTGAGCACAGAGATCCGTTCTGCTGTGGCTGTGCAATGTTCATCCAAATGGCTTACTCGTGAGAAAATAAATAGTGCCTTGTAACACCTTTCAGCTAACAAAACAGGGCAGTGGTTGGGTTTAAAAGGATGAGGTATGGGAACACTCCTTATGGCCAAATGTGGTCTGTGACAGTCCATAAACACTTGCTGTAGTTGTCAGCTTTAGTTTTCTGTGCTTCAAGGTGAGCAATCAGCTATCCTGTAAGCAGAAGAAAATAAGCATTTACATGCTGGCAGAGATGGTCAGTAAAAGCATGATGCTTTGGAAGTATAAACTCTATGGATGAGAGCAACAGACATCATCAGATCAATAACCTGGCCTGGCCTGGCCTCCTGTATTTGTCAGAATAATTGTAGTGGGTCTGTCATGGAGCCCTGAATTGTGCAGTGCAGGGTGCAACAGCACAGAAGGTGGCCAGATATCCACCAGGCTATTTTAATGATTTTCAAAATGAAAAGTACCCAGCTCTTAAAAAGTACATATTGACACCAAAACCCAAATTATCAGTTACAGTGACATAGTAAACGTGAAGTGCAGTGTAGGAAACAGGGATCTATGGATGATTTAGCATTCTTCTGAAAGCAACTCTTGTGCAAGAAGCAGTGACAAATTTGAATGAGAAAGCATCCTGAAATCCATCGAATAACCTTATGAGACTTCAGACTGTAGTAGATTTTAAACTTTCTTGGCTTCTTCTGGAACTCACCTCAGATTCTTGTCTTTCTGGGAGGGTTTCTATTCCATTGTGATCCTGTATATCTTGTGGGGCCTCAGCTTCTAGCTCTACGTCAGCCTGCATGCTGGGCTTTTCATTCTCCCACTTTGCAAAGCCTTTGTTCTTCCCAGATTTTCCATGGAATTTGGACTTCATTTTGGGGAAGGTATGGGAACCTGAATCATTCCAGCCTGGCTCATGCCAGAGTGGTTCTGTCTGCGTTGCTTGGCTGGTGGTCACCCGCTGCAGCCGCACGGAAATTTTTCGTGAAGAGCCAGTGACAAGGGTGATAGCTCTGCCATCAAGGTCCTGGTGTTCTGCAGCAACACTGGGAAATTCAAATACTTCATCTTGGACTGAAAGAGAAGGTGGAATTGTTTTGTTTAAGTATTCTGCTTCAGGGTCTTTACAAAAGGCAACAAACCTGGGGGCAGGTGGGGAGGTAACCCCTTATATGTAGTAGTGCTATAATTATCAATATCCATATGCTGCTTGGAAACTGTTTCTGACACTGTGTACACAGATTTTATTGTCTCACCATCTGCGTGCTCAGAGGGTAAGGCAGGGCTAAAATTGTTCCCTATGTCTCCTTGCTCCTAAGTGACAAAAAATAAGCACAATTTCCTTTCAGCTGGGATGGGGTGCCAGTAAGGAGGACAGTGAGCCTTAGACAGGACACCAAGGCCATCAGTGCAGAAAAGGATGTTGTAATCTGAGGACTGAACACAAGTGCAGTAAAAAGGACAGGTGCTGCTCTGTGTGTTGATACACAGGAAAAATTAAAAATGGCAGCAAGGACACTGGCCATTAGAGAGGATTCCAGAAATGGTTTTAAACAGGAGGAAAACTGCTCTCACCCAGAGGCAGAGATGGACTGCTAGGCAGAGACCCATGGTTGCTGCCTACTGAAGTTCCTCTGGAAAATTTCCTGCATGCCAGCACAAGCAGGTCTCTGCATTGCTTGTGACAGTTGGCACCACAATCTGTAAAGAAAGAAATTGTCAAGTCATCAAATGGAAAGCCACAACTACCTGGTAATCCCTCAGGGCTATTCACAGGCAAATATCAAGAAAGGATTTTGAAGGAACAAAAAGTTTGACAGAAGGTGTGAAGGGCTTTACAGAAATGGATCATTTGGTGTGAAGGGCATTACAAAAAAATGGATCATTTTCATGACAGCCATTCATAAATGAAAAATGTCAGCAGAAGACAAGAAGTAAAATGATATTTTAATTGTAAAATAGTCTCAAGGAAGAGATGTGGAATGATATGACCCTGTGTATGCCATACATAAAACTTCTGCTCTACTGCATGAGTCCCTCCAAGAGGAGTGGTTATTTATTTAGCTGGCTTTTATTTGACCCAGCAGAGCCCATTATAGTAAACAGGTTTGGTTAGAAGACACCAGAGCATCCATACCCTGAGTGTCTGGAAGGACTGCTGGAGGTCAGTGTAGACTACTGTGGGTTAAAAGTAGTCTAAGTAGCTCAGTAAGTAACACTAGCACATGAATGAGCTCTGTGGAAGTGTATCATCCACCCAGGCAAGACTTTTTGAGCACCTGCACTTCAAGCCCCTGCTGGGGTTTAAATCACTATGGATACATCATCACCAGGTACATTTATCTGAAGTGTGGCTGGAGTATGGATCTTATCTGCAAGAAAGGGCCTAAGGGTGGAGCTCTCCCTCTGCTCTGTATCCTTTTCCATTGTTTAAAATTTCCCATCTCCCTTGTTTCTCTGTTGCTGCTCCATAGCCCAACATTTTGTTCTAGGTGAGCATTGCCAAGGTGCTGCATTTATGACTCTGCTGTAAGAGCCACTCTGCTCAGGGCAGCATGGTGGGTGAGAGTTCACGTCTCTGCTGACACCTTGTTCATATGGCTAATGCAGCAGTCCATGCCCAGCTCTGGTTTTCCCTGCCTGAAAGGTAAGTGCACCTTAGATACACTAAAGATCTGTCTTGAAGTGCAGGACTCCTTCTATCAGTTACAGACCACGCAGTCTAGCTTTTATCTCATTACTCAGTGCTGGGGTAAGCTGCAGGCCTGAAAGGAGGAACTCCCTCCATCCCCCTGCTGTGTTGGAGGTTCAGAGGATGACAGCTCTGTGCTCAAAGGCAGAGTTCATCCCTAATGGTGTCACACTGCAGTGATGCTGGAACACAGAGCAGCTGGTAGCTGCTGCAGCAAAAGGCAGGCACGCTCATGCTTGTTGACCACTGCAGGATCTGAGTGAGCAGCTCTGCTCTCTTACTTTCACGCTTCATTGCCTTTAACTTTGACTTTACAGAACCACTTTTGCTCAGTCTCCTCTGGGCCACTGCTACAGGCAGTGATGCAGGACAGAAGCTCAACTTTCAGATCTCAGATTGAGTTTACAGGTTGGCAAAACTTTACCTTCCTGTCCTCATCCTACCAGTAAAACTTCAGACTCCGACCAGCCCTTTCAAAGCTTCTAAGATGACAGGAATTAGGAATATCTGAATTACACATGTTGATTTAGCCATAGACATTTCCCACATCCCACTCTGAGGAAGAGAGGTTTGTGGCTGGAGAGAGACAGGAGTATGGTGTACCCTAAAAAAAATTACTGAGAATTCTTTATCCTTCTCCTTGGAGTCTGTGTAAGACTAAGGAAAAAGAGTACAAATGTGAATGTTCTCCTATGAATAACTGAGATGCAGCTACAGCTATGAAAATCAACAGTGCTCTTTAGCCAGGGTTGAGCTGCTTGAGAAATAAATAGGTCCATGGTTTTAAATCTAATGACGACCACTACAATGTCTTTTTTTTGTTCTGACCTGCTTAATATGGTGTAGTATTGCACAAGAAATTAAGTATTTTATGAAGGCAAAGGAGAGGCATGTAAGAGCTCTAGGATTTTTTATAAGTTAAATGTCTGATGAAATCTTTCAAAGAGATCTGCTGAGCAGTCTAGGAATTAAATATTTCTCTGTTTCTATCTCAGCCACTATTAATTGCAAGTAGGCTTCACGACAGGCACATGGACGTACATGACAAACTGTTGCCAGCAGACTTTTTCCTGACCCAACTCTCAGGGGATATATTTCAGGATGTCTCAGTGTTAGGATAAGAACACTTGGATTTCCAATTTACAAGGTCTTTACTGGTAGAAAGTGACAGCTCATGGAGTCAGGGGCTGCTTTGGATCTTTATCTCACAGGATCTGTGCATTCCTACTGGGTGGTATTTTCTCTAACTTCAGAGTGTACCAGCAGTCACTGCTCATGGACAATACCAAGTGTAGATGCAAGAGGTGTTTGAACAAATGCCATTTTAGTTAAAGGTATGGTTGACTGACTTGTACTAAAACCCACCAGCCATAGCTTGAAAAAAACTCTTGCAATATTTATTTACCTTTGCATTTGTAGCCTTGTTTGATTATACCCCAGAGCTGCAAAGAAAGACAAAAGAACGTCAAGGAACCAGAAAAGAAAGCTGGAAGAAAAACAAGGTCACAATGAGGAAGTACCAATGGCTACAAAAGCACAAACAGGATACAACTGCTCTTAACACCCTTCCTGTCAGGCAGACCTCCCCCTCTAGTTGTGATAAGGCTTGTGTGGCTTCTCCCTTACTTCTGTTACTTACTTGTAGTAATGGGACAACCACAGGAGGAGAGATACAGATGACATTTGATTCCAGGAATGGGTTAAAATGTGCTATCATATCAAGCTTAGTGAAAACAACAGAGCACATTCTGCTTCTAGGCTCCCTTAATGTCATCTGCTGGAGAATTTCCTGTGTACATCCATTCTCCAGATACATCACTGACCCATAACATTCAAACACAGCAGAAAAAAACACCACTGGGGATAAAAATTAGGTTCTTGGTTTCCATACTGGTTCCCAGCACACTTAGCCATGACAATCTGATTTGTGCACCTGCCTTTTCCAACTTAAAAAAACCCCCCATAAACAGATAAGAATGAAACAGGCAGAAAAGGCATTAAATTCCATCTTTCCCTTCCCTCAGAAGCTGTTCTGGTCGACGT
Source organism: Hylia prasina (assembly GCA_013397195.1). Taxonomy (NCBI): domain Eukaryota; kingdom Metazoa; phylum Chordata; class Aves; order Passeriformes; family Sylviidae; genus Hylia; species Hylia prasina. The sequence goes on from VYXD01015996.1 coordinate 271,377, forward strand.
ACACTTGCAACTACAAAGTGCTAAGCATCCAAGGGCCAGTGTGTGTGGTCCCACTTTTGGGAAGCTTTCACTGCCACATAAGCAGGATTGCTTGGAAACAGGGGAACTCTCTAGCAAATTGTTTTCTATGTACTCAGAAGCACTGTATCTACAGCCATGGCATTATAAAAACAAGCATTTCCACTCTTGAGAGGCAGTGAGAGGAAGGGGCAGTTTTTCTAACTCTAGCATGATAGGAAAAAAACCTGGGGACTCTGGTGTTTATTTTTCCTGAACTGATTCACCAGGGAGTGTGAGCACATCCAGGCAGCTGAAACTGTGTGGGGCTCCTCACCAGATTTAAAAGTGTCCCTGCACAGAGAGCAGGGGGTGAATGTGGTCATTGAAGAAAGGTTTGAAAGCAAGAGATCAACATCATTCAGAATACAAAAGAAAGAGGAAAACAAACAGAAAGGAAAGATTCTGGGTGAGAAAAAGAGACACTCCAGGCACTGCACAAAAGAAATAGCAAGCAAAAATGGGGGTCTGGAGAGAGCAAAAATAGATTAGCCAAGGTAGAAGATGCACAAAGGTGAACAAGAGGGTGAAAAAGAAGGTGAACAAGAAGGTGAGAAAGAAAGTGAATAAGAAGGTGAACAAATGAAAAGAAGGGAAAACAGTGGAAACTGGGTCCATAGAAGGGCTGTGGCTTATTCTTTTCTTGCTAATGCCATATGTGCACAGTGAATGCTGTTGCTGTGCTCAGGCAGAGACAGGGGAGCACCCCAGTCCCTCTTGAAAGAGCAGTAACAACCTATTTTCCCAGATCTCTTTTATAGGATCACTGTAAGAGACATGGATTGTTACTTATTTCATTTAAGCTCTAATCTGTTCCCACTGAAGACCTCTCTCCTCACTCCTCGCCTTCTTATCTCTGTCCCTTCCTCCCACTCAAAGTTGGCACCACTGTTGTGGTTACACACCTCAGTGAAAGCTTAGCTGAAGTGTCATGTCAAGAATTCTGACCTAAAGCTTTGAATGTGTCTGACACAGCTTTGTTGCAAAGCTGTCTTGAGCCAGCTCCAAGGTAAGAGGATCTGTGCAAATTCAGATTATAAAGCTTAGCAGGAAAGGCAGTCACCTACCCTGCCACATGGTGCAACTCAAGCTTTGGGACGGAACTGCGACTGGCCATGGGCATATCAGCTTTGTGCTGCTTAATGGCTCTGGGTCTTAGCTTGACCTTCAAAGTTTGTATTGTTTTAATAACTGTGTGCATTGCACTGTCATGTCAATCAATCCTTCTGCATGGTCAGTGCACATTATTTTGACTGTGAAGCAGTGCATCAGTTAGAAATTAGGTTTCCACCCGTGGATGAGTAGCACTGAAATGCAGAACAAATGTGCAGCAGATTCTGTAGTTGGTTCCTGTCCTATCAGTCCAACTCATCCACAGAACAATGCCAATGACTTCAGTGAGCTGACAGGAAAAATGACCTTATTTCCATTTCCTGTACAATTCGTTTGCATTCCTGCGCTGGACGTAATCAGGGAGACGTGAAAAATCTAACAATGGCCAATCAGAAAATTGATGTGGGAGAAAAATATCTGCAGGACGGGACGTGTCAGGGCAGTCCTTGGGCCTTGCTTTGCTGTGGAGGCCTTCCAAACACACACTGAGTGTCACGAACGCAGTGACGTCTTCCCGAGGCAGCCTGGAACAACAGGCTGGGGCCAGTGGCCGTCCTTCCCTGGGTGCTCCAGACCCCCCAGCGCACTCCTATGTCAGCGCTGACCATGTCACCTCCAGAGCTTTTGCAGCTCTAGCGGAAATAGGCGGAATTCCTTCTTCCCCAAGGCCTTAATCAGCGGCAGCAGTTGCCACAGGGGCTTTGAGCTTCCAAACCGGCACGTTGCAAAAGAAGGGAGTGGGAAATGGGAGCGTGGACTAGAGCAGGAGCGCCGGAGCGGCTCGGAAAGGAGGCGCTTGGCAGCTTTTGCCCTTCGCAGTGCTGGTGTTGTTACTTTCAACCATGAGGAGATATTGCTTAGTGGAAAGGATCGTGGAATAAAGTTACTGCCTTTAAGTGCAGAGGCAGAGCTGTTCTGGAGAGCAGGGACAGGGTCTGAGTTTACAGCCTCTTATGCGAGGCACACAAACAGAGGACAGGTCCCTCTGCCCTTACTGCTTTAGCTGTCTAAATGTGCACATTTGATTTCAGCCAAGTGTGTCCGTTAAAGTAACTTCTGTATCATAGTAATTCTTTATTCTTTACTATATATGGGTTGAAGTGGAACACTTAGAGAAGGTTTACAAGCAACACAGATGTCCACAAAAACCAATCCTTTCCCATATATGTAGAGAGCACTCTAATAAGTGACAGGTGGTAAGTTATGGCTGAGACAAAAAGCAAATTAAAAAAAACCAACCCAACTAATAAATTCAAAAAATTCTTATCGTACAGAACTGCTGGAAGCACTTTTGATTTCTTTACCAAATTAGAAGATCTGTTAATTCAATAGAGAGAAAATTGGGGCTGTTACAGGCATTCAGAGAATTATGAACATATCTATGCTGCCATGTGCAATTTCCTGAGAAAGAACAGCTTTTGCTTCATCTACATCCTCTGCTCCAGACATCTATTTTCCCTTGAGCTTGTTTACATGGGAAATCAAGCCAAATTAAAGAACTTAAGATAAACCAAGTAAGACTATTCACAGTCTCAAACATCCTTTAGCTAACATAATTACCCCTGACCCCAAATCCTTACAAATTAAATCCTTACAAATGCCAGTTTTCAGAAACCACTAAATCAAAACTGGATAGCACAGCTACACCATGAGGAAATGTTTTGTGTTTCTGAATGCCATGAGATATTATTTGGCCAAGAGACTTTAGCAATGTATGGAGCCAGTTCCACCCCATATACATAAAAGGCTAAAAGTTGTTTTTAAGATATGCTATTATTAAAATCATACTTACAAATCCTGCACAGTGCTCACAGAAAGTTGGTTTAAGATAGGTCATTTCCTGGAAGTTATGAATAAACCCTGGTCCCATTTTGCACTGAAACTGTGATTTAGCTCTCAGAAAGTAAGCCATCATTTCTTCTTTGCTTATAAGACCATCTCTGTAAGGGAAATAAAAAGTAGAGTGGATCTGTCACTGCTCATGGCACTGAAAAATTTGGGGTTTTCTCATTTGCAGAAAGCATGCAGCACACAAAGCACATCCTTTGAAAGAGCTGCAACAGTCGTGGAAGGAAAAAAACACCTTACAGCCTTTGTGGTTCTTATCTTTAGACAGTAACACTGAACTTAGAGCATGAACCTTGTTATCTCACCTGTTAGAGGTACGAGAGCACAGACTAGGCCATTAAATGAAGGAACTTGACTTACTGCTCACACAGAACAAGTGGTTATGCCTCTGGCTGGCCACCAGCCTTCACAGCCAAAGAGATTCTGGACAACATGAATTATCAAGCCCAGCTGGCTAGGAAATGGATGTTATATATACCTTCTAGAATATTTGCTACCCTCTCTCTGCTACGTGCACTCATTTCCCCTGTGCTGTATAAAACTCATTTTTTTCATCAGTCTGATGCCTGGTCTGGATAGAGGATCTCCACAGTAGTTTCCCAGTACTCTATGGCTTTGACTCAATCCCAGCAGGAATTTGTAATTAAGCTATTACATAAATGATTTTTAAAGTATCAGGTAAAGCAGGACTCCAGCCTGGGACTTAAAGAACTGACTAGAGTATAAGACTTTAAATGATAAGATAATTCAGCTTTCGGTAATCTTCTCAGGCACAAGAAACTTGGGGGACGCTGTTCCTTCAATATTTGTATTTCTGAATTTTTAAACTGTGGGAAAAAGGAAAAAAAAAAAACCAACACCACAAAGATATCTCCAAGCATACTGGTCTTTGTCCAGCACACAGAAAGAGTCCAAGAAGGGGAAGTTGGCAGCTATACTTTCAAAGTCTTCCTGAGAGATATAACCATCATGGTCGTGATCGTAGTTCCTAAAGACAGACTGGGGAAAAAAAAAGATATTATTGTACTATTATCTATCCTATCTATCCTGAATCTATAAAAGCTGCCTCAACATTTTAATTACCCCTAATCTAATGTTCTATGCAGCTACTCAGATGGTCTGTTGCATCTGAATTGTAATTATAATTATAATTAGGAAGGTTGTATTCCTTGCATTTTTGCTCTGTATTTCAATGTGCATATTGTTGGACTCTATGGGAAAAATGGATAATTTTAAAAGAAAACTTGATGTCAGCATTTTTCTAGTGATGGTCCTCCACACCTCTTCACACATAGTTATTCATGCTTTATGTTTCTTCTTTGCTGGAAATGTCACTAAAATTGTGCCCCAGGTGATGACATACTCCCTTTGATTCATTAACTATACTTTTTCTTCATGAAAAAAGAAGTAATAAAACAAAACCAGCAGCAGCTTTTGCATGAGTATTTCAGATGGCTTTGACTTCATTTCTCTTTTAGGTGGTCACCACTACGCTGCCACAGTACTGTTTCAATCTATTTTGTTTACTAATATTTTGACACCCCAATCATGAGCAGTTTGTGTCTAACAACCATCTTCTTCAATCAACCCACCCCAGTGCACCACTAAGTAAAAACAGACATGGGATCAAATTTAAAAGGTCACATACAGCTGCTAAGGAGTTACTATATTCTGTCTTCCTGTTGGCAGAGATGTGCAAGGGGTGTTAAAGCTACGTGCCATGGTGATCGGAAAAACGAGTGTCAAAGTCAACATGACTTTCTGAGAGGCACATAGTGAACTACAGACCCCTTCATTAGATTAAAATTTTGTTGATAAAGACATGAAATTAATATACTGAAACCCCTGAAAGGCATCTGTATTGTCCTTGTTTTAACACGAACCTGATGAAACTCATTTCTATCAAATGACTGTAACCAATGACTGGCAGACCTCAAAAAAACATCATAAAAAAGGAACCAAAACACAAACCCAAGTAGTATTCAACACTTTTTGTAACAAAAACAATGGCTGAAAGCACAACCCAAAGCAGCAAGTAAACAACAAATATTGGCAAAATGAAAACAGCTGTACAGCGTGGTGTGAGCCTTTTAGTAAACTGTATCCATAAAATTCCAAATCATGTTTTAATCCTGTCAAACTCTAGATCATATGTCCTGAATCAGGCCAAAATTGTGGAATGGGGAACTGCAACTCCCTCAACTATTGAACAAATATAACCCCCCACCCAACACATTCTGGAAAGATTAAGGAATTGTGACAGACTTCCTATTTGACAAGCTGTCAAAGAGAGGTTTGGATGTAAAGTCATTTTTATCAACACATATGGCACTGACAAAAGCAATTCAGGAACAGCATGTGCATTTCTGGCATCCCACAATAAAAGAAAAATGAAACTTTTTCTTAAATAAGGGCATGTACAAAAAGTAAACTACAAGATATATTTGAAGTCTGGGTGAGAGAACTGAAGGGTTTGTTTAGGTTATCTTAACAACATAACCCCAATTAGTGAACAGTAACAAAGTCATAATTTAATAGTTCCTCCCAGAGTTACTTATTAATTTGTAGAAAGCAGAAAGAAAGGTTCAGCTTCTCCAAAGGAATCTGGAGGTGTTTAGCTTTGTTTACATTACCTAGCACAGCACATCACCTAAATTGAAGCTAGAAGACCCCAGCTATAAATCTGTGTGACCTCGTGTCAATATTTTTAAAGTGACACCAAGACAATAGTATCTTTACCATACATAACATGCTCTGGACAGTAAAATATCAGCAAGTTTAAAACCTGAAATAGAGTTTCCAGAAAAGTTCATTGGAGCTATTAGTGTATGAGACTGTGTTTCTGAGTTGCTTTATTTTCAGCTGTCTGTTACCAGATGTGAACTCTGTGGCTGCAAAAACTAAACTTTGCCCTCTAAATTTATATTTGCCAGACAAAACTATTAAACAGCGGCTGGGTTTTGGATGCTTCTGAAAGTCTGCTCCTTTTCCACCCAGAAACCTATTTACTGCTGATTGCAGGAATAAAATAAATATTTCTGAAGATATCAGTAACAGCTCAGATTTGTTATGGTGCGTCTGAAATTCACCCCAACCATAACGATCTCATTATAAGCTTTAAATTAATGATAATGATGAAAATATCAAATCTGCCATTCTTTTAGAGCAGTGTAATGTTCCAGATACTTACATCCACCAGTTTCCGTATGTGCTTGTTGATGACTGTAGGATCAGGTTTAGGTACCACTCCAGATGCCCACTCCAGTGGCACTACTGGCTTGTTGGGGGTGGTCGGGGAGGTAGGCTGCTGAGAGATGGATCAGAACACAACGATTTTCAAATCTGAATGAAGAAGTTGACTTTCCTGTCACAAGCAGCTCAAAATGTCAGAGTTACAACCACAAACGACTCGGGACTCGTGCTGTAAAAATGTGCTTAGCAAAACATCAGGCAAGGTTTTAAAGGGCTGCTTGTCTTTACTAACAGCTTCAGTCAGGCTCTCTGTGGCACCTCACAGCTACACTGCCACCACCCAGGGAGCTCATCTTTCCTCACTGACATCTCCAGAGGGTTCAACTGCAATGTGACTTGAGGGAAGAGGGAAGGAAGGAGGGTCTGTAGGGTTTGTGATCATAGAGGGCATCAGAAATAAGTAAGCCCAGAAACCTGCTTTGCTCCTTAGTAAAACCTCAGAGAAGATCACCACAGTCTGCCCCCAACTCCCTGCTGGAGGGACCATGCCCAGAAACCAGGCAAGGGACTGCCACAACCTGAATAAGTTCATGCTCCTGCTCTGTGTGGCACTGGCAAGACAGCAGGATGCTGACAGCAGAAGCAGGGGCAGAACTGTGCTCAGCAATCCCCCTGGTTTCCAGCTGAGATGTGCCAGGATGTACAGCTTGGTTCATCTAAGCAGCTTGAGTAGAAAGGCCCTAACCTTTGACTTACCCTGCAGATAACACTAGCCAGACTATTTTATTTTAAAAATGTCTTGGTCTTGACCAAACTGTAGCTGATAGCTCACTGGGTGCACAGAGCTCACAGCCTGACTCCCTCCACATCACTACAGTGCTTTGGGAGGAGCTCTGGAATGCAGCTCAGAATCTTCAAGTAGAAAATATAGGACAAACCTGTCCTATAAGATTCAAAACCAGCCAGTTAGCATGAAAAACACTGCAAGACAAACTGGCCTTTCCCTGCATCTGCCATTGTACATCTAGCAGGTGAAGCAATGTCATGAAGAAGAAACTTCAGTGTGTTTTGGATCAGAAGGGAGAGGGCCCACAGTCTCAGAAGGCCCCTGTGTCAGCTGATGAGCAAAGAATCTGGGTCTCATTTGTCTCCCTCTGAACTGGTGTGACTTGAAAGGGAGACAATTAAGACATGTAAAGATGTTACACATATCATTGTTTATAACAATGGTGTTGTAGACTTTGACATCCAGATGAGAAATGGTCACAGGTTCATGTGTTGGTTGGAAAAGAAAAAAAGGATTTGTTAATGGATTGCTCTATTAATTTGGCTTTTCCTTTTCCAAGTGTTAGAACAGATTTTATCAATGCCTTGATAGGTTTTGACCCATACAAATGTGCACAAGTAAGCTTGGGAGGAAAACGCCCTTTATGTCAACAAAATTCAATGTCCATAAGAAGCACAGTGAACCTGGACATCCAGCTCTATCTGCCAAAAGCACTCAAAGCATCTGTATTAAAAGTGTCATTGTGGTGCTAGACTACCAAGACATCACAGGGAGGTTTAAACATCTGCTGGTCTGAGTGCACAGTGGCAGAAAGAGACTGAAGCCACTGGGGCCTTCCTCTTCCTTCTGGGCTATTCCATTAGAAGCCTCATTCGATTTTTATGTTTTTTGGACAAGTTGCAAGGAAATCCTCATGTTACTGACCACTAGCCAAAGGGAAATATTTGTTCCTTCTATTGCTCTCATTGACTCTAATGAACAACCAAGATTTTATTTATGTATTTGAAATGCATCCTATGAGGAAAGGTGGTTGTCCAGAGACTACCAAGCTGAATTTATTAAACATTCCAAAACACTGTGTATGCAGTTTGTGATTCAGACTGTATCTCCCATTTATTTCACCAGCACAAGGACCAGGGTATTGTAGACTGAGAAAGCATTTTCAGATGCTTGCAAACATCTATATATTTCGGCATTGAAATTAATTCTACTGAAACCAAAAAAAACTGCCTAAGTGCATCATCAGTGGCATAATTGTACCAGGCAGAGTTGTCCTCTAGATAATAGCTGTATTAGTAAAAGCTGCCAACAACAAGATCACTAATGGGTGTGGAAAAGCAGGACACTGTGACAAGGAGGTGCTGTCCTACAGCTGGTGGCCATTCCTCAGCATTTTTTTAGGCTGCTAAACTGACTGAAGAGTCTCCTCCCAGTTTTAGCAGAAGGAAAGTCTTGCTCAAGTCCCTGTTGACAGCAGACTCAAATGCTAACAGATCAGCTCCACTTTTGCCTCAAAAATGATTGCAGCAGCATGAGGCATTTCCTCCATAGTGCACCTGCATGGGAGGGGTACCCATATAACAATAAATCGTGGAGTAGCTGGAATGACATAACTGGGCTGTCACGTTTACTTTGACAAATTTTTCCACATACAAAAGCCCTACAGATTCTTTCCCCTCTAATAGAGCCTGTGTGCTTTGGCACTCCATCAAAGAGAAGCAAGCTTCAAATAGTCCAGCTTCTGTCGATTCAGCTGCAGCTTTTTACCCATCAGGCTGCTGCAATAGCTCAATGTCACTGGCTATTCATTGATCCTTATGCAGAAATCTCCCACAGCTGCTGGGCACTGTTCAAGTTCACAGCGTTGTTTATATTGCTTATGTCCTGCTTAAAGCTGAGGCTGATCAAAGCAGCAATGTGATAATTTTCTTCATTTACAGTAGCAATCCATATGCTTCCACAGCGTAGGGCTGTAACATTTCAACTTTGCTGGCAGTAATGAGAGCATGAGGCACCCAGAATGGCTGAAATAAACAGCAACTGTGGTGGTCAAATAAATCCAACAAGGACTGGAGACTCTGTAATGAAATTTCAAATGTTCAAGCTGAGCTAGTGTTGACTGTGGAAATATTCATTAGTTTCCTTATCATTGCTCATAATACGTAGTTGGGAGCACACACATGGTCCTCAAACTGCTCTCCAAGAGTGATTAACAATTTTAAACCCCAGAGAAGCCTTGTACTTGGAAATTAAAGGGTTCTGCTCCCTTGCTTCCTTTTAAGAATGTTTCAAAACTTTAAAAAGCACTGGAATGCATCATCTCAGGCTCCTGGACCCTGCTCTCACCCCCTGTGAAACATTTCCAGCCACCCTCAGCTTCTGCTGCTGTCAGACTTGAGAGGGCTCAGTCTGAGAGCATCACAGGCTGGATGTGAAAGGTAATAAGAATGTTAACACACTGAAAAAATGCTAAGAGGAAAGTGGAGTCCCCAGCCTTTGGCAGCAGAAGAAAGATTAATACTTGAAGTGAAATTCAACTATTAATTATGAGGTTTATCTGTATCCTTTGATTTTCAAAAAAAAGATAAATGCATGAATGCAGCATTATCTTTAGTTGCACATAACCAAATAAAGATTAATATCTATTCTCATCTGCTTAAACATTGCTTGAGAGCTCAAGATGCAGCCAATTATACCTAAGCAAACAATTTTAAAATACTACAGTAATTATTTGCTTTGTCTTAAACAAACCTGTTAACTCAGTGTTGTTTTATGTAACTGCACCAGCATCCAGAAGATCAGTTAAGGGTCACACAATAAATAATTGATATAAACTTATAAAGGATGTATATCTAAAGCTGAACTTTGTTTTCCAGGACTTGCAGAGGTTTTGTTGGAAAATAATTAACACTGAAGTCTGGCATGTTCCATTATTTATTTCTCCCAATATGCACTAAAACATTAATAGTGCCTGTGTTTTCTACACAAGGATAACACTAAAAAGCTTTATGTACATATGAATAAGGAAACACAATAACTGTCATTTAAAAATGCAATCAACTGCATGCAGACAGAATAAGCAATATGTCAAAATGCAGTAAAAGATGACGTACAGATTTGGAGTTCCTTGGCTCCAGCACCAGCGAGAGCTTGTAGATATCATCCTCAGTGTGGTAGAGGTCCAGGGACAGCTATGTGTAAGAAAGAATGGAAAACAGTAATATTTACTAACTGAGTTGGATATGACAGGCTTGTATGCTGAGATATACCTCCCACTGAAGGCAAACACAACCTTTTGCTACTCTGAGCTCAGGGGACATGCCAAAGCTGCTGGGAAAGTGGATTTCTCCAGAGTGAACACACAGGCTGTGAATGAAGCACAGGCTGCTGCTCACGTCAGGCACTGCACTGAGGGCTGGCACTGCCCCTACCCTGTCCCCATGGGTGAGAGGGGCTGCATGCTGACCTCGTGCAGACAGGGACATTGGCTCCAAAGAGCACCCCTACACAAACCACTTTCTTCTAGCAGCTCAGCACTCATGAGAGGTCTCAGAGAAACAGCCTGGTGAATACAAAAACTTCAGGACAGTTGTAGAAGGGCTAGGCTGGAAGGATTCCAGATTTTATTCTGGTCAAATTTTTTTCCTCATGAAGGGTCAGAGTAGTGCAGCTCTTCTACAGAGCTCAGCCTGTGCAGCAAGCACCTCTCTGGAAAGCCCTGGGCAGACAGAGGCTGGGAGAGGCAGTCTGGGTTTGCCACTGCTGTTGATGTAGAAAGGTGGGTTGAGACCAGTCCCAGTTTAGCCCAGCTTGGCCTGCTCCTGGTCACCTCTCAGGAAGGCAAATTTCTTTCCAGCTGTTTCTAGATAAGTGAAAGATTTTTCCATCGTGTTCTCATTCTTTTCCGTAGAGGATTTATTGAGAAAAAAAGGAAGGTACTAAAATGTACTTCAAGTAGGATGAATCTGTTTTTATTTTTGCAGCTGGGGTCTTGCACTGATCAATGTCTGCAGTAAATTCCTCCTCTTTTGGAGTGTTGAAGGAGAAAGGTAATCAACACTGTAGCTAATGTTTTACAATGAGAGGAAACAAACATTGTATATTTCCTGTGATCATGTTCCTGCATTAACTGGCTTCGAAGAACTGACACGATTTGAAGTTATCCTGTTGCATCCACCTTGCAAATCCCCAGTAAAGCTAAGATTGAGTTAAAAGGATATTCCTGAGCAGACAGATAGAATTACTGACTAAATGGCTGTGACAGAAGGCTATTTTTAGAGAATCTGAAGTGCCAGGTAAGTAGCAAGCAGGACCAGTGACACCTACTGCAGAACCACCTCTAGGAACCACCCTCTTTTAGGCACGATTTTGTGCAATGAGTAAGACTCAAGCTGTGCCCTTTCCCAAGACAGGTTCCCCAAGCAAACATATGGCTTTAGAGAGGTCTGGAGATCACATTATTCATTTTGTCTAGCTGAAGCATTGCTGATTTTTGCCCTTTGTAAGTAAGGGCACAGTGAAAGGCTGTGCATCCTGCAAGTTCCTTTACCCAGCCAGCTGCTGTCATAGGGTTAGGTAAGGGCCTGTCCTAAAGGCAAAATTGAACCAGTAAGTGCTGTAATAAATATTGTTCCTGTGGTGAGCTGTTCAGTGACTGTATTCTGAGGTTCCTCAGTGGCACAAAATAGGCAGCACTCAGTTGGAGCACATGATGTTATCAGGTCAGACTGGGAGTAGGAGCAGAATTGGTAGTTCAAAAGGTGTTGTTTGGTTCCTGTGAAAGAGCACAGTTTTCTCAGCAGGCTAGATGAACTGGGTGTGGATTTGGGAGTGGAAATGTATTGGTATTTATTGAACAAGCTTGTATCTCTGCCTCCCTGAATTATATAACCTTAAGCAGTGGCTATAACTTCATTAAGCACAATGTGTAAGCATGCAGTGGACAAGGTATTGTCTAGTTCAGAAGTTTCATACATTAGCACAAAAAATTACAAGCATGATGACGATGCAGTTATGTAAGCATTCATTTTATATTTTATTTACAGTTCTGCTCTAACAAATAAAGTATAATAAGAATTTTCCTGGAATAAGCTTTACAGTGAATGGCAGTTTCTGTTCTAATTTGACAGACCTGTTTTTTTTCTGAGCAATTTGGAGGGGCATTGAGAAAGGTAAGGGAGTGATCAGAAACGCATGACTTACTTTTCTTCTGAGTGGAACTTACTGAACACAAGTTAAGGAGGGTGACTTTCAATTTGATTGTTTAGGTAGCTCTTATTCTCTTCACTAGACTGTACAAGTGACTGGGACTTTCCAGTCATTTGCATACAGTCTCAGAACAGGTTAGATAAATAGATTCTCAGACACAAAAATAGAGAGGGAAAAATGGTGGCACACCATTTGTAAGTTTTAACACAATTCATATAAATACACTGTGGTCTAGCTGAGAAACTGAGATCCACTTCCAATCCACAGGAAGTGATGAAATATGAATATTCACATCGTCAAAAAACCCAAAACAGCGTGGAAATACTGAACAGTGGGTAACGTCATCTCTTCAGCATCCTTACCAAATATAAGTTTTCTAATGGCAAAACCATCATTAAAGCTGTTTTTCCTCTCTGCTGCACTTCCAAGCTTATGTTTAGGCCCTCTTTCACTTCTTAGCTCCACATTTAGTATTCCAGGGAGTGGTACAGAACCAAGTACAAGGTTCAGTGAAGGTGGAGCAAGTGTGGCTAGCGAGTCAGGAAAAGAGGAATAATCACAGACTAAGAGCAATCATGCACTAAGAAGTGAGTCCATCCTCATGTAACACACTCTGGCTTGCTGGCAGCTGAACTGTAACACATTTACTTCGCTTGCCCATATCTAACTCAGACTCATTTACACACACAAGGCAGGACTTGCATCCCCCTCAGCTTTCACAGTCTCCTGTGCCAGCAAACCTGGCATGAGCCCCTGCTGTCCACACAGCAAACCTCTCCCTTGTTTGTGGCATGCTAACTTCCATGTAAAATGCTGGCTTCTTTCAGCTGCTTGTTCAAAGCTAAAATTATGTGAGCTAGAAGCTGATTTTTTGTGCGTACAAAAAGATGAGGTGGGGTGGAGGGGTGTGGGAATGGGGGGAAAGCAGACTTCTACGTTTCTGTGCAGATATTTAAGGCATGAGAAAACCAGCTTTCCAAACTGTTGACCATTCAGCAGCTACCACTGAAACAAAGAGTCCTCTTGCTCCCCATGAACCCTTTTGGGGTTTATATCTTTATAATGCCTGTAAGCCTCTTGAGCAACTGGCCTGAGGTTTGCTACCCACCTCTCACCCAAGCATTTAACCCAAGCTCTCACTTCACAGCTCTTACCAAAGTCTCCCAAACATCACCATTTTCAAGCCCCTTGAAAGGTATCATCTCCCTTAGAGCAAGTAGGACTCTACCACCAAGGAAGAGAAAAACCAGGCCATATTCCCAAATGCCCAGGAAATGCCCATTTTATCTTTTTGTGCAAGCTGTTGGACTAGCAAACCTGTACCCGGTGATTTACTTGTCAAGCAAGCACAGGCCAGGCACTTGCTAAGTGTGGTGTGAAAGGCAACACTGCACAGGAGGGAGGCCAGGCAAGAGATTTACACATTGCTTATCAGGACAAGAGACTGACTAAAAGCTCACCCAGACAGAAGCTGCTCAGTGGGAAAACAGCAGAAGGGAAGAGACAGTTGGGTCAGGCAATTCACACACAACTGGAAAGCATTCCACACATTTACACACATTTACTAGATTTGAAAGGGAGTTTCTCTAAATGAGGTAAAGATGGAAAAATTTTTTACAGTTGACATTAGAGAGATAAGACCCAGCAATAAAAGGAACAGTTAATTCTTCATGCTCTGAAAACTGAGGATGACGTAGGCAGCAGGGGAGGCTAAATCTGCTAAAAGACCATTTGCACATAGCAAGGTCAACTGCTTTTAGTTGTCAGTTCTTGTCAGCTTTGGGTTGCAACCCTTTTCTTCTCCTCTTTCTCTGAACCCAGGCAATAATTTAAAACTCTCTTTTCAACAAAAAGATAGACAGAAACATTTAATCTACAATATAGGCCCATTATTACTATTTAAGAGACTAGCATTAAAAAAAAAGTATTGTATTCATATACACAGATAAGAAAAATAAGACTATTCATATTGTGGTATGTATTTTAATTCTAGTCCAGGAACTTTGCATAGAAATTTGTTGGTTTTTCCCTTTCCAGAAGTCACCATTTTAAATCAAATGTACTTGATCCACAACTACACTTCCAGTGACTGCTGTGAAGACAGAATTACCCTGGAAAGGTTCTAGGTTTACCTACACCTGTCTACCTTATTTATAACCCTTGATCAGGTCTGGAATCAACATTGCAGAATGCAACTTGATTTTTTACCATCAGATTGGCTCAACTGTAACAAACTCAGCAGAGTTGTATTATGAATGAATGCATCAGTGTCATAAGTGAGACAGTATCCATCATGCCCTCAATTACTTCCATCAGTAAATGGAGTACACTGAAAGAAATACAAAAATACAAATAAAATCCCTGTCACTTTGCTGAAAACACAGAAAACAAGGAAAATATTTTTAAAAAATTGAAAAAGAGATATGCTGTGAGCTCAGGCTGATACAATGATGAATATATGAAGATCTGCGAGGTCCTAAAAGAAATCTTTAGCTTTCTGCTTCTTTTGGAAAACAGGCTGTCACCAAGAAGAGAGAACAGCTAGTGGAAGTGGTAGCAGCAGTTCAGCTTCCATCTCTCACTTCACATTGCCTAATTTCTACCCTTTTGGACTCACTTTTTTTTGCTCAGTTCCCTAAAGCCTGAGGTTCTACTTCCCCCTATTCAAAGCCAAGCTTGTAAGAAATGACCAGGAAGGGAAAGAGTGTCACAAGAAGGCAGCTCTCAGTCCCTACAAAGACAAAACAAGATAATAAATATCTACCTTTATAGTTCAAAATTTAAGGTAGAGGGCTGTTGCAGGGGTCAACATCTGGTGCCTGCTCTTTCCTGTCCCACTAATCAGCATTAAGACTTTTTCCCAGGCTGTTTCACATGAAGCACAACTGAAGGTGGTTTTCCAATTTCTCCAAACACTCCCAGTCCTCATTACAATGAAGCCATAAGGTATATCCACACTAGCTTGGTTTCTCCAAGCTCAGGCTTATATATGTCAGCTTCCTTAGTGTAAAGCTCAGTACCTGATCAGTCCCAGTACAAATCCATCACATTTTTATTTACTGGATAGGAAGGGTATGGTGTCACATGGAAAGCACAGGGGAGCAAAACCAGAATGATGTTGAAGCTGGAATTTCTCTTGTGTGTTGATGCCAGCGTGTCACCCAGTTGTTCCAGAGGAGACATAAGCCTTCATTCAAAGCAGTCAGAACTGAGTTTTTACTTCTCCTAACATAAATGCAGCCCTCCATCTGTCATTTTTAAAAGAGGTAATTTATAACAATCCTGTTGCTCTTCCAGCCCTCACATACAACTGTAGTAAAACTCTTTGACTTAACACCTCATATGAACTCGTTTCTGTGCTGTACTTCCTCCCTTTTTCAAAACTGAGCTAACAATATACACTTAACTTTATAGACATGAGTATTCCTACTGACACTCAACATTTGAACCACAGCAGTGAATTGAAACGTTCAATACTTACGGTTAGCAGGTTAATTAAATCCAAATTCGGCTCTAAATGATGAGAAGCAGTTTGCAGGGAAACCAGTTCACTCAAGGTGATGGAAAGCTGCTGCATTTTCACTATGTTAACTTTGTTGTCATCTATCCAATCAGGAAAAATTACATGGACAGCAATCAAGTCTTTCAAATGGACTCCTAAAATAGGAATTTTGAAGCCAACACAGTCAGCAAAAGCCTTGCGGTAGTTGCAGTAGTTTCCATTGGAAGAGACCAGCTCTGTCATTTCGTTCCAGTCCTACAAACAGCCAGAGAAGCAAGTCCCTGTGAAAGCATTCATTGCATTTCCTTAATCTGTTTTAAATGAGCACAACTTTTGTCAGGGTGTCGACAGTGTTAATTTCCTCTCTGGCACAGGCAATCAGCCAGAGGATCTCTGTGAGCTTATCCTGCTCCATTGAGAGGAATGCAACCAAGTGCCTTTCAGGATGCTCTGCCATGATCCATACTGTGCTGGTGAGACACCTGCACTGCAGAACCCGTCAGACCTCAAAGAGGTGATGTTCACCTCAACATGTCAATATTCCGGGGTCCATCATACCTTTGTGACTTCCGAGGACAGATGAGAATGAGTCTCTTTCAGGCGAGAAATAGAGCTGTGGCTTAGACCTCCCACAACTGCCATCAGTGTGTTGAAGTTCTGGAGGTGAAGGAGCTTCTGCAGGAGAGATTAATAATGCATAATTAAAAATTAACAAAATACAAGCAGCAGCTACTCAGTGTCACACACAACAAGTTAAAGGAGACAATCCATCATGGCTAAAGCAGAAATCACTAAACCAGTGCACATAAAATAATGGTTCAGCGTTTTGTTTTTTAATTAACTTAGCTCCAGAAGAAACACACAATAGTGACAGTTGCCACCTGGAATGCAACAAAGAAAAATTCTTATAAAGTTATGTCTGCTAGTTTAAAAAAGCAGGCACACCACACCTGAACAAACAACCTCCAGTGATGCTGAACAGGCTCTTCACTGAGGAAATAACACAAAGAGCATCAGCTAATTTGTTTACTGTAATCTCCATTTATATTCCTGCTTTGTACTAGAAGAAAAAGACTCATCTGCAAGACTTACCTGTGCAACATTGATAAACTTTGTGATTACTTCTGCTCTTTGTTGGGGTGTTGGTTTGCTGAGGACCATGAGCTGGACCCATTTAGAGATCCCATTAAATAAAGCAATAGATCTCTCCAAAGTAGGATTGTTCTCCAAGCAGCCATGGATCACATAGCTTTGGTAGTCTGTGAACTAGCAGAGAAAAGACACTTTCAGTAGAGCAGTGGACAAACTGGAGAATCAAATTGAAACTTTGACACTTTTCATTTTAAAGCTCCTCTTGTTTAGAAAGTGACCATGGCTCAGGGTCAGCAGATACCACTGCACAACAGCTCTTCCTTAGCATCTTTTTGCTGTTGTTTTGGTGTGGCTTTTCCTTAAATGTCAACTTACAACTTGTTTGTGTGTCAGGAAATACAAAAGCCTGCAAGATGAGTGTGATTGCTACTTCCATCTTTCCCATAATTTACTCAACACATTTTGTTCTGTGTAGTTATATTTGACACCTTCAAGCCATGGTACTCTGAAGGATCCCAAAATTTAAATTTCCCTAAATGTTTGAAAAACAGTTTTCAGCTGTTCCTTAAAAGGAAGTATTCAGTAACTTAGGAGATAATTTTAGCTTGTGTAAGGAGTTGCTAGCTGTGCCAGACAAGGTGGGTTTAGCTTATGAAAACCAGCCTGCTAGAGCAACATACGAGGGCATATGCTCTAACACAACAGAGGCTTGTCTCCCAGCTGCAGATAAACAGTATTTCAATGCTCAGATAATTTTTTTTTTTTATAGTTAACACTGCTCTTCCTTCTCCCCCATTTTTTTAAACAGGTAAAGGCAGAATTCAGACTAATCATATTCTACAATTACACATCTTTGAGAGAACAAGTAGTAGAAGATTAATTAACTCTCAATGGCTGCAGAGAATCATCTGTGATAAAAACATTCAAGGTGAAGAATTAACAGAGAAGCTAGAAACAGCAAGGAAAAAAAAAAAAATTCATTGCAGGTTTGAGTTTTCTTCCTGGAATCCCCAAAGGAATTCAAATGCATTTTAAATCTAATTAGAAATCCATGCCTTTTTTCTTGTCCTTCCCTCCTTCTTTGAGGTTCGCATTGCACAGATCACAGTAGGGTGTTTTCCTATGATTTGAAGCCTAGAGTAATTAACCTTTGAACATTATTAAGCAACATCAAAAGTGATTCTATTTAGACTGGTCTCAGCTCCTCATTGATCTCTTTTTCCTTCCTCCCTTGAAACAAACAAAAAACCTCATATTTTTCTTAGTTTGGGAGTTTGATTTCTCTCATGGTCCTAAACACTTTAAAAAAAGTCTCATTTGTCATTTTGAGAACTTACTGCTTCCACTTGCCACCTGATACAGTACCATCACATGACTCTTTCATATGGATATTTGCCAGCAGAAATCAGCATTTCTTTTGGCATTTGTCTTAATTATTTGTTTTGTTTTAGCTTCAACTTCAGTTTTCATTGACTTTTGCCTGTTGTCCTTGTACAATCCTCCGTGAAAAGAAGCAACTGTGCCTGAATTTCCCTCAGTGTCAAAAAACATCAGGCACAACAAGGTCAAGGAAGTGCATGACAATGTAGGTCATATGAGAGACTATAAAGATTCACTACACTGAGATACTGAGAAAAAAGTCATAGATGTGAAGCCGTGTGAACACTCTTTAAAGACAGGCCCCTAATTGCAAGTGACAAAGCTGTGGGCTTCTTACAGAAATTCTCCTAAAAGATTTATGCTCCAGAAAAGTGAGATGTTCAGCTAGCTCAATGGGCTCCAGATGGTCAAACAGCAGGCAGGCTTTTCCTTTCTTGGAAATCTTCTTCCTCTGTGTAACTCTTCTCATCCAGTCGTAGGAAGGACTGCAACAGAATAGGAACGAGTCTCAGTTCTGTTTGGGTGCATGTCAGTGTAGCCCACAGCTGGAATGTAAAATGGGCCACAGAAGGACCACGAGACTTCTGGTCTGTGACACCCAGCACATTACAAACACTTAAAATAAGACCTGCTCAAGAGTGTAACAGAAGATAGGAGCTTTGGATGCACTACTCCAAGTGATAAATAAAAGCAGGTTTCTATCACAACAAAAGGACAACATATTCTTCCCCATGATACAGGAAACCATAATTAAAGATGCTTTGGAAATACAAGAACAGTTCACAAATTTTGATACAGAATAAAAATATTCTTGAATTAAATAAAATATTAATTTTTTCCACAGTACTTGAATAACATCAAGGATTAATTTTTCCTCTTCAATCCCTGAAGTAATGGAACAACAGAGTCGGCCAAATACTGCACACATACCATATTTTAAAAGAAATCTACAGTATCAGATGAGATGCAAAAGCATTGCTGGTGATGTTTAAAAGGTAATTTTCATTCCAGCTTGTCAAGGAAATAGTAGCTGTAATCATTTTGATGTAATGCAACTACATATGGGAATGCTAAAAATTCTCCAGTTAAATAATAGAAACCATTGCAGAAAACTAACAGAAAACTAACAGATGAGAGGACAAGGAAGCTTCCCTGAGAAGAGCTCAAATTTACACAGCATGCCGGTCACTACATTGTTTGTTATTTTGTATGAAACTTGTAGAAAAATGTGATACTAACCACTTAATTGGCACTTGCTTTGTCAGAAAAAATAATTTATTCCCTGTTTATATTAAAAATTTACATACAGATAGGAATCTTCTCTCTACTGTGTAACTATAACTTCAAATTTTTAGTAGCTTCAAATTTAAAGACAACTTTACAAGTGCTTTTTTTGCTCTCTCAAGATGGGCCTTAATATTTTTATGCTTTGTTCAGAACCAGAATTCTGCTGTTCTAGACACAAAAATGTCCTTGACATGACATCCTTACATGCTGGAGATATCAATAAGATGGATGTGATCCTCATATCCAAGCTGGCTGGCTACTTCTTGAAACTCTTCTGTCAAACGAATCAGCCCAAGATCCAAGTTAAACTCTGCAGGAAATTCCAAAATCCAGTATCTGAAATCCACAGACAGCAATTAAGAGATGCCCAGAGACTCCAATATAACATTCAGTGGCTGCATATAATTTACATACATTTTTTTAATAGGACTTATTTCAGATCCATTGCTCTTTAGACAGAGAGAGTGAACTCAGCCTATTTCTTCTGTAACTATTTGTGACACTGAAGTGGCAAAAGCCACTTTATCTTTTAATTTTTTCTGCTTAACTCAGAACAGCACAACAAGGCAGAATTGTACTGAAATGCAAAAGTAAAGTGATGTCTCAGGTGACACCCACGGAAGGCACACGCCGTGTCCTGACCCAGGCTGCAAGGACACCCAGATGGCACTTGCACTTAGTCCCTGTCAAAGTGAGACAACTTTGTCTGCTCAGAAAAGACTTTTCCATGAAAATGCAAATGTGCATTTGAGAGGCAGTTCTGCCACAGGTGTGAAGCAGATGCAAGCCACATAAACCATGTAAGCCCCCTCCTCTGTGTAAGGGGGAGTGGAAAAGGCTTTATCAGCCCTGACTTCAGTAACCCCCCTCACCTTTCTTCTCAGTGATATAACTTCATCCAGAGGGAGGAGGAAAAAACATTTGAGTGAAGCAAGTTATATCATGATCACTTAAAAATTCATGTTTTCTCTTTTACAGGGAAATATTCCTACATAAGAACAGCCCAACACATGAAAGCTTTCCCATGGAAAGTAGGCCAGAGCAGCTGGTGCAAGGTTTGGAATAGACCCAATGTGTAACAACTTTGGCATCACTAACACACTCCTGTCACCATAAATTATGTAGGGATTGCAAGGGATTGCATGAGCTGAAGTCTACAGCCCAGAGACAATTTTCTTCTCCCACACTAAGTTACACTTGGACGCAAAATGTGTCTCTCCTCTGTGTGGCACTGAAATTGTCACCCTCTGAGAGGCTGATAAATTGTAACACTCCTGAACCAGATAAATCATAACACAAGTTTTCTGTCAACTCTTTAGCTCGATGCAGTTAAGTGTCTTCAAATCTGGATGGCTCAACTTAATTGTTTTAAATACATAGAAATTCACTCTTCACTGTAGAATGGAGACCAAGTAAAACAAACAAACAAACAAACAAACAAACAAACCAAAATACATTGATAGTATTAACAGAACCATGAAACTGAAATGCTAGAGGACCAGAAGTACATTTACCTCATGAAGTAGCAGATTTTCAATCTGAATTCATTGCTGTTCTCTCCATCAGCATCTCTATAAGTTTGTCAGCTAAAGAAAGGTTTGTGTGCCTTGATTCAGCAATGTTGTTTTTATTCACTGGAGGCTGATACTAGACCAGCTGAACTTTAAAAAGTATCAAACTTTTCTTCTAGAGATAACCACATTATGCCTCTGGTATTTCATTCACTTTGACAACATCATAGGGAACAGAAACTATTTCCTGGCTACCCCCTTTTTCCCCCCTCCCCAATCAAAAATGCCTCTATTCTACAATTCTGAATTTTCTGCTAAAAGGCTTCTTGCCAGCTCTGGCTAACCAAATATGATAATAGTTACAATTACTGAATTAAGAAGTATAAATGACATATAGGTGCTGAGATATCATTGGAAATCCATAGTAGTCAAAGGTCAACCTGCTGTGATACACTTGAAATGTTATCTTGGCCTTATATTTGCAGTTATTCAAGGTTGATGCAAAGTCAATATTCTTGTACCTATGGAGAAAGCCCACAAAGCCTTTATGTGAGCATAAGGAAGAAGCTCACAAACTTCCACCTTTTAAGTGAAGAAAAATTCACCTCTAAACCTTGTTTGCACTAAATTAATTGGTGCATTTTTACAAGCAGTCAGGAAAACAATCTCCTTTTGACAGTGTAATGCCAATTTGCAGCACTTTGTGAAAGGATATGTGGACAGAAGCTTGCCAGCCAGCTCTGTTGAAGGCAGATACCACCGATGCATTAAAAGAAAGGTTCTTGGCAAATGGCTGGAGCATGGGTTTCCTTTGTCATCTGCAAAAGAGAAACGAGTTAACTCCACCATAAAAGAGGAGAGCTTTTATTCTTCAAGCACAGTCAGACAGAAAAGGATCAAAAGTGGAAATGTTGGCTCATTACCTTACAAAAAGGCACGAAAGAACACCAGAGCACAAAATTGCCCCTTGAACAGTAACTTGCCACAGTTATTTAAACAGAAGAAAAAACCCAAACCAGTGCAGTTAACAGGCCACTGCTAAAAAATAGGGCATGGCAGCACTGTGCTAAACTTTATATAAAAACAGTGCCAGTAATCTAAAAGACAAATCAAAAATTAGTCCACCAAGAGGATAGGAAGATGATTTATGTACAACTACTTCCAATATTTATTTTGTTGCAGCTTTATAGCTTTAAGTTAGCAGTTAAATTGTTTAAAAAATTGGATCTGCTTCAAGGAATTCAATGGTAAAGCAGCTCCTCACATCTGTGCCCAAGGTCACATTTCCAGCTGTCTAACAGAGACCCTTGTGTCTTTGCAGTTAGCCACTGAAACTACACAGAGTTATTCCCTGGCAGGCTGGCTGACCATCAGTCTTCCCCACCATCTGCAATGTTAGATTATTCTCTGCCTGTCACTTTTTTAGAAGACAGTAGATGATATGATGTGTGAAACAGGAGCCACACATGGACTACACTTGTTGAGAGAGGGTGTATACAAGAAGAGACACTATTTCCAACACATAGCAAGTGCATGTGCTCTGCTAAGACTTTAATTAAGTTCTAGAGCAACAAGTTTGATGGTGGCCTACAGAAATGGATGTATGGGATTCAGTGCAGCTGGTACCAAGATTTGTCCATCCATCAATTGTTCAGTCTCTCTCACCTTTTGATACTTGTTTCTCTCCACATGGCAAAAAAAATTAGTATTCATTCCAATCAAAATCTGTCCTGCATTTCCAGGGAATCTAAACATAGCTTTGTGAATCAAAGCCCCATTTGAAAACACTTAAGCCCATCGATGAACTCATTTGACTGCCATGTCATATATGTCATGATTAATGGTGTTATGGATCAAGGGTTTTTTTATCACTTCTTTCCCTCAGACCTGGTACATCACATTTTAATAAGAGTAAAAGGATTACATGAGCCTTAGGTCATATTCTTGTCAATTATTGCATGATGATTTGGAAAACCTTTAAAAAAATGACTGGTCAAAACCACAGCTGTGTAACCACTCAAGACAAAGATCAATGCCAGAAATAACTCCATGAATAATTCATCTAAACATTTCTCTTGGTAAAGGCCAGCATTTTAAAAACCACCATACCCACAATTGTGCATTATTTGTATTAAGAAAATTTAATACAGTATGCATGTGATTAAAATTCTGGCTTGCATGATTCTGGGCCAAATTGAAACATGGAAAATTTTACAGAACAAAAATATTCTCAGCCAAGAGAAAGACTGGCTAAACCAGAGAACAGCAGGATTTATGTTAAAAGATTAATTTCAATAACGACAAAATAAAATATTGAAAGAGCATACCAAACATTTCAATACAAGTGTTCAAAAGCTCATCTAATGTTGCAGCCTTTCCAAGAGTGTTTGACCCCATTGTCTTTTAATCGTTGTCAAAAAATAAGAGACATTTTCACCAAGTAGAAGGATGCTTCTTCAAATGCCCAGCTTTTTCACTTTATTTTGTTGGTTGCATTCTTAGCTGGACTTCAATGAAAATCTGAAGAAAGTAAAAGAAATCATAATTATATGATTATATGCAAGAATTATCAGGATGCAATGCTTACAGTTCAACTCACCTTTTCTATAAACTGCTTTTTTCCCCACCTGATACAGAGCATGTGAAAGATTGCCATAAGCTTTCCCTACACATTCCAGCTTGTGTTTCTAAGCACTGTCCAATTGTTTGTCCAGTAGCAAAAAATAAATCCATAGCTGGGGTCATAAAGCAGGAACCAGATGGTAAATGAGGGCCTGCATGTCCACTGACGCACATTTTGTTCAAGTCATTCTATTTACACTTGATAAGTCACTTTTTGTTAATAACCCTGCTTTCATGTTTTTAAGCATAACCATTTTTTCCCCTGCGGTTGCTGGTTCATGATAATGCTAATGGTCTTAATTGGCACAGACCACATAAAGTGTTTAATGAAGTTCATAGCAAACATTAAACTATGAGGCAATTTTTCAGAGGGCCCTAAGATCAGCTTTTTAAAATAAAATAAATCTTCCCACAGTAGCTGGGTTGGCACAGAGAGCTGAATGCACACAGAAACTTTTAAATTTTATTATACATCTACTATGCATTTAAATAACAAATATCTGTTTACCTGAAGATGCACAGAATACTCTGTTACAAGTTTTCAGAAGTAATTTTACAGGTTTTTTAAAGAACAAATTTAAAGAACAAGTCAGTAGTTTATTATCTATCTGTGACTGTCTTACTACTGCCTGATCACACCAAGTGTTTGAAATGTGACAAACAAGTACATCCAGCAACTTATATAGAAAAAAAAAAAAAAGCCAAGAGTAGAACTAAAATAGTCCTTGAAGTGAAACAACACAGGAATTTGGGAAATTAATTTGCAGAAGTTATTGCCCATAATATCAACTTTTTAAAGCTGGTCATGCAATGCAGGTATATAGATGAACTATATACCTGCTTTAATTCACTCACAAATACCAGGTTTTTCAAACCCACCATATCACAGACCTTGCACTGCAAACCCAGTCCTGGTTTTCATTCTTCACCCTTTTTTACAAAACCACCCTGACCCTCTTACTACTGGCCAGTGTAACAATGAACACAGAGCCACACACTGGGCTGTGTCTCTGCTCACAGCCCTGCAAATATACTCGTGGTCCAGCCACCCAAGGGACACCAGGCAGTGGTGGCAGCTTTGCTGGCGCTGCTCACACCCACAGCACAAACAGGTGTGCTCCTTCTGCAGCAAAAGGCAGGGCCAACATATCCTGACACAACTCCCAGCTCAAGGAGAAATCCCTTCTCATTCCAGGTGGGTGTGCAGTACTGAGCTGATCATGCCCATGCAGCTCCGTTGCTGCAGTCTCTCAGCCTCCCAAACAGACTTGGCATAGGTAAGCTGCTCATTGCTGGCCTATGCTAGCTCCCACCTGCATCTCATATCCATTTAGGACACCACTGACTGGTCAGGGGTGCTCCAGCCGCTCAGTGGACTGCATCCCAGCACCTGGAGAAGTGTCCTGAACTGGACACTTCTCTATAGACCTTAGAGTCCTGCGCTGCTGAGCCTGTTTGAAGCTTGCAGGAGTGTTTTGCTTGGAAGAACTTCAAAATATTCTTTTCAGCCAAAGATGCAAGTCCTATGATGAGCAGCTGAGAGAGCTGGCATTGTTTAGTCTTAAAAAAGGTAAACTGAGGGGAGACCTTACCACTCTCTACAGCTGCCTGAAAGGAGCTTGTAGCAGTTGGGGGTCAGCCTCTTCTCCCAGCAAACAAGCAACAGAATGAGAGGAAATGGTGTCAAGTTCCACCAGGGAAGAAATTTAGATTGGAGATTAGGGAAAACGTCTTCACTTGAAGGGTGGCCAAGCACAGGCTGCCCAGGGAAGTGGTTGAGTCACCATCCCAGGATGATCCCATGTAAAAGATGTGTAGATATGGCACTTGGGGACATGGTTTGGTGATGGCCTTGGCAGTGTTTTGTAATGGTTGGCTTTGATGATGTTAAAGTCATCTTTTCCAACCTAAACAATCCTATGATTCTGTAGTGGTTTTTTAAGGCTTGTTCTTACAGCCAGTTTCTTTCTGGTCCCATCCAGCAATGGATTTAGACATGACCCTCTCTCCCCTGAAACTGAGAGGATCCTGGAGGATGTAGGCACAGCTCATGGAACAGGGAGCACAATCTGTGCACGCACAGTGCCTCAGTCCAGCCAACAAGAGACTTGATCAGAGAGGTGCAAATGTTAAATCCTGCCCCTTCCTCTTAGGTGGAAGAAAGCACTCTCCTCTGAATTTGGTGGTGCAGAAACGCCTCCTGAGAGGACATATCTGTTTTTCTAGGAATCATACAGAGATGATACTTGCAACAAACCGAGGGGAAACTAAACTAATCCTTTCACACAACAGTAAACAGAGCATGCACTTAAGGAAAAGGGTACACAGTGGTCCTTGGCTTCAAGCCTGTGTAGCAGGTGGTGTCCTAAGGGTTGGCTCTGGGCCTGGACTGGGCAGCCTCAACCCCTCCTGCTAGAGCCGGGCTAACACCAAACCCAAATTTGTGTGAAATGAACAAGAGAATGCAGAGAGATGTGTGGTTCTCTAACCTGCTGGTCAGGCCACAGGAGCCATAGTTACCCTAGGGTTAGTCTTTCTTCCCAAGACTGTTTATATATTTAAAGTGAAAAAAAACCAATGTGAGCAGAGCATTTGCTTAGTTTGCTTTCAGAATTTGCTTTTCAGCAGCTGTGCAGTGTTTTTCAAGATCACAACTTTGTACACTTAACCTTTTCTAGAATCCCACTTTGGTCATGTTTTTCCTTTTTGACCATACCCAAATCCTTCTCTAAGTGCTTAAATAACTGGTGCAATTTTCACAAATCCAGCTATCTAGCTCTTCCAGATTCATCAAACTTTGTTTTTCTTTCAAGAGGAGAAAAATAAAATAATTGCCATCTCAAAATATTTTTAGTCAGTGCTTCAAAAAATTAAACAGGGAAAAGCTATTGCATTTTCTCTGTAAGCTGAGAAAATTGCTGAGAGAGAAATGTAGGAGTGGAAGGGATTTGATTTGGCTTTTAAGTTTTGTTGGTATTCCCATCATCCATAAAATATAGCATAGGAGAGTATCATCTCTGTCTTCCATTGACAACAGTATAAAGGCAGCCATAGGGTAATTAACAAATAATGCCACAGGTAGAATTGAAGTTTTGGTGTTTTTCTTTAATTTTACAACAACTACTTAAGTAGCAGACACCTAGATCCTGACATAAGAGTGCTGTTCTCCCAAACAGCCTATCTGACCTGTAGAGGTCAGAGCATTATTATAATAATGCTTTTTAAAGAAGAATAAAACATTTCCACCAAGTGAAGAAACGGCTGACTGGGTCTGAGCCAAAACCTGATATCACATCTCTTGACTGCAGACTCCAAAACCCACAACCATTACATCATTACTTGTGTGATTAAGCACTGCTGTTCTACTAAGACAATAAAGGAATTGTCTATAACCATACCACAATGATATCCAACCACACACCAGCACCTGTAGGGATGGATGAGTAAAATACAACTCTAAATTTCATCTACATAAATTAAATAAACTATATTCTGTCAACAGTTCAGTGTGAGAAAGACACAAAATTAAAAATAAAATTGAATCATAGAATAGTTTTATTATATATATAAAAAAGAAAAATATTTGAAATATGTTGCTATTATTAAAAAATTGATTGCTAAAAGTGCAGTTGGACTTCCAAACAAAGATAACTTTGAGAATCTCTGCCCTCAGCTGCTTTCCAGTGTAACACTGAAATACCTTATTGCCATCCAGCTGTCTCAGGGAATGATTGCCCACAATAATGAAACTAATAAATAAATAAATTTTTGCCTTATAATGGAACTATTACTATGATTTGGTTTGCTGTGATTTACATAGGCTATTAAGGACACAAGAGGCACACAGTCATCCACAGCCAACCATTCTCATGCCTTTATCAGGCCACTTGGAATTATAGTGTCCCTTGCAAGTCTTGCTGGCAACTTGCCACATGCTGGGAAGGGATTTCAGGGAGTAACCAGGAATAGATGAAGACTGCAACAGCAGCAATCCCATCAACATAGACCTTAGCACTCACTCAAAGCCAACAGCTTTTTCTCCTTCATTTAGGCAATAGAAACAACCATAATATCCCTATGAACCAAGTCATGGTGTCAGGCGTGTCATGCTTTATTTTATGAAATGTTTCTATCATGGGATGTGCACTTCCTCCCTAGGGGAAAGCAGAAACATCAGCAGTGATGTGCTCAGAGGTTAGAAGTTTGCCATGGACTGAACTACAAAACATAGAATTCCTTCCAAGTCCTGCCATCACCCTGACTGCCACAGGCACACAGTTCATTTGAGCAGATGGGTTTCCTTAGTACTTTTGAGCAGTGTAATTGCATTTTGTGTTCAACATTTTGTAAGTCTTGAGATGGTGCTACTGTGGACTGTCTTGATAGATTGCTTGAAACAAGCATGTTGGCTGTGAGCTCTTGAGACAGATGTGGTCAGGTACAACGCATTAATTTTTAGAGGAAACAGGATACCCTGCCAGCAAACTTATGATCTTATGCAAAAGCACCAAATGGTGTGAACAGGGTGGGCAGCACGAAGCCAAGGTCTAAGTGCTGGCTGTTGCCATTAGTAAAACAAAAAGCCTTCACTTCTACTGCTGGAGGCTACTAAGGGGAGGTCCACACCCACAACCTACAGCAGTTTAAATAATATTAAAAAGTCAAGCCTGTACAAATCCATGTGTGGGCTCTCTCAGGTGGATTTCAGGCAAATTGTATCAGTTACAGGTGGAGGCTAAATCAATAAATCAGTTTTAAATAGGCTTAAATTTTACATACAGGGTAATATTTATTCAGCTAAATTAAATTCAAGCAACTTTTTAGCCAAGCCAAATTAAATGTACATGTAGCATTTTCCCCATTTATTAAAAGTGGGCTATTTTACTTCTACTTAAAGACAATAAATAGAGGCACATGCAAAGAGTCCCACTTTGATACAGAGGCACCTCTATGGCTCTCAGTTCATCCATAAACTTTCCAGAGGCCTGCACACAGAAGACTTGTATTCTTTACAAACTGGGACGTTCTTGGGGCTTTAAATAAGCCAGACCTCCCCTCATCCTCCCTCCTCCAAGGCTACACAACACATCCGTGAATGCTTGCATTAAACAGCTTCCACCTGGCAGCTGGAGGGGTGCTAAGTGGGAGCAGCTCAACAGGGAAATCCAACCAGTAGCAGTGTGCAGAAGAAGAATTTGAGAAGAAATCATGAGTCTCATGAGAAAGTTTAGGAGTACCTTCCATTGTTACACCTTTTTCCATTATTCTGTCTTAATCATATCCAGGGCAAGCTCTTCAGGACAGAGGTCGCCTGCTACCCTGTAGATGTAATGGAGGCTCTCACAGTAAGACCCTTTCCTGTTATTAGTTCCATGTTTATTATTATTAGATCCACATTATTATTTTTATTATTATATTCCACATATATTAGTGTAATTACCATAATAAGAATCCCAGCTGGGACTGCACCTTTGCCTACACAGGTGCAATCAAGACATCTGTTTGGGCTCAAGTCAGCATGGATCTCAGCCTGCCTACTGTGTGGTTCCTGGAGTTCACTCTCTCCCAGCAGTTATGCATTTCTTGTAGCTGGTCAGTACCAGTTTATTTATTACAATACACACAGCTCTGTTTCTAGAAATCTCCAATCAAGCGACTCCGGGGGTCAGGTTTCTCCAGGGTCTGACACAGGCAGGAGCTGTGCTGGCAGGACAGGGCAGAGATGCTGGGCTGTCAGGCAGCCTAATGCTGCTGCTTCTGCCCAGCCCATGACCTCAGCCATCACATGCAGCTGGCAGCAGGATGGCACATCTGGCTCACCAGTGACGTTTGTTGTATGGAGCAGGGACACAGAACAAGGGAGAGATTGTGGCACTGCTCCATGAATGCAAGATACAAGTCTTGCTGCAGGCAGGAGAGGAATGAAAATGGAATGAAAATGGAATACGGGACTCTTGGGCTCGTTATCTCTCCCAGTACTCATTCACCTTTGTTGCACACCTTCAGATTGTAGTTACACAACAAACCACAGCAACTGTCTGCACCCTATTGTTTGATTCACTTTTTTTTTTTTTTTTNTTTTTTTTTTTTTTTGGATCAAAGGGGAACTTCAGAAGACACTAAACAACAGAGTGGGAAGTCTGTGTTTGATAAAAGGATAGGACAGGTACTCTGCTGCTGGCCAGCTAAAGGCAGTGCTTTGGTGAGACAACCAGCAGTGCACACCGTCAGGGTCTGTACTCAGCAGTTTCTTTCCACTGCTGCTCTCTTCTCACTCTTGTCCTATGCTCCAGGATGGGATCTCTGTGAGCCACAGTCCCTTCAGAGGAGCACTTGCTCTTCCATGCACTTAGCAGTGAGCCAGAGGCTCTTCAGGGAAGTACCTGCTCTGCCACAGAGCACCTCCTTGTCCTCTGACCTTATTATTCCCTCTCTTCTTCCCTTGATCTACCCATTCCCTTGTTCTCTCCATGTTTTCCCCTCCTCAGAATTTTTTGCCTTAAATATGTTTTTCCAGAGGTGCCAAGAACTTGGCTGATGGGCTCAGCTGCTTGGGGTCCCTTGCAAAGACAGCTGGAAGTGGCTGTGTCTGACACAGGGCAGCCCCTGGCCTCCTCCCACAGAGGCCATTCCTGAAGACTCTCTGCTGCCAAAAGCTTCCTCTTTACATTCAGTATAGCCTCTAAGGGATGAGCACTTGTGCCTTAGAACAAAAGTATTCAAGTTACAAATACTCAAAATATATTTTATTATGCTTAATTTTGAGAGAAGGCTCCACTAAGCTTAATATTTACTTTCACAAGTCACCCAGCACAGAAGGGTATTATAAGCCATTTCAAGCCCTAGACATCCAGTCTTCTATGGGAACAGAGGTTAAATTAATAAGGCCACAGGTAAGAGACCAAGTGGATATATGGATATATATCCACTCACATGGACTACCCAGCTGTTAATTCAGACCCACAAACATAAGACCACGGTGTCCTGTACAAGTTCATAAATTACCATGTGGAGTACAATACATGCTGACCTAAGATAAAAGAGAAGCTTACAGAAATCATGAGGAATACCAATGGACAGTCACATGACCAAAATCTTTCAGTAATCAGAAAGTCACTTGATTAAGGCTGGAGCTGCTTAGATAGCATTTTGTTTAGTATTCTTTCTGTGAAACATAACCAAGATGGTTTCAGAGACAACATAACACTTCTACCACCACCACTCCCAGGTTTTCTCCCTTATAATTCACCTAAAATAATGGACAGCTTAATCACTGGATTTGTAAAAACAACAGAGGTTACATTCCAAATGGCAATACTAGCATTTTTTGGAATTGGTTATCTACCATACTTCAGGTTTGTGCCATCCACTTCTATATTTTTTTCCTGTATTTACTTTGTTGGCATTTGCCTCTGTAATTTTAACCCCAGCTAATAAATGGCAGTAAAATCTGAGCAGACATCCTTGGTTTGTTCCATATACTATGCTGACATCTCCCACTTTCCATGGGTCAGGGTAGTAGAGTTGCCCAGAATGCATCAGGTTAAAAGGGAGAGCTAAGGAAGAATTGTGTTTGTTTTCCAAAGAAGGAAAGCTCCCAGCCGGACTTCTCAGCAGATTTGTCACGAAAATGATTTTGCTCTTCCCAGTAAAGTCAAATTACCGATATCAGATGTTTGATTAACATGTGTGACACCAGGGGATGCAGCTCTTCTGAGAATCTTTGTGCTTCAGACACATTAGAGATCTCCAGCACTGGGGGAGAGGACAGCAACAGCAGTAAGTGTTTCACACACACTCTAACTTGATCTTTTTTCAGAAGCCAAGCAAGACATCACCAATATCTCCTACAAATCACACTACTCCCTTCCAAGAAGCTCCTGGCAATTACCTTTGCTATTCACAGACTTGCACAGACCGTCTTTCAAGAGTAAGTCTGCTTTGTTAGCCCAGTCAAATCAGGGTTAAAATACATCTTACTAGGGTATATTCACAACTGGTTACACTGTTACATGCTTATAAGGAGGTTGGTCCAGCCCAAGCAAAAACCAATTATTTTAGTTATTTAAAAAAAAAAGCCATCTGGGGAAGCAAACAACCCTTCAATTCTGAAAGACAAACCCCCAGAATATTTATTACCATACATCTGCTACAAAATGTTTTAATATTTTATTATTGTTTACCTTAAGTAGCTATGTTCTCTTCAAGATAAGCCAGAAAAATTACAGTTATTTATCAATTAGATTACTAAGAAATCCTAGGCCTTATCTACCTAGACATTTTTGTATGTTCAGCTTGAACATCTACTGTAATTCTTGTTATCTCTTATACTTTAACTAAGCCAAAAATTTTCGGTAGCAGCATAGTCCCTGGGTATTGACTTCTTTCAACTGTTAAATATTCCAAGACTTATGACAGTTTTAGAAGTCAGTACTGCTTTTAGTTTCACACAACTTTTCAATCAATTTTAAGGCAAAGAGAAGTCATAAGAGCATGTAACTTGTATTAAAATTCTGTTAAGTTTGGTATCAAGTTCTTGTCTAATAAACCTATGGCTTCCAAATCAATTTTTCAATTTTTGACAAAGCTTTTTCACTCCATATCATTCTGTAATTTCCAGTTGTTTCCCACTGTAGACTAACTACTCATGGAACAGTACTTTCTGGGCCCCACACTGGGAGATAGCCACACTGCAAACAGCTGTGCCACTCTTTATGATGATGCCACAGGAATTGCAAACACATTTGGAGCTTCTCAAGCCCACCAAGCTCTAGAGGCTTGTGCTGGACACCCAAACAGAGATTATAGCTATGTGTCCCAAAATTTTAAAACCCTCTCCCTCTTTCACTGGCCATCTCTGCAGCTATGTTGTATCAAGGAAAGACAAAATCATTATTTGCAGTCACAGACACCACTAGGGAGAATTCAACACCCCCTGCTTACCTGCTGTCATTTTCAGCAATGATGATCATATTTGATTTCTCACTCCTTCTGGTTTCTGGCCTTTCCCAAACTGAAGAACAACTGCAGTTACTGTACATCTACTAAAAGCAAGGGTGTCACCTTGTGAGAAGGGGACGTTAAGTGCATGTTCATTTTTTCTTCTTCAGTCCTGTTAACGCCCACATTCCCTCATATTTCTCCCCATGAATTCACAGTCTTTACCTACCCTGTAGTGAGGAGTGGCCTCCCTGTGTAGTGAGAGCAGTTTTGCTGCTGACCTTTCCTCCTGTGACTGCAATCAAAACCTAGATTGGCTTCAGAAATGTCTCGACCATATATTTACAGCCGGGGAAGTACTTATCAGTGCAGTAAATTGAAGGCAGCAACTGGCAAAACAATGAAGGCAGGAAGAGGCATTCAGAGACTTAAGTAATGGGAAACTGGATGTCTGAGATGGAGCAAGACAGAGTTAAAAGGACAGAGGGCAGGACAGAGCTTTGGCTGCTTTCACTCATTTGGCTGTTACAGTGCATTTGTAATCGGATAATCCTTTGTTTTCCCTTTGATGAACCTGGAAAATGCTTCACATGTAACTGCTATTTCCCCACAGGCCTGTTAATAGGTCCCACACTAGGAAGGTGGCTGGACCAGTTGCTAATGGCCAGCAACCCTTCTCAGTCCCTGGTGGCAGCTGCCATTCCTTTGAGAGCCGCTGCTCTTCAGGGAGAGAATGCAAATGGCACACTGGGAAACAGTGACAGAGGCAGGGCACAGACAGAGCTGCTGTGTGACCCTCGGAGCTCATGCAGACTGCATCTCCTGCACGCTCACACGAAGCAGGGATGCCTGCCTTGGGTGGTGCTACGGTTGTGCAGCTGCAGAAGTCACAGTGCCTCACGACTCACAGGCAAGGAGGCCTGCAAGAAGCTGGTAAAAACGCAGCCCAGAGGTCAGGAGAGATCCAGTGTCTTTCTTTTTGGAATTCTGTCAGCAGATGCTGGACATCCAAATACATAAGCAGTTTCTCACCTCTAGTTATTACTTCTAAGTTTCCCTTGGGAAGATGCGTGGAACGATGGCAGCTTCAGATTTCTTAACGATGCAAAGACAGCATTTTAAACACAGGCATGCAGTGCTCCTTGGGCCAGTTCAGAGGTTTTTTAAATACTAAGACTCCAACCAAGAAGAGCAGTAAAGAGATTATTTGCTGGTTTTAGTGCATCTGACTAGATTTTGTACTCCTTTTTCAGAGGTAACAAAGCAACCATCAGTGAGCTGACTAAACTTTATTTCCTCACAAAGCAATCTACTAAGAAACACTCACTGGTTAGTACAAACATGAAGAAAACAGCAAACCTTTAAAACTGTTTATGATACAAGAAGTCTACAGAGTACAGGATATGAGAACAGTGTCACCACAGTTCCTATATTCCTATATCCAAGCTCTTGGACCAGGGTTTTATTAATAACCACATACCTTCCTAACAATAAGACAGCTTGCAGCCAACAAGTTAAATGCCTTCTTTAAAAAGGGAGTAATGTAAGAATGTGCTGTATATAAAAATATACAGAACAGCAAGACAACTTAAAAAGGGGAAGGAGCAGTGTAAAAACAAAATCTCAAAGAAAAAAGAGGAAAAGCATCTTACAGCTCCTGCTTTAATAAGTAACACTTCAAACAAGCAACTTTGATATTTATTTTGCTAATATGATTTTGGCAGTTATATATTTGTGGTATGAAAGAATATTTAACACAGGATTGGAGCTACACAAATATCCCACTTCCACAGCCACAGAACACTCTACTACCACAGGACTTCAGAAAAACAAACTTTATCAAAACCCATTGGTTAAGTTTGCAAAACTCATGTCTTAAGATACAACACTGTAATTCTTTAAAGCTCATGTATGCTAAAGATTCACCATTATTTGAAAAGCAACAAGAACAGTTGTTGCAGCTGTAACAGCTGAGAATCACATACTGCACCCAGTGCATTTTTGGCGTGGTATATAAACCCCTGCCAATTAATTGGTAGTATAATGGCTTTGCAGTGGCCAGCTCAGACCATCCCAAGTTGAAAGACTCTTATTGAATTAATCCACCCTGTTTGTTTTGAATTTATGGAGGACACCCATAACTCTTTACTCCTTAGCAGGTAATTATCAAATTTAGGGACCTTATCAGAATATCCTGACAGCTCTGTTAAACTCTAATAATTCTGAAAAAAAAAAATCCTGTGATTATGTAGTAAAGCTAATATCAAGTGAAAAATGTGGTCAAGTAAGGGGAAGAAATTAAAGGGTGAAGGGGTTGGGAAATCTTGATTTAAAAGCTGATTTAGAGGCTTAGGGCCTTGTTTTTCTTCCCCCAGTATTTAGCAATGAAAGACTGGCTGCTGCTGCAGTCAGGTTTTCAAAACAGCTCTGTCTTTTTCAAGCTTACTTACAGGAGCAGACTATATATCTATAAGCACTGGTATACCAGATAACCATACTCAAATCAAATTTTACATCAATTTCTAATTCAATCTCATTTAATCAATTCAAGTATTCAAAAAGGAAATGATTTTGAAACACAGACACAAAGCAAACTTAAGATACGTTAATCTGAAACCCAAGTCTCTTATTTTAGTCCTGCAAAATGAGCTGAGAACCAGATCCAAGAGAAGGATTAAGAGCCCAAATCCTGGCTCCCTTTTACTTCTACAGCCTGACTCCAGGGGTATGTTTCTCAGCCTGGTCTCTCACTTCTCACCTCCTCACCCCAGAAGGTGACTGACTAGAGCTTGGAACCTCTTTCTTCACTTCTGATATTGAAGTCTGAGTCAGTAACATCAAGAAGCTCCCCACTTAGGTCACTCCTAAATCCTTTTGGGATCTGTACACACAAAAGTCCTCTGCCTTGTCTGTGTTAAGCATCCTTTATTCACACCTAATATGCCAATCTCACACTTCATAGGTAGAGTCATGATGCCCAAAATCTTTTTTCAGGAGCTCTGAACACTCCTTAAAGCTATGAGAGGTACAGGGTCAACTCTTCCAGTTAATGGAAGGATTGCAGATTGTAGGCTATCTTGGCTGAGACTACAGAGTAGATTTACCATCCTCAGAACTCAAGGTAATTCCATATTACATGAAATAATGAAGTTTCTTTGGTCTGCAGGGAGCAAGCAAACAAGAGCATGACTGTATAATTCTTAAGGGGAAGAGCGCTCACTCAAGAAGAGGGGGAAAAGGTGAATTCTAGTTCCTGCCCAAATTCCTACTTAAGATAAAAATATACAGACTGTCATTAGGGCAGGGCCTGGAAACCAAGAGTTTTAGGAAGGGTGGCAGCTGTTCCAGGAAGTATGTGCTCATGAATTCAGCAAAGCAGAACATGAGCAAGCAAGATACAGCAGGCAAGACATCTTTAGCACAGTGTGATAAGGCTGGAATGTCATGGCTATTCTGATTTGGAGGACAAAAATCACTATATATCCAGATAGTGAGTTGACTCAAGCCCTCATTCAGCAGACTTTTTCTGATGTAATTTTCCCTACTGGTAATCAATTATGTATTTGCATAAGATGGGGTTTTTTTTACTTCCCACTAACAACACCAGAAATTTCCAAACAAGCTCTGGGCTCGAACGATGCGTTGCTGTGAAACAAACAATTTACCAATGTGTGCCACATGAACCAGCACCAAGATTATGGATTGGGTGGACCTAAGTGAATTATGGGTTAGGAATAGAAGCCTATCTGTAATAATGCTACTTCAAATTAAGGACATTCAGTTTGCTGAGACCAGAGCTTAAGCTGGAGAAATGTTCATCTTTCTAAAGAACACAGCATTACGACAAAGAATATATGAACCTTTGGCCATGTGTCAAAGGCAGCCTTATCAGCATGTTTAGCAAGCATCCAAATTCCCCCCATACAAGCCATGTTCAGCCTATTTGACCATATCATATAGGACTTACTTATATTCCAGTCTCTAAGACTGATTTCTACGTTGAAAATCTTCAACCTGTTTCAGGTATGGGGGGTAAAATATACTTTAGAAATAATGGAAAATCCTTGTTCATCTCAGAGATCCAGTTCCTCCTGCACACACCTGCACCCCAGACCCACTTGCACAAGCCCATCACTGCTCTGAGTGGAACAGGTTTCTGGAGAAGGGGTTGAAAAGAGAGGCAGTTTTAACAGGAGTGGAAGTAGTTGTATATGGAAATGTATTGATATATATAACATGTAATATCAATACATGTAGATCAGCAACTGTATATTAAGCTTGGTATGACTTTTGCGGTAGTCCAAAGCAGACATACTGCTGAATCACTACTATTAAATCTGTGTCAATTCAAGATAATACAGTTATTTTCTCTTTGCAGGAACTAAATATTGAGGTATCTTAACAAGAATAGCTCAGGGGTCACTAATTTTGCATCTAGTATTACGCCTGACAGGTTCTGAAGGTACTGAAGCCCACTCCCCTTGCCTGAGAAACTCCAGATCATTAATAAGGAGCATATGCATAAATCACAGGTGGGAGAGTACTCTGTAGAGAGTGTCAAACCATTTCACTTATTTGAATGTGGTCAAGGGGAGCAGTTATTCAGAGAAGTGAGACAGCAGATGGCCACCAAAACAACCAGAGTAGTTCTCAGGGGTAATTGTATTTTCTGCTGAGCTGTAAACATCAGCCCTGTGAGTATTTCCACACACCCACATGTTGATCCTGACCTCATAAACACTTAGAGGTTAGCTGAACTTACTGATGTGATCTCTCATGAATTCAGCTCAGCAAATACCTATGTATTTGCAGGATTAGTCTTTGTTGCTGAACTGGACTCACCAAATCTGTTTTGTTGATGTTGCTGGTGCCTGTAGCTGATAATCTTTTATATTCATTAAAAGAGAAAAGCTCCCCCCTGGTCGCAACACCTCTATTCTGGTGGTCAGGTGTTTTTTAGATATGCTATACCAATAAGAAAACCTATTAATGAAAAAGTACTACTTTACTGGCTATTCACATTGAATAGAAAAAACACAGAGAAAAGCAATGAAGATCAAAAACCAGAAGACCTGAGAATTTGTTTCAGGCTTTTGATTCAAACTCTACGGTATAAAGCCTTGCTATTTCTGACTTGTAAGAAAGGGTCAACATGAAAACAAATTCATCAAACTCAGCAGTGAAAAGTGAATATACCATAAATATGTTCAAAGGAAATGCTCAGTGCAAGTTGTTTAGAGTACCTGTACAAATGTATTGTAGCCAGGCCTGGGTAGCTTAGGGAAAAAAGTAAATGACACAAGTGCTCTTAGAGTATTTTTAAAAGTAGTTTCCTCTCTTTATTCAGGAATATCCTGGGAGTGGCTCCTTGGTACAATGGCATTTTCAACTAGAGAGAGGGGCTAGCACAACTGTAATTCCTCCACAGCTAAATGTTTTGATATGGAGCAGAAATATAACCATTCAGAGAACTGCCAGGCTGCCCTGATCACTTCCTCAGAGTAAAGGGAAAAGATTTAACAGGAACCTTATGACTGTCTCAGTGACAAGGGTCTGCACTGAGCTTCTGCACAGAGACAGCAATGTCTCCACTGTTACCCAATCTCCTGTACAATGTAATAAAAAAAATTCCAGGATGAACTTTCAGTTATATATTGGACTTTCTAGAGACTCATCAAGGGGAAATGCAAGGGCAGAGCCCTTCCCCAAACAAAGAATCCTGAAATTTAATTATTGTGCTTCATGTCTATGCAGACCTGCCTTGACTTACATGAACATCATGGGCGTGTATATTCAAGAAGCTGAGCATTGTTTTTTAAATGAGATCAGGATATTATAAAATAATATGAAAAGCTGGTGGTACAGAGGTTGTGTTTTCTGCTTGAGTGCAAAATCAGTGTGTGCCCCAGTGGTGTTCCATGACTGGAGTTGCAGTGACAGATATTGAAGTTAGAATTCATGAGAAAAGCCAAAAAGTGAGGAGAGCCTGAAGACTGCACTTATTTCTCAAAGTACACTGGCTGTGTTTATCAGTAAGTATTCTTACCAAAATGAGTAAGTGATAAGGATTGAAACAATTACACTCTTGAGAATCTTGTGATGTTGATCAAGTTTTCTTCATTTTATGGACAGAGAATTTGGAAGCCTAGTGATGAGTCTTGAATTTAATTCAGAATGAGATACAATAACGATAGCTGGAAGCAGGGGTTTTTATCTTAAACTTTGCAGATCCAAGTGATGACTTATTATCATTGGTTGTGAATTACCTTTACAACCAACAGTAAAGAGGCACAAAACTGAGCTCTCAATTTGAGACAATTTATTTTCTTTTAGACAATTCAGCTACCACTGTAACAAGATGTTTTCAGACATTATTACCTGAAGGCAAGCTCAGTAGTGCAGTTATCTAATGTTTACTTTGTAATCATTATTATGTCTCTTTTATATTACACTTAATTCCCAGAGCTGCTGGAGAATTAATCAGCTGCACAAGAGGCACATATAGCTGGCTCACAGTCCAGCTGCTGCAGAGCCATGTGGCTTTACATCAGCCTTCTGCACCAGCACTGGCATTGTGGTTCTGGAGAAGCAGGGATGAAGAAGTTACAGCAGGTATGGACTTAGCTCATGTTTATTTTCTGGTGGATTTGGGGTTTAACTTAGGTTTACAACAAGGTCCCTCAAGGCTTCAACCGGACAGGCTGCTTAACAGAGAACAAATAGAAAATGCAGTGTCTGGAAACAAGCACACCATGGCGTAATCTTACTCAAAAAGCAGAATTCTACAGTTCTGAAGAAAAGTAAACTTATTTTGGGATCAGAATAAAAAGTGACAGGAAACAAGTTATTCTCCCTGCCCCACATGGAATGGAGATGTGACGAGCTAGAGGGGCCCCACTGCAGCCAAGGTGCCCAGGGCACCAGCGGCTCCTGACAAGGCCACGTACCTCAGGACCTGTGGGCCTGCTCCACTAGCGGTGCTCCACAGTATCCCTGTGGGAGGGCTGCAGTGTGCTGAGAGTATTTCAGTTCTTGGTTCAAAGGCAGCCTACCCCTGGAGACACAAACAGGCAGGAAGCCACACAGACTTCTGGTTTTGTGAACGGTTGAAACTGATTGACATTTTCCCATAAAATTTCCAATTAACTGTCAAAATCATAAACTATGGTTTAAAAGAAAAATAAAAGTCTTCAAAGAGAAATAATGTTTCACTTTCTTAGGTGAGAAATCTTTGAAAAGCTTATTCTCCCCACCTTTAGAGGAGAGACTGTATGCAACCTGTCAGTGTTTGCTCTTAGACCTTCCTCAACAGGATCCCACTGCTCTGTCTGCCCCTCTTTAACCTTCCCCAGAGCACCTCAGTCTTATCACATATCAAGATCCATCACTGATTCATCTGTTCCCATTTCTCCTAAATCTTCCTCCAAAGAAACCTGATTCATCTTTATGTAAATAATTGATCAAAAGTTCCTTTTTATGTATCCTACACTCCGGTTTTAAAAGAAAACTTCAGACCATAAGAGTCAAAATTATCAGACAGGGACATCAATCATTTATGAAGCAAAACCACAAAACATGCAAGTACCCAAAAATAAATTAAGAACTTGGAGATATTTAGGAGACTCCTTCTCTGTTTTTTAGGGAGGATTTTTCAATCTTCGCAATCTAATTATGCATTATTTTTCAGAATGGCTCAATAAATACCTTAATCAGTACATCTTCAGTCTTTCTGCATTTCTCTACTTCTGCCTTTTCCTTTCAAAAAAATCTCTGCGTTCACCCTCAGGTAGTAACCAGTCACAAGCAATTTTGTTCAGGTTGAACACACTGTCTTGATGGAGTACCTCTGTCAATTCCTTACACTAGTACTTTTAAGCCAAACACTGAAATTTCTCTATACTCAAGTTGCATCACTACCTATTAACTAGCTCTACAGAGAAAGGAAAATACAGTCATCATAAACAGCCTCCTCACTCCATCATATGAGTAAATAAGCACCACATTCCCTTCCTGGCTAGCACGAGGGTGAAACACCGTACCTGCCTTGTTCCAGCAAGACCAAAAACAATGCTGTTAATCCCAGGTCAGAAAAATACAGGCAATCTGAGCATGAATGACTGCTTATCAGTGAAGTTTCAAAAATATGCTTCGCTCTTTCAAGTA
This sequence comes from Hylia prasina, assembly GCA_013397195.1. Taxonomy (NCBI): domain Eukaryota; kingdom Metazoa; phylum Chordata; class Aves; order Passeriformes; family Sylviidae; genus Hylia; species Hylia prasina. Next base: position 312,079 of record VYXD01015996.1, read on the forward strand.
TTTTTATGAAAGGTCTAGGATGAAACTGGGAAAACAGTGACAGTTTAGGAAAAAAATCAAAAACAGGGAAAATCACTTACTGTACTTGGTTCTGCAGAGGTATTCAACTCAAACATCACCCTTCCTTGTCCAGCTGCCAAGTGCTAAAGCATGAAATGAGCAGCTGTTTCCTTCAAGCTGGGGCTGTGTGTCTTAACTAGTCACATGCCCCTCCTGATAAATCTCACTGCTGTGCCAGGAGGTTAGAATCTGAAGATCATTATTCCCGCTATTAGAAAATCCTTTTCATAATAGCAGCCTTTGCTAAAGCATTTGACTGGAACGTGGCGCTGTGTGCTCCATAACTTCTGGTTTTTTGTTGGTAGGGTTTTTTTTTTTTAATGACTAGCACCAGACAGTAGATAAGCCTTAATCAACAGTAGGGGCAGCACAAGTGGAAAGTTAAACACATCCCCATTGATCGCTTCAGGTTTTTTTTCTGACTTCAGACTTTGCTGTGTTTCAATACAGGAATTTAAACAGGAAGATTTAAAATACTGGTGTGTTCCTAGCGTCTTTAACACCAGGCCACTCCAGTTATATCATGCAAAATACATGAACAATCCCTCTTTTGGGGATTAGTTGTTCTTAAGGGTAACATTACTATCTTCTGTGTGTAGACAGTAGAGTGATGAGTGTTAATACTGGAGATCATTTTAATTTTGGCATCTGGCATTTTCACATCATGGATTGTGTGGCTGCATTTTGCCATTTTGTATAGTCAGACTGAGACAGATCCTTTGAGGTGAGGACTATCAGTCTAAAGAGAGAGAGAACAAAAAAGAGCATCCTTATCCCCACGTTCCCAGATGTAGGACAAATGAAGGAGAAATGCCGAAGTCAAGAAAGGAACAGGTTTTGATGGAATTTTCCAGGGTGATGTGTAGTCATGCATTACTGAAATTCAACTGAGACTTTACACTTAACTCCCTTTAGCATGGTCACAGGTTTAAAGATATTTAGGTATTTAAGGACAAAGGCATACAGTCAGTGGTATTTTGAGGGTGGGGTGCAAAATACAAATTTCTGAAATTCCCATCCCACATATAGGATACACTGTGCTGAAACCCTGGCAGCACTGCAATCTGGCAAGACTGAAAGGACACAGGCAGTTGCCATACATCACTATAGGATGTGGTAATGGTATTTGGATGTTTGGTAAGCAATCCAGATCCTGCAAGATGGCACGGTCTCATTGGATTACAAAGGGCATTATAGGGCATTTTTCTGAAAAACAAACTGCACCAATAGATAGTGCAGCAGCCAAGATTTCGACAAATTAAAGGAATTTCTCAGAGCCAGCTGCCTGTTTTTAAAATTGTTAAAATAGAATAGCATATCTAGCTGGCACATTTGTCAGAATCCAATGAAAGCCAGCAAATCCCTGAAGATGAAGTCTGCAGTGACAAAGGGTAACTCGGGTTGCTTCCTTTGACCTTACCCAGCTCTTCATATTATATAAACCAGCACATGGTTACAAAACCACGCAGCCACCAGTGCTGCCAGCATAGCCTGGAGCAGGGAAGAAGCCCTTGTGCTAATTATCCATGCCTGCCTTTGTGAGCTTCTCCTGCCTTTGTGAGCTTCTCCTGCCTTTGTGAGCTTCTCCTGTTTCTCAGGACTCTGGGGAAACAAGATTTCAGAGAACAAACTTGACGGAGCTCTCTCAAACCGGCCAGGCACGGGTGCATCCAGCTGTGGGGAGGCTCTGCTCCCAACCTGGGGGCCAAGGAGCCATGGGGTTGGGGTTCCTGCTCAAAGGGCTGGAACTTTGTATGGGGTCTGGCCTCCTCTTGGCCTGACTAAGGGGACAGTGCAGAGGGAGGAGGAAGGCCTGGGAAACAGGGAATGTTTGCTTAGGTGTGTCCTGATGTACAGCCAGGCTGGACAATACCTCAATGTCATGTCCATCTGAGAGACTCCAAGAGATTGTCCCAGGGCATGGGGCTCTGTGACCCAGGGACCTGCACAGCTGCTGAGGAGGCTTTAAAAAAGGAGTTTGTAAAAACTATGAATTTAAAAATGAGAAATAAGCCCATGAGGACTGAGTTCATTTAAATTGAGGCCACTGGAGGAATGGCAATTTCACAAAGTGAGCCAGAGTTGCATTGGCAGAACTGAGTTGGAAGTTCCAGCAGATCCTGGCCATGGATCACAGAACTGGGTGTAAACACCTGGCCTCTCTCAGAGAAAGGAGAAGGCACTCACTGTGCTTTAAGGCACGGCCCATTGACCAAATGAGTTATCCTTGATAAATGCCATTTCATTTCCCCTAAAAAGCACTGAGATCAAGGGTAACAGAACTTTACATGCAGCTTTAAAATTACTCCTAAATTTCTTTACAACTTTGTATGAAATTACTCACTGTCAATATTGAAGATAATGACTGAGACATGTTCTGAAATAATCTATTTGTCCACAAAAATAATTTTTATTACTTTATCCATTTCTCTGATTATGTAATATCAACTGCACTCCTTTATTTTTCAGCAACTGTTAATATAATTGATTAAATACTGGTAGCACCTGGGCCATTTGAAATAACACAGACTGCACTGAATAGCTGTCTTTATTTGGTAGTCATGCTCCACATGGGAACATAATTTGGTGATAATGACTGAATGGCAATATTTCACAAACTTGGGATACAGTCCCTAAAAAGAAAAGTAGCCCTTGTACTAAATTGAGTAGACAAATAAATTAATTTTTATGGCTTTGTAAATACTGCCATAAACTGTGGTTTATGTGGGAAAAAGTCCATCTATCCTCATGCTAGACAGACAATTTTAAGTTATTGTGAAACAGGGAAATAATTTGGGTGTAATTCCTGAAAATAAGGGTCTTAAAAAAATTGTGGAGGTTTTCCTTTTTTTTTTTCTATTCTTTCCTGGTTTTAAAAAGAAATACTGATGTACAAAAGAAGATCAGGTAATTAATGCAGCTACAAAAAAGTAAGTGTTGTGTTCTTACATCTATCAGATAGCATCTTAAATATGACAAAAGCTTTGCTGTGTGGAACACAACAATATTCTGCCTTCTCTTTCTGTTGCAAAAACAAATGAAGACTGGATTGAAAAGGGGACATTTCTTCCTCTATGGACATTCATTTGAGAGTAGGACATGATGATCCTTGTGGGTTCCTTACAACTCAAAAGATTCTATGATTAATGCCTCAAATAAAAACTAAGAGATGAACACAGATTTCTCAGTCATGCTGAAATGAGACATACTGAAAAGGAGCAACAAAAAGTAAGTACAGTTAGCACTGAATTGTGATAGGGATGTGTGCATTTAAGGTAAATTTTTTAATGTCACATAGTATGGATAGCTTTTAGAATTGCCTCAAGGAGCTAAAGAATGAAACGGTTGTCTATTTTGGGTTGGGTTGAGATCAGGAAGATTTTGCTTTTACTGATGCTGGATAAATGGATCCAGAGCCTCTCCTTCCTGTAGGACAGGCTTTATTTCATGGCTTCTTTTTAACTGTTGTTTCTGTTATTTTTTTATTTTTATTTTTTTTAGATACACTTGGCTATGCGTTGCTTATGTGTAATTTAATTAACTGTAGGTGTTTTAATTTAGAAATTGATCACTGATAGAGAGCTTATCTCAACATCAGTGCTTTAATACTGTTCAGAATTTTGAACTATATTTTCTGCACATGGCAGTTACGGACATCTGTTTTGTGGGTTGCCTGAAAATGTCTCTTTTCTGTTAACATGTTCTCCTGGAATTTATGGAACAGGATGTAAGACTCTCAGTGGGCATAAATGTCAGGTTATACTAACTGCAGGTCTGTGTTGCTACGTTTGTTTCCTAAATGGCTGCACTACTATTGGACCTCAGCCTTTTAGAATATATGGAACTCAAACATAACAGAGAAAGTGCCTGGCTTGCTGGTCTGCCTCACTGTCCCAGATATTATACAGCCTTCACTATCAGCTGAAGTGAATGAAAGCAGACCATGGAAGCCTTCACTAGACAGGATGCTTTATAAATACCTAAGTGCGATTAAAGGGGCTGCTATAAATAGTCCAACAGCTCTTACACAAAGCTTCCAGCTAAAGGACATATGAGGGGCATAACAGACAGGAAATTTTGCTGAAAATACTGCATATAAGGCTCTCAACCTTACATTACATTAAATCAGTTTTAAACATTTATGAGCTACATTACGCCCCTAGCAATCTAAATCAGTTCCAGGTTCTTCAGTGTAATGCTCTAGGGGGCACAGGAGTACTGCAAATGCCCAGTGTACCTCCCTTTTCGTGCCCAAGGGTGCACCCGGTAGTCACATTAACTCCAAGAGTGTAGGAGTTGAGAGACTAAGTTATAAAATTAGGGCATGCCTGGATATGACCTTTGAAATCAGTCCTTCCTTTATATCATCAATTAAATGTCATAAGCTGAGCTCAGAGCAATGCTTAGAGTCAAGGCTGCTGGTTGCTTTTCATTGGAAAACAGTGCCTTTCAATGATTTAAGTATATGAGAAAATAATAAATTTGATATGGCCGTGGTACCCATCTGGAATTCAGAGTTTGTGAATTAAGCTAAAATAAACAATAATTCTATTGTCAGAAATTATGGATGGAAAAAAAATGTTGCTTCCTGTTAAACATTTCTTTCAAGTTGAAAACCAGTAATAGTTCTAGTCTGTGAAGTACAGACCTGCTTTTTGACAGCCCAGTTGCACCATCGCAGGCAGTGGGGGATTTTTTGTTGACCTAATAAACATTCAGCCCAGCTATTAGCCTCTGACAAAGGTTTTCACATGTTACTGTGACTCCTGAATTCTCTGGGAATTAAGCCACTCTGCCAGTACCCTGTGCCCTCAGTGCTTCTCATCCCATGTTCCAGAGGGGCTCTGGCTTGTCCTCTAGGCTGTCTTCCCACCAGTTTTGGATGGCCCTTTTGGATGACTAGTTTTCTGCTAAGCACTTGGTCTGCTTAGTGGAAAATCCAGAAGCAGTATGCCTGGAATGGAAGGGCTAGGAAAGAGAATAGACTAGACTAGACTGGACTGGAATGGACTGGACTAGACTAGACTAGACTAGACTAGACTAGACTAGACTAGAACAGAAGTATTTTAGGTTGAAGGGACCTGTGAGGATCATCTGTTTGGACGAATATCATCCAACCATGAAGTGCAGACCTATAAGAGTAAAGAAGAGAGGATCCAGGAGGTAGAGATGGGAGGTGGAAGGATGAAGCTTAATGATAGAAGTGGAAGGCAGCCTTTTCTCTCATGTACATTACTAGTGGGATCTCCCTCCTTTTTCTGATTTCCTCCTTTTGATGTCCAGCTTGGAACCAGTGTGCTGGTTTGTGGAAATGCAGTGCATTCACAACTGCATTTCCACAAACTGCAACAATTACAATTAATGGTAATTGTATCTTAACTTATGTGATATTTTCTTCAAAGAAGTATAGGGAGATACTAGATTTTAGGGTTTTGGCATGAAAAATAGGGGATGGTCTTTTTTTCTGTATCTTCAATTGTCAGATTTAGAAAGAGGATGACAATGACTGATGGGATGAATGAAAACCTCAAACCTCATCAAACAAAAAAAGCCCCATCCATAAGACAACCTTTATCACACTTATTCCTGCCTTTCCAAAGCCAACAGTATTCACAGAGAAGCTGGAAATTTATAGTTTCTTCCTTATATAGACATTTTAAGAAATTTTAATTATTAAAATTGTTACTTCTATTCTAAGAACACTGTTCTTTATTTCCAGTTCACTTTACTTGGTTTTGTTTCACCTTGAAGGACAGAGATGGAATGAGAAATATAACTTGTTCTGCACTGTGAATGCTAAATTGGGCTGGCATCTCCCTTGCTAAGACATGGGGTGAAATTGTGTCATGCAGTGATAGCAGGCACTAAGGACAGCTTCTGTAGCAGTGACAATAGACTCATGATTACAAAAAAAAACCCCCAAAAAACCAAAGCAACAAAAGCTCTTCATTGTCTATCATCAACTTCACTGAATAGTTATATTCCACAGGGTGGATATGCTCATCTCAGAAACAGAGCCTGAAGAGTGTGTTCCAGTAATTCTAGACTTAGACACAGTAACACAAAAGCATATCTGGCATAAAGGGTTTTTTCCAATACTGTCCAGATTGAAGTTGAAGATTTCTAAACAGACTTGTGCATTTGGAAGAGATTTACTCTCTAGGTTTCTCCAGCCATCCTCACTGTGAGTGACGTGCTGAAGAAGGACAGGGCATTGCTGCAATATTGAATGTACAGCAGCTCTCAGTTTTTGTTATCTTTTCTGCATCTGGTAATTCTAATCTGATTGAGTTAATCAGTAGTTCCTTTATCATTTAAAAATCTCCAGTAGGTATGGGTTTTTTCCACACTTACTTAGTGCAAAAGAATACAAGAGATCAAGAGTATGACATAAGGGTTTTTTTCCAAGTTCTTCATGGCTTCCTCTCTTAGACTTCAAATGAAATTATAGTTGCACAAAAAGTTTTCAATTCAGTGAACATATGTTTTAAAATGCATTTATTTCTGTTTTACCAAAAGTACCTAGATTTCTGCATTTTACTACTCTCTCCTATTGCAAGTTCAACTGCTGTCAACTTTGTCTTGTATAAATCACTTCTGACAATGATTTTCACTCAAATTTTACAACAGAGAGAATGTTATCTGCCAAATTTGTATTACACATGAATAGTGAAAAATGTTTTTTTCACTTTATTAATTTTGATAAACATGTTGTCACCACTGATGCCACAGTGGTCCTTGGTTTGGTAAGTCAGTCTTTTCTCAGTGACGCAGCACAGGCTGGTGCTGAGTATCTAAGTAACAACTTAGGGCACTACATTCCACGTTGCAGCATGACATAGTCCATTTGCACTGACATTACAAGAGTGGAAACAATGGAGTCTAGTAACAGACCCAGAAAAGGCAAAAAAACCAGGTCTATATCCTTCTTCTCTCTAAAAAAACCCTGACCTTTTTTTTTACCAGGTTCTGTCAAGATACTAAAAATTAATGCACTGCTCACTTATGAAGAGTAGCATTTTTCTGCACTGTAAAACGAGGCATGGATCGCAAAAGCCTACCCTGATAGAACTGTCAGGCAGGATCTCCACTTAGTCCAACACACAGTATGTTTATCAGTCAGACTGTGTTATCTAGCAGCCTGTCTGAAATCTGCTGCCAATGTCTCAGGGTTCAAGCTCCCAGCTTACTCTGAGATGAGTGAATTTGTATCCATCTGTGCCTTCCTACTATGTATGAAGTATTCAGTGCAAAGACAAGAGAGAGGCTATTGCTTCCATGCTCCTTAGTTGAGAGGAGATTTGCTTATTATAGTCACAACACTTCATATTTTGTATGACAGAGCCCCTTGGGGCCAAGGTCTCTCTATATAAACTGCTGTATTTATTACACTTGTTTTACTCTGGGCCCTTCTCTGTTGTTAGTTCCAGTTCCATTTTTTTTAGTGGTATGAAGACATTATTCTCCTCTTTTATGCTTTTACTGCTTTTAATTATTGCTTAAGACAGTTATCTCTGATAGAAAATATTTGAATGAATAGACTATATTAGAGTGGTGTGCTGGGTCCAGAATTCCACATAGGCTGTGTTCCAGTATAAAACCAAAGCGTTATATGAAGGCAGTATGAAAGTTCTTCCTTTTAAGAGAGAAAGAAGAGACTATCCATGATTGGGAAGAAGGTCAAGCAGCATGGAAAAATTCAGCATTAATCCACTTCTCTCCCTCGCCTGTTCCATTTTTTGAAGTTATGAAGCATATTTTGTAGTTCAATTGAGATTCTGGTTTCCCTTTTTCCTTTAGTAAAGAACTCATCTTTGAAGATTTATCTTTGCCTCCATCCTTCCAAGATAATTGTGGTACAGTAATAATCCAAAATAACAATGGAACACTATGCTGGAACACTATGCTGGAAAAATAAGGTGTGTTAGAATATAAAGGATTCAAAGAATGCTGAGCTGTCTAAACAGAGATGATGGTACACATTAATTTTTATTCTTTCTAACTCAAGTGAATTACAGCCTTATAATGTAAACAGTCACTAATCAGTAAGTGAGATAATGCCAGACCTGTTAGCTTGACTTTAAATTCCTTTGTCCAGCCCCACCAATGGAGATATTTGTTGCATGGTTGGACCATGTTGGCAGAGCAGACTGCACACAATGCCCTGTGTCACACCCTAACAGCCCTGGCTGTTCACTGCACTTCTGCTATCTTGACCAAGTGGCACAACTTCATTGCAATACTTGGCATGTTCGTTTTCCTGGGGCTGTGTGGTGCTGCACTACAGAACTGTTGGGGCAGGGCTATGCTTTCACTGTGCTGTTGTTTGAGTCCACCGAGTCTCTTGGGGGCCACTGTGATAAATGGGTCTGCAGCCACTACTAGACAGGGGTTGGGAAGGGACACTTCAGACATGACATCCAGTGTAGAAATGAGAGCAAATTGCTGCAGTGAATTTAGAGAAGAGTGGAGGACTGAATCCACCTTTACATAAGGTAGAGTGTTTGTCATTTCCTCTGCTGCCAAAAGAGGGTACCCCTCTGCTTCCCAGGAAGCTCTATATTAAGTAACAAGGAGATTACCAACCCTGAAACTCAGAGTAAATAGGAAGAAGATAAATGCTTCTCAAAGCCAACTTTTTTTTTTTTCTTTTTTTTTTTTTCCCTGGGGTAACCCAAGACACGAAGATAACCTGCATGGTTATTGACAAGATGGATTTGTAGCCCAAGACAGTCTTTCTTGTTCCCCCTTTTTTTTTTTCTTTTTGTTTTTTTTTTGTTAGTACCATAAATTATCTATATCCTTCAACAGCACTCTGCTACTGCTGTATGTTCATGCAGCAGAAACCCACTGCTACTAATCCTTGGAAAGGAGACCCCGGGTCAAGTCTCCCACTTTTTCTCATCTGTTGCTCAGATAATAAGTATCTCTAAACTGCCTAGGTGTGACTAAGTAAGAGATCTGACAAATTCATTCTAGATATATTTTTCTATTTGGTTAATATATCTATGTTTTCTATATCTGAAAAATGGCTCCTTATTTGCACATGGTCTGGGGTGAATGAGAGAACTTAAGGTAAAAAATAAAATATAGCTACACTTTGGTATAAAGATTGATTTTAAAGAAGCTTTTTTTTAATCCTTGCTTATGCAACAGTATTTTTCTAGTCCACTAGGAGAGTAGGAAAGCAACCAAAATAAAGTTAATGGCTTTTTCTGATAGCACAGAGACTTCTGGGAGGAACACTCCATCTTCCATACACACATTGACCTTCACCCCTGTGCAGTAAGTTGGTGCAAAGCCTGCACATTTAATTCCCATTTGAGCTAAAGGATTTGTGTCAACCTGAACAATTCTCACTGTTGTGGGTTGCTATTCATGCAAGTAGAACATTGTGATCTTCCCCTTAAACTTTTATCCTGAACATACAACACCTATACTCTTCTGTTGTAAGCAGGGAAGGTTTTGGATAAGAGAAACGGTGAAATTAACAGGCTGTGTTTGTAGTCAGACTAGATGATCTAATGACTCTGCCAGGCTTTAAATTTTATCAGTCTGTTGAAATAATTTTGCTTGAAATCAATGAAACTACCCATATGCTTAAATTTAAGCACCTGCACAAACATTTTCACGAGTCAGGATGTTATTCAGCACATAGTTATGAGCGGTGTGTTTTAGACATTATCAAAGAAATCATTTTTTTAACACTAATATTTCTGTTGTGCTGGACAGCTGCATATCTTTGTAGAACTATTTTGATGCTGTCCAACACTGAATGTTGATTTCTTAATGTGTTTTAACTGGGTTTCTTTTTGTGTTCCTTCTTCCCCAAGTCTGTTTTGTGAGATTACTGTAGTCTGTACATGTGTTCTCAAATAATCTTGCTTTGACTGCTCCAAATGCTTGTAATTCTCTGCTCTTTTTTCCTATGTTAGTGGGCCTGACTGTGACTTGGAGCACAAAGCTTCCTTGTAAGAGTGTCTAGTATAGTGGAATAAGGGCTTAGAGAGAAATTAAGATACTTACACTAGAGCAATTGCATGAGGAATAATAAATCTTACTAAACCTGAACTAGCTGTGCAGGAAAGCATGGCATGACTTGTCACCCAAAGTGCATTATTTTGTAAGTCATGTGGTTTTTCTTCAATTCAGTCAGCTTTCCTGGAACCAGAAATCCACACTGTCCACACAGTAGTGACATCTGACTGAAGTATTTATTTGACAACCCTAAACCTCTTTAATTACCTGGTAAAATAATGTCAGGGTAGCAAGCATGTGAACCTCAACTTCCTTCTGGTATATCAAATTCTCATATTTAATTTTTAGCTTGGACTTTTAATAATTGCAGCCCTGTTAGTACTTGTGAACATTCAAAAGTGTTTATGTAGAAAGAATCTCCCGCAGAGTACTTATACCCTAGCAGGTGGTAAGATTTTATAAGGTGCTGGGGTGTAAATTTCATTCTAAGTCCTTCTGAAATCACAGAATAAACTAGATTGGAAAAGACCTTTGAGATCATCGAGTCCAACCTGTGACCTATCATTACCTTATCAGCTACACCATGGCACTGAGTGCCTCATCAAGTCTTTTTTTAAACACCTCCAGGGACGGTGACTCAACCACCTCCCTGGGCAGCCCTTTCCAGTGCCCAATCACTCTTTCTGCAGAGTATTTTTTTCCTCATGATTCTATCTTCAGGATAAAACCCTCAGTTTGCAAACTTTGATCTCATGAACATGTGAACTCTTGCAGTTTAGAAACAAATCTTTATATATGTGTGCTTATTAAAAGTATTAATTAGGGAATTTTGAAGTACCATCTATAGTATTTTTTCCAAAGGCAAATGTGAAAGTGCATCAGTATGTTTTTGATCACCTTTTCCTGTAAACTACAATGTAACTGGCTGATTTCTAACTGATCTTCTCCTTAAGGAGATAGCTACGGAAAAGCTTCTGGTTTGCTACATTCATGCAGTGGTACCAAGCCTTAAAATAATGTGTTGAGTGCTGCTAACCTGAATAAATTTGAATGACACAGTGTGTAGTGTTTAATTGTATTGCAATCTCTGCAACTGACATCTCATGAAAATGATTGTATTTATTCAACACTAGAAATTTTTAAATTAAAACACTCTTTTTCTGTTTCTGCTTAGTTTTTGTGCAGTGCAATCAGTTACTAAAATTGAAAGCAAGGAATGTTACCTGCATGAGAGCATGCTATGCTGTTTACTCAAATTGCAGTCTAAAGAACTTTCTCTTGCAAATACCTGTAGAAGCTTCTAGTTTTACTGCCATTTTAGTCTTCACAAGACCAGGCTCATAGCCACCTAGAACTGAGAATTGCTGTAAATACTGAGTACTTTCAAATCAGACAAAGAAAGGCCTGATCCTTTCCATGAGCGTTGGCTTACATCTGCTTCATTGGAATTGCTGCTTGGCACCTCCCTGGATCACATTTTCAGCTGAGTGCTGCTGTTTACAATTGTCCTATCATGGCTTTTCACCTACATGGATGACATCCTGCCTTGCTATCTTCACAATAGCAGACTCTAAACATAACAGCATCCTACGGGGATACAGTAGAATAACAACACATCACACTTCCTTTTTACTCACCAGCAACGTTTTACCAGAAACTGCTAATCCTAGACAACATCTGAATAACAAATGAATAATCTGAATAGCATATGCTTAGAGGCAATGTGTTAACACAAATGAGACTAATACAAAGGTTATTCTCATAGATCTTTCAAACAAGATAAAATTTGCATGATGAAAACCTGAGTCTATTATTCTACAGCTTCTATTCTGCTGCCTGCAAATCACAACAGCATTTCCTTTGTTAGAAGTGCAAAAGACATGTTGAGAGTCGAAGAAATCAAACATAATCTTAAAAAATTTAATTTATCCATCTTAAAATCTGCCTTGTTGATGGTAGCTCAGTGAATTAATCTGGTCTGTACACTGATATATCTCAAAATGGAGCTTTTACACACGCAGCCATGACAGTATAATGTTGTGTATAGTGTTTGAAAATAAGCAGATTAGAAATTTCTACTGTCAGTTTAAATTAGACCTCAGAATGGCAATATGTAGTATTGCAATGCAAGCAACAATGAACAATATATCTTGATTTGATATCTATATGTAGCATATTTTTGTCTATATGCATGCACACACACACAAATTACCTGTCATAATAAATTCTAAAACCCTAGAAAATTTCAGGTGCTTTAATTCAGGCTAAGTTCCTACCTTCAAGTGTACATCATAAGACTTAATTATCACAAAACTTGTATTATATACATTTTGATATCTTTCTATACTCCATATTACATCTTGTGTAAATATATATTTCATGTACTTCTCCCTCCCTCTGTCTCAAAATCTATATTTTTAAATGAATGCAGAGTTGACATCGTATTTTCATTTGGGGCATACATTTACCATCACATTTCTCTAGTACTTAATCACAGTCTATAAGATGAACATGACACAAATCAGAAAAACAGCAAAGTTATGTTATGGATTTATGGCAAAGGCTTCTTTTGCTTAAGAAAAGTTCTGAGGAATCCCTAAGTGAATTCAGATTTATCTAAAAATCAGACATCCTGCCAAACCTGTATCTAAAAGTCAGTTGCCATTCCTTCTCCAAAGCTCATTCTTTTTTCAGGCCACACCTGAAAAGAAGTGGAGCATGCAGCAAGTCGAAATGCCAGAAGGAGGCACTTACCTTAATTTGATCGGTATCCAACTTGCATCACTCTCCTTTTTTGAAAGAGTTCTTGTCAGGATATCAAGATGCTGAGGTTATTTGCTTCCAGCAGTGTCCTGCCCATGACTCTCCCACTCAGCAGCCCTGGCAGGGCCCTGGAGAGAGAAGCAGGACTGCGCTCTGTTCACTCCCAGCAGCTTCACTGAGGCTGGGGCTCCTTTGAGCTCAATTAGTTCTAGATTGTTTGACTAAATGGCAGCCACACTTCCTTCTATTCTTTCCCAACATAGTTTTCCTGCCTCCAGTGGCGCTTTTTCCTTTCTTTGGACTATAAATAGGCCTGTCACAACACAGTCTATAGCAGTAAGGAGGGCAGGAAATGCATTTAAACAAAGGAAAGATCTTAGGGGGTTTTGCCCTCCCCTGCCGATACAACTAAAAGAGTTTGATAGGGATTGGTCTGCAGACACAGTTCTCTTAGCATGAGGAAAACACTTGCTCAAAAACATGCTAGGATGTCATCCTTTGTACTCCATAAAAAATGAGGAGACACAGTAGCAGTAGACCTTAGTCTCTTGAGTAATTATTATTTCCTTAAAGGATTTAATTATGGTTAAATATTTGAATTTCTTTGGGACTAGAGAGTTGGAAAAAGGATTTTTTTTTTGGCTTAGAAAAGAGGACAAAGTTGGCTAACATGCTGTAAGAAGACAAAATATGTCTTACAGGATGTGCAGATCATCCATGGTTAAGAATGACGTTAAAAGTCTATGAACCTTTATTTTGTCTGAGTACTCTCTTCCTCAGTGGAACTTATCCTGCAGACTAGAAGTGTTTAAGCAAACTAAGTGTGTTCACATGCAGGGAAACAGAATTGCTGTGTATGTATTCAATAAAGATCCTTTCTGCTCTATAGCTGTCAGATAGCAACTATGTTGAAATCCTCAAATATGTTCCATTAATTAATTTGAGAAAAAGAATTATTTTGATGTGTGCTTTTTAAAATCAGAACTCATAATTTAATTATTTCAGCTTAGTGGTTTTAAAAATACATGCCAAGTTTCCAAGACTCTCTCAAGCTTGAAAAAAGAAATTAACAATTTTTACATTATCCTCAGTTAGGATGAGAATATAGAGTGGTATTAATCTGTCTCTACCTCTTTGCCTTATCCCTACATTTTCTGTTGTCAAGGGTACATGCCTTTACACAAATTAAGTAAATCACTGTAAAAAACCTTTCTGCTGCTTTTTACATTAGTAATTTTATGTTAAAATTGCTGTGTGTTTACTGGAGACTCTAATGCATGGTTTGGGGTTGGTGATTATTTTAGTGGGAAGGTAGAGACTTGAAAGATAGCTGTTGCTGTGTGGATGAAAAATCTTTCTTCTAAGATTTATATCTGAAATATACATGAGGGGCCATGCTGAAAGTGGTGAGAGTTAAGGACCCGTGGCACTTAAGGAATCTGGAGAATGTTAAACCTTTTGTTTCAGACATGGTGTAGGCAAGGACCAGGATTGTCAGCCAGTATCGTGTTTTATATATGAATTAGTAAATCTGTGTTAACCTTAGGTAGACTACATGATGCTAGAACAGTTTATATAATAGTCATCTTCAGGAAAGTGCCTGCCTTGTGGAGAATTTCGCAAAGATCCTGTCTGCTGCCATGACAAGAATGTGATTGTTTATGAAAAGGAAGAAAAGACATACAAGTGGTGTGTGAATAAACATTGTTGATTTTTTGAGAATTAATAATAACTCAAGACCAAGGTTTTCCTTAAAAGTGCTTTTTAAAATAAAGTTAAACCAAAATTGAATGCTCCAAGCAAAAGTCCTTTCAAAATCAATAATTTAATTTATAGAAGGACCTGAAAGTTGCAATATTTATGGGGTTTTTTCTTGTGTTAATAATCATATTTAGGAGACAGGTAGAAAGCCTTTGGAAGATGTTGATCTTTGCAGATCACATCCTACAAGTCTAAGAGAAATATAATTCTCTGTTGTGAACAGTGGATCAAATACCAACTTCACCTGAAACATGGAACCAGATTTTGCTTAAAAGACTCTGTCATGGAGATGACTGAAGGCCAGCTGCAGTCTTTCTGGCTCTTTTGGACCTCAGGCCAAGGCTGAAGGATTGTCAATGTGTAAAAGTTGCCTGAGCAGCTGTGGAATAGGCCTTACTATGTTTCTGCAAAGTTGATCTGCACAGTATAACAGGACTGAAACTCAAAGCTGCTTAGCAGTAATAAACTCGCACATACCTTTATTCAGATGTAGTTTAGTTGAAATCTTAAATCCTCTCAATGAGTTACTAGTGGTTACAGACTTGAATTTGCATCACACG
Organism: Hylia prasina; assembly: GCA_013397195.1. NCBI lineage: Eukaryota > Metazoa > Chordata > Aves > Passeriformes > Sylviidae > Hylia > Hylia prasina. The sequence continues at coordinate 327,201 of VYXD01015996.1, forward strand.
TGCTCTGTGTGCTGTTAGCACCAAGCAGTGCCAGAGCCCTGGAGAGGCTTAGTCTGGAACAGCTCTTGCCTTGTGTCAGCACCGTGCCAGCAGAGCCCAGTTGCACAAGCCTGCTTGCACTGATTTTGCTGGTAGCCTTTCTTTCAAAACCACACACATATTTTCTCAGTGTCATTCAAAACATCTCTAAACATTGAAAATAGATTGCAAGGTTAAAGCAGAATTACTCTCTTCAGTCATTCTGACTTTGCACACTGGAAAAAATTCTCACCCAGTGTGCAAACTTTCTCAGTCCCACTTCACCATTTCAGTCTTGAGGAGAGTCTGTCTTGAAAGAGATCTTTCAAGAGTTTTCACTAGAGACTTTCCCCTGGGAACTGATCAGGTAGCTGGTGCAGCCACAAGGGAGCCTGGAGCTGGGTGAGACATTGCTGAGGGCAGATGCTTGTAAAGTGCAGTGAATTTTTCCCATGTCAAAGCTGAAGAGATGTATTTTCTCTGACACTCTCATTTTCAGTCGTCCTTATGCATTAGTCTCTAGGACAAACAATGACTGCATGAGCAGATACACGGTAACACTGTGGTGCCCAGAACTTTCGGGGATCTGCTTGGACCCCAGGAATTCAAAGCACAGAATTTACATTCTGTGCCCTGAAAATACATGCATGTGTGCTTGTGTTACAGACATATACAAACTTTTTTCAGTGAGTTCCTCTGTGCAGATGCAGCTTCTTCAAAGTAAAGAGAATCATGAATTCCTGACCACAGAAAACTTAAGACTGAGTTATTGTATGGCAGCATGACAAAAGCACTGCTTTTTGCTGGACACCTCAGAGGGGCTTTGCACAAATAATATTGATTTCTACCACTGAGCCACAAAACATGAATTTGGATGAGTTGGGGATGCTCTCCCCTCACTACTCCCCACCTCCCCCAGAGCTGATTGCTGTGTTAGTTTTAACTTTGCATCTGGGTTTTAACAATTAGAGTGCTAACAATGGTATCCAAACTCCCATGAAAGTTGAATATGGAAGTTTTTCAGAACAGCTTCCAAAATAAAAAGCTGAACTACCTGAACCTTCCCCTCTGATTTTATGCTGCCCCTCCCTTGGGCTGCTGAGCACATTGTGTAATGCCACTCTTTCCACTGACATCAGTGGGAATGGGTTTGACATCAATTCACCATGAGCAGGGAAGCACACTTTAGTGCCTGTAATGCATTAAATAGCTTGAATTCCTTATTCTGTTATTCCTGTCCCTCTTACCTCCTCAGTTGTCTCCTTCTTGCCTTCACATTTTATTGCCTCGTGGCATATGTTGCAAGAAATTACAGAACTTTTCCTGGTAAAACTATACAGAGGAAGAAACAAAGAACTAGTTTTTATCTTCTCTAGTTCTTGTTTAGTCTACCTGACAACACTATGGAAATCACTTGTCTCAGCAATACTGACTAAATTATAAGGACTTTCCTTTTGATTTCTGATTCTTTTAAACACAGAGGGTCTTTCTGGACTGCAGTGCAGGCTGTGGGCCAGGTCCCCAGATTCTACAAATTGGGGATCCTCATTAGCTTCAGTGGAGTGACACTGATTTGAGCTGCCTGAAGAATCCTGCCAATTGGTTTTAATGTATCCGTGCCAATTCACAGCACCTGAGGAGCTGTGAGTTTAAGGGCCTTTCTAATTGTAGCTTATGTTCACTGTATAGAAGATTTATTGGTTTTCTTCCCTCTGCCACTCAAGCAAATCATCAAAACATAGACACATCCCAAAAGACCTGTTGCTTACAGCCATGGGGCAAGGTGAACAACTGATAATGGTGATCTTAAAAAAGGAAGGGAAAACCACAGGTCAGACTCAGGCTGTGTGTCAACATACAAGCAGAAGACTGACTGTCTGCCCAGCATGTTCATGGCCTCAGGAGTTTAGCACAGCTGGGGGTTGTAATCCCTTTTGCCATAATGCTCTTTTTTTAATACACACAACAAGTGTGTATTAAAAAAAGAGCAATAATACATTTTACAGCTAATGCATCCCTGGCAAAAATGCTTCCTACAGGAATCTGTTGACTTTTTCATCGTTACTAGAAGCTGTGTGTACATAATTTTACTTATCCTCAGAGTCAGATATAGTTTAGGGAAGAAAATACTTTAAAATGGCTAAAATCTTTCTGCTTTTTTGTTTGGGTTATGGAATTAGGTTCTTATTTACACTAGTTTCACTTAGTTAAAATTCATTGACCAAGATGACTTACTTCCCCCATATGCGTATGAATTTACTCTCCTGTGGTTTCCTTTGCCACTAGTCCAAGAGGTGTAACCAAATGCCGACCAAACATTTTTGGATTTCAAGATGTTGATTTCCTGCATCTGCCAGAACAGGGGAGATAGGTTAAGTTAAATGTGCAAAATATCTTTGTGTGAATTTATGGAAAGATTGCAGCCCGAGTCTCTTTGCTGCCATTTGAGGTAGGGCAGCCTGTTCTAAACGCCTTTTTGGGGCATTGATATGCAGTTCTTTTTTGGAGCCTGACTCATGCTGACAAACTTGTGCTCTTCTGCAAGAATGGTGGGTTGAACACCAGAAATCCTACCGGAACACCCGCGAGGAGGGGAGGTGACTAATTTGCCTGCCACAAGGTGACATTTCTTCACTGCCAAATCTCTCTCGCTTGCACCTGTCTTGAGAGCAGCTGATTGCTGCAGTCTCCTCCTCTAGAGGAAGAGGAAGAGCTGCTCCACCGGGATTCCCATCAGGTGCTGTGATGATATCTGTCACCTCCTGGCTGGTCCTGGCTGGCCGTCATCCGGCCCTTGCGAGCCCCCTGGGGACAGGACTAGTGGCACATAGAGAGAGTCCCAAATCATGAGGTTTATTCACTGGCATCAAGGATCACAGTGGATGATATCTGTTTTGTTATGCTGGGAAGATGAGATGTTCCTTTTTTTTTATTTAGGAACTGTTCCAGAGCAGTTAATGCTTTCCCTGCCTCCTTGTCCTGCATGTATGACATAAGCTCGATTTACATGAGCTGGACCAGCTGTTCTCGGCCTGGGATAGGAATTTTGTTATGCAGGGAGATTAAACAGTTTGTTTTTCATGCATCAGGAAAAGCCCTCAGAGTGTTAGTCAGCTGGACTTGTTGGGTGACAACTTCTACCTTAGGCTAAGGGCTGTTTTAATAATAGCCATTGTTACACCTAATTGCTCTGCGGGAAATTTTCAACTTCTAGCGTGCTCTTTTAAATGCTGATTTCGGGCTCAGCATTTTCAGTTCCGGCTATGTTCTTCTTTTTCCGGGGCTTCCCGTTTCTCCAGTTGCAGAAACACAAATTCTGTCTTGGAGCTGTTTCTTAGGACCACTGTTTGCCTCTGCGAGCTGGGGCTTTTCCTAACATTCCTTAAAGAACAGCGTGGCACAGCAGGTGCTGCGCTGACCTCTAGTGACAGGTCAGGGGGACAGAAAGCATCTTTGCATTCAAATCCGCGAGCAGCAGCTTCCCTTGGAGCACCCCCTTTCCTGCAGTGTTCAGCCCAAACAAATCGTAAGGGCTTGATCGCCCCTACTCTATCTCCAAGCCTTTATAATGTTTGCTTAAATTTCTGTCCAGTTGTGGAACAGCTGGTGGCAGACTCGGATCTTCTGCTGGCTGTGCCATGGCAGAATTCTATTAACTTTTATTAGTACTTATTAATTGTAAAATGAACAAATTTTGCAAGCTGGTGATACTCCATTCTATTTATGATCCTGCAATAAAATATTTATATGAAGATAACGTAACTCTTGAAACCCAGAGTTTAAAAAGCTTGTTTTGACTCTTACAATTTGCCTTTTAATTACATTTCAGTCCGTGTGTCTTGTTGCCAGCAGGGGAGTTGGAAGGGTTCAGTGAGATTCTACTTGTTATGAAACACAGAGAAAAAGTTTATAATTAGCAAATGTCTCTAGGGTTGCTAGATCTCTTTCAAAAGGTTTAGAGACTTCATGCCTCACAGTTTTAAATTATTCTAATTTTTTAAATTTTGAAGTGTCAGAAAATAGCTTATAAACTGATATCAGAGTTAGTCCCTGTGTGAGTCACTGAAGTCAGTTGAGTGCACCAAAAATAGAGTTGCACCAAAATTAGGTGGGACAGTCTTCATATTAACAGATACTGTCAACTGTACTTGTATAGAAGAATGAAGAGATGACAGTGGAAACCACAGGAAACTAAACCAGAGGCATTAGAAATGTAAGGGAATCAAAGTGTGAGAGAGATGCTGCAGGGACATTTTGTTTGGCCTGCCTTTGGAGATCAGTAGATCATGTGCAAGAGGCTCTTGTTTGAGGTCCTTGCCCTTGAGTCCTGGATGCCCCCGGGTCTCTAGGACACGTTTTGAGTTAGGTGTTGAGGCAGGAAAAATACCCCTATAGTGTTAGATTCTCCTAGACTATTGTCCTTGGGGTACACATTTGCAAGGGTTTTGTTAGGTCTCATACGTGGTATATGTAATGTTTTTAGCAAACATAAACTGAATTTTACTGGATGAGGTAAGGGCTATTTTGGCTAAAAATAGTTATCGCTGCCTTCTGGTGGAATAACCCAATACCAGAACTATTACCAGATGTGAAGTTAAAATATATGTCTGAATGCACTATGCACTCAGCTGTGAAACCCTCAAAAGCTCCCTATCATCTGCTTTGGTTTATATCCAGTGTGCTACAATGAACCAACATAACAATTGGTAATACAGCTAACGTGTTGGGGAAGATGAAATAAGAAGGCCCTATAGGTATGACTGTTTAGTGGGGGATGTGGAAAATGCAGAGAATGCGAGCCAGATTGAGATGAAAACGAGCTTTGAGATGACAGACTTTGGTTGCTGAGTAACTGGTGGGCAGTGGTGCAGCTGGTGAAAGTAACTCCCTTTTCTGACCCACAGACAAAGCAAAGGGTCCGATAAGATCTTCTGTTTTATTCTTCAAAAATGTAGTTTATCTTGCACTTGTAACCTTCCCCTGAAGTATGATGTATTTGTAATCCCATTGGTCCAAAGGTCTTTTCCCCACCCACTTTCAAGCCCCCTTGATAAGGGGTACCGGGGAAGATGGTGCCATCTTTGCCAGCTTTGCCCTCTTTGCCTTCTTAGCTTTCTCTGTCCTCCCCTTCTCCCTACTCTCTCAAACCTCTCTTGCTTTCTCTCTTCCTGCCCCCATTCCTTGGGGCCTGCTTTGGAGTTGTGGCTGGCATCTCCGAGCAGGGCCCCCACAATAAACCCTGTATCATGAGACCGGGCTCTAGAGATCTCTCGTCTCCATTTGTCCCGACCGTTCTGGATCAGCACTCGCCACAGACTGCCAACTACACTAATGTAGTTCCTTTTTTTTCTTAGCAGCCTAAGGGAATTTAAAAATAATTATTCTTTAAAAAAAAACAGGACATCTAAACATGAGCAAATGGGAATGAAAATTGTGTGTTCGTTCAGCTCACTGTTGTGCAAGGCAAAGGATTTCCCTTTCCTGTCTTATTTTTGAAACTTCCTTATTCTATGTTTGCTGTTCAGCTCAGTTTGGTGATGCTGCAGGCCGAAGAACACATTCATTGCTAAAGGCATGTTTGAAATTTCTTGGTTATGGTAAAAGAAGGACAAAGATGTCACATCTCTCTGGGTAGTTTTGTTACTTGGTGGTGGTGGCTTCTATTCCTGTGAGGGATCAATGTGAGGGAAATGATTGGTTTACCTTGGTGGAAGGTTTTCCTAAGTACCGGATAGTAGCTATCAATTTCACCACATGCCAAATCTTTATTTAGAGACTGAAAACTACTTTTGTGGTCTCCAATGCCAATGAACAGGAAGGATGGGATATATGAGATGTTGAGGCTTTGGATCATGAGCAAATGACAGGATGTACTGGAGGCAAAATAGCCAAAGGGACACTTCAGTGAAGAGAGCTCCTGGAAATGGATATCAAATGGAACAGAAAGTGGGGAATGCCCTTGTGGTCAGAGCTGAGCTGGATGGCTGCCTGCAGCGAGAAGGACAGGTGTGTCACAGCCTGAGAATGGAGCCCACTCACAAACTTGCAGGGACTGCCCTGACAACAGCAAAGTTTCATCCAGTTTTAGTTGAAAACAAACAATATCCTGCTGGGGATTTTGGAACAGGTCTTACCCACTCTTCCGGGCAGCTACTGCCTGGATGAGAAGTGGCAGAAATTGAACTTTTAATGTGAAAGAAATAAAAAATGTGCTTAGCTGCACTCAAAAATTTTCTGCCAGACATTCCTCATTAAACACACATGGTGGGATTTTTTTCGAAAGAGCTTGGCACAGCCTTTTCCCTGCTCCCACTGGAATCCATGTAGGTGCCACAGGTTTCAGTGGGAGGAGAGCTAAATCAATATGGAGTGCTTTGGAAAAATACAACTCAGAATGGATCCTGGCAGCCTGAGTAGATAGGGATTGGAGGTGATGCTGAAATTGTCACGTAGAAATTTTCCATGCTGGCTAGCATTATCCTCTCCATCCTCCTTGGTTCAGAGCTAATGGAAAGCAGTGTGTGGCAAAGCATAACTTGAGGGGAAGGGAAAGTCAGTGCTGAATAAAATAAGAATACTCTAATTTCCTCCCTCCTCTGTGTCTTTTGTCAGGACAAAAATTGCAGAACTTCCCTTCTTCCCGAGGTTGCCACTTAACTCTTCAAGAACATAAGGGTTAATTGCAAGCAACAGTGCACATTGTGCATACTGCTCCTTCTGGATGGGATTCTCCTGACTTGGGCTGAGCAGGCTGGTTCTGTTCTCCCCAAAGTGCACCTGGCACGTGCTCAGGTGTGAGAGAAGTAGGGGAGGAGGCCATGTTCCCTCTGTCCCATTACCCATCTCCCATAAGGCAGCAGAGCCGGGTCCCAGCCTGGTCTCATGGAAAAATGTAGCTTGGAAGAGACCTCTGGAGGCCCCAAATGCAATCTCCTACCTTGGGCAGGGCAAAGTTCAGAGTTCAGTGAGGTTTCTCAGCTGCTGAGGCACAGCAGTAATCTCTCCAATCTAGAGGGGAAAGAGCAAAGCAATCACAGGCCTCAGAGACATATGTGGGACAAAACATGCAGCCTGAACACTGTCAAAATATTTGGTCTTGAAGGAAACCTGACACAGATGACATCCTGCATTTCTTTGGTTTATGTCATTCTGTCCCCATCAGGTAGTAAAATCTCTTATTAATACAGGCTGTCACAGGATAATCCTGTTTTGCTACATGTTCTCTTGTTGGCACACGGGCACTGAAGTAGTAAAGGCTGGTGAGGGGCAGGGTGATGTTTGGGCTCAAGATCTTGCACAGCTGTGTCAGCTCTGGAGGTGGTGCCCCAGATGGGTCCAGATTTTCTAGTCCTTCTGTTGTGTGAGGTTATTCCTGCAGCTGAAAGTAGTGCCAGTAAGCCAGTCCTGTAGCAGCCACTGTTACTCTCACAAGGTGACAATGTCACTCACTGAGAAACCTTCAGCAAGATTTTCCTCACTCCCTCAGTTACTCTGCTTTTCTTTTGGACACATCATGTTCAGCTTCCCTAGGTTAATCTCAGACCTTCTGATAGAAAAAGCTATACAAATACCAAATAATTACAGAATCAATCAGTTTGAAAAAGACCTCTGAGATCACTGAGTCCAACTTATGATTAAACACCATGTGAACTGGACCATGGCACTGAGTGCCACATCCAATCTTTCCTTAAACACCTCCAGGCACAGTGACTACACCGGTCATGGTGTCAGAAGTGAACAGCAGCCTTTGGTTACACACAGCAATTCACCCCTTCTTTGCTTGAATGGCTCCTTAATAACTCTCTTGGCCTGCTTGGTGTTAAAAGAGGCCCCAGCAAGCCCAAACTGCCCTTCAAAGTGGGTGGCATTGTTAAAAGCACAATACTGTAGTGTCTTCTAGAGGCAGCAGCGACGTTCCTGAGTTTGCTGTACACTTTGGAGGAATGCACTGTGGTCTAATTGCTGCCCAGATCAGGCCTGTGACATGCTCTAATTGGGTCTGTCACCTTTCTTTTTGAGGAATTAAGAAAGTGCCAGAGCCAGGAGCCCCTCTGCTGCCAAACTCAGATTCAACCCCCATGAGGGTGACGATCAATGTGAGCTAATAGGTCATGACAACTCCTCTGGTGCCTTTAGCATTTTAGGACTTCTCTTAGTCAGGAATTTACTTGAGTATGTCAGTTGCCACTGACTAGCTGAATATTTGTCATGACTGAGAGTTCTGTCTCTTGGATCCAAATGATCTGTCCAGCTGTGAGTTTTTTCCCAAGGAATGTTAGTGTTCACTTTGATAGTTTTAACACTGGCTAATTTTTTCACTGAATAGCATCCCAACATGAAAGTATCTGCTCATATCAAATGTCTTTCTAGCTGAATTGCATGTAACTCCAGTTTCATAGTAATTTCACTCTCATTAACACAGCAGCATTAAATGGGAACTAGCAGAATTCAGTTCTATCATGTCAGCAATTTTATTTTTTGTGGCAAGGAAATGTCTGCCTGCAAAAGGATTGATTTTTTTTTTAGAGAATCCATATGGATGTATAAAGTATTGGTGCCATTTAGTATAAATTGTAATCAGTTCCAGATTCTGCTGTACTTAAAAACTTGAATCATGGAATTGTACGTGGTGGTTTCTGTATTTTGAAGGCTCTCACCTAAACCGCAGCTCTTGTAACAACTAAAATGCTACACCCATGGTGTCCAATCCCTTGCCTTAATCATGTTAAGAAAATGTTTGTTTAACTATGAATCAAAATTGTACTCCTAAGCCCTGCAGCTTTTCAGGTGAAATGACAGAACTAGCCTTGCTACGCTGGGGCAAAGTAGGTGGGCTCCAGAGGCTGAATTTCACTTAATTCCTTCAATTGTGGTTCCTTTGTCAAAGCATTTCTGAAGGCCTGGAGCCAGGCAACGTGGAGTACTAAGCACTGGGATGTAAGTGGGATTTAGGCTGCTTGGTCTGCTTTTGGCTCCCTGCGTGTGTTTTAAAGCACATCAGAGGTACAAAGAGGTGGAAGGAAAAGGCACAAGCATGCACAGAGTCTGCTACCTGCTTAGACAGTGTCTGTGATTGATAGAAGTGTGTGGCTGTAATGAGGACATGGCTGTTGAACCAGCAGAACGTTTCAAGCTTCATTCAGGGCTTGGGTCAACTGCTGCCCTCCTGAATCAGGTAGGAGAGATGGAAGATGGCTGGACACACCAAAATGTTTTGTGTGAATTGCTGCCAACAGAAACTGACAGGCAAATAGATGGTTTTGGTTTGCTGGGGGAATTGTATTCTATGGAACCAGAGCCAGCATAAGCCATCACTCTGAACCTACTGGTAGCTCTCAATGCTGTGACCAATTTCAACCATGTCTATAAGGCAAACTAGAGCAAAAGGCCAGCACAATCTGAGGTCTGTGAACTTTGATGAACAGCTAGAGACAAATGACCCAACTAATCCTCCCTGCTGAGAGCATGGACAACATTTAGTTTGGCAGCAGTTGTGACAATGCATCTGCATCTGTCAGTCTGTCATGGCACTGACACCTGCAAATGGGTGCTACCTATGTATGGATTGATGGAGTACTGGAATGATGAAAATCTGAGGCGGGGGTGAGAGCTGCAGTGGTGGCTTGGGGCCCAGGGTGTCTTACAGAGATGAACACAACTGGTTACTGAAGCAGGAGGAGGTGGGAATCAGGAGAGCACTGTCTTGTCTGTAATTTTTCATAGTGGCTGAAAGCAGCCCAGGGCTCATCCTGAAGCCAGTGAAAAGGTTGTAACTGTGACCTCGCTCTTTATCAAGATTGTAGGATTAACCTCAAGCAGGACAACTAAGTTACAACATTCACTAAAGACTAGACCTTCCTTCCTTTTTCCTTAACCACAGCAGATAAGAAAAAATTGGTTTTGTGTGTGTAATTATAGACCAGCTCTAATGTTTGTAATCCACCTCTTTCTGACTAGAAGAGTGACTGGCCCTCCACCCACTTCTGCCTAATTCTAGAAAAGTCAACAGAGTTGGGCACTTCACAAAGAATCTCTTCCCTAAAGATCCCTCTTTCCAGAGTTTTATTGAGAAATTTTTACAGCATTTTAAAAGTATCTCCGCTAGTCCTAGTTCCAGCAGAGAGAGAGAAGGGTCCTGGGAAGGACAGATGCTACTGCACATTTGCAGCCACATGGACTGCAGTAAGATCTACTGTAGTGTGCAGAACTGAAAGGGATACAACTTATGATATTTTTGGTTCAGTGGCTGACCTGAATATTGGAATAAATAAATTTAAAATAAATTTAATTCAGAATCGAAACAAGTTTGTTTGGGTGGGTTGTTTTTGGTTTTTTCTTTTCTTTTTTTTTCTTTTTTAAATCAGAAATAATAACCTCATTTTTGGACAACTGGACTGAATTTGACTCACTTTTAAAAATCCTAAGTTATCTTTCTTTTAATGCAGGGTAGGTCTAAAACACACAGCAAAACATTTCATTTGAAAAATATGAAAAGGAGCTGTTTCAGGATTTCTGAAAGAAACTCCTGCACTCTGGAGAAGGTCAAAGTGAAACATCTGTCAGTCTCCTAAGCTCTTTCTCTCCTTCCACTGAGAAATAAGAGCTGATGGGAAGGTACAGCTCATGAAGAAAAGGAAATTCTCCCCCTTCTCCTCAGTATTTCTGAAAACCAGGCCATCATACTGTAGAGTGTTATTTGCAGATTTAGTGGGAAACATGCCTAAACCAGGAAAGAAAAAAATTCCATGTGAATCAGCTTCCAAGTCAAACAGTTTCTGTAGGTCTGTGTTTGAAATCTTCCCCCTAGAAGCCTAAGTTCAGGCATTAACTAATTCTGATTCTGGTCTTATTAAAACAGCATGAGAAGGAACAAGCAGCCAGACAACTCCCTAAGATTATTGTAATGTAAATTAAATCTTCTACTGTAAACACCTGAGGGCTGATTCTTGTAAAACAAACACACGCACATTAAAAAAAAAGGGGGGGGGGTAAGGAAAGAAGCCAAAATTAGTAAATAGTACTTTTTTTCTAAAAAAAAAGGTGATTTTATTGAGTTTTAATATACAGCTTTAATATGTTAGGGTAATCATACAAGATCTCTCTTGTGTTCAATTTACACATTACAATAGAGATGTGAGCTAAAATCTTTTGGTTTAATGTACAAAAGGAATCCAATGTTGTCCACTAGCAGCTTTGAACTTGGCAAGAAAGGTTCTAAAGACTTTAAGTGCAGTAACAACCATACAGAATACAAAATGCATATAAGGACTTTTCGCCAAGGTATATAAACATTTGAAAACAAATGGTGCCTGCTCCACAGGGCAGACAACTTGCAAATTAAAAAAAAAAAAGTCACTGACCAATGTTCCAGGGAAGGAGGAGCATCACCCTGTGTAACACTTCTCATAAAATGGACTAAGAATATCTGTATCATAGAATTTGTACTGATCAGAAAAAAAGTCTGGAAAGAAACAGTAGGCAAGGAAATGAACAATCAAAAAATGACATAGTAATATAAAATATTTCCATCACTATTTAAATGCCAAATTAATCAAGCAATAGTAAAAAAATCCAAAACAAAACAAAAAAACAAAAAACAAAGCTCTTCTGTTTAAAATAACAGCACTGTTTTTGATTATTTTCAAAGATTTTTTAAATGAACACACTATATACTTGTTTCTTTCATACAGAGCAATGTGTCCATTTGGTCTATCACTTCAGTGAAGCTGATAAACAACCAACCCATCACGTCTTACCTTTGACACATTTTAACCCTTTTCTCCCCTTTTGGCTTGCTACTCTGGCGCCTTCTTTTCTCACGTTAAATACTTTTCTTCCTTTTCTTTATACAGTGCAGAGTATATGGGCTTAGGATATGGAGATTTTCCTCTACTCCAGTTCACTCTCTGGCTCTGAGTTCAGTGGTGTGCAGTAGTTTGGCTTGTCTGAAGGCACGAACCCAGGGAGACACAAACACTTGTACGACCCTTCCGTGTTAATGCATTTGGCATTCTTGCAGAGGGACATCCTGTTGTTCAGCTCGTTGCACTCATTCACATCTGCAAAAAGGACACATCAAAAGACACATGTACTTAAGTCTGGGGTGTAGTTAATACTCATTTAGCTCCAGCATTGTTAGGACTAGAACAATCTGCACAAATGCCCTGAGAGCTCTATTTTCAGTTCTGGTTGGGCGGAATTAGGCTGGGTCAAAAGCTCTAAAAGATGAATTGGGAAGAGGCGGAAGTTATCATAGGAAATCAATAGAGTATTAAAAGTCAGTAAACTGTTAGATTACCAAGTCCAAATTCAGCCTAGCTGCAAGATTAAAAAATTAAGTAACCACTTACAGGTGTTTATCTGATGACCAAAAAGTGACTTTTAAGAAAGAAGCTCAAAGGTCTTAGCGTAACATCTGTACTTTACTGACTGAATACTTTAGGAGCTGCTGGAGTTGTCAGCTGAATGGTTGGGAAGGGCAAACTACCTGCACTCAACATCACACAGCTTTGGCCTGACATACACAGCAGCTACATCTTTTCTTACTAAGGACACCAGCTTGCCATAAAGTCCTGAAGATTACAGGGCACATAGGCAGCTTCTCATCGAGATTCCAGCTGTGTGTCACGAAGCATAATGATAAACAAGGCCAGTGCAGGCCTTAAACTGGAATAATCACACTGTTTGTACTAGGCTTCTACACTGAGGGGTGGCTGTTTCATCTTCTCATTGGCATTTGCTGTTCCCATGTTTAGTTGTTTTAATTGAAAATATAGATGTCTTGGATAGTAAACGTGCAGATTTAGTAGTTTGAGAGTGAGAGAAATAGTTGAGTATGTTGACTGTTGAAATCTGTGAAAATCAGGGGCCAAACTTCACCAACTAGTTATCTGCATATTTAGGCAATCATTCTGAATCCACTCTAAAAATCCACTCCTCTGCTGTGGATCCATTTCCATCCTCTTAGCTTACTAAAGCATTTGAAAAACGTTTGGTCTGTACATTAAAGTCTTGATATAAGTTTAAGCTTCATTCCACAAACGTGTGTCTGTTCACTTATACTCTCAACACCGCTGTAATGACCAAGATGCACTGAGGAACACCAAGATATTTTTGTAACACTAATTATTGGCCTTTGCAGTAAATAAAACAAAGCTTGGATCTTTGATACCATTCAGGTGATCATCCCTAACCCCTTTGTTCAAGGCCTCCTAAGGTCAAGTGACTGAGTAAACTGACAGACTACCAGGAGATAACAGGTGCTGATGTAACAGGTGATATGCTATCCTCACCAACACAAGTCATTTTGGCCATGTCCAGGTGATATCCATCAAAGCAGTCACAGGTGTAGCCTTCCTGGACTCTTACACATCGGCCATTTTCACACCCATTCAGAATACCACATTCCTCCGCTTGTAGCTCCTCAAAGCTGTTCAGAAAACCTGGGAGGAGAAAGAATTGCAAACAAGTAGGTTACAAAGCTATTGAATAAGTATAACCAAATATATACTGAGAGTCTGAAATTCTCTCAGCAGTTCACTGGAATGTGACTTGACTTTGCAGAAAATAGGTCAGCTTTAGCAGAGTTGCACCATCTGGAGTTTTAAATGTACCAGAAAAGTGCTGTGATATGTTTCAATATGGAAACTGAATAACTTGGTTAACTCTTAAGTTTTATTTTGTGTTAAAAATCTGTGATTTTTTTTCTGTAGAATGGAAACTCCATAATTTAATTGTTTATTTTTTAAAGGGTAACTCTGTTTTTTAAATAGTACCTTTTATTTCAATTGTTATGTGTATCAGTCTTTAAGGAAAAGTGCTCATGCAATTTGGGATAAAAGTTTCTTGAAACAGGATTGCAGAAAAATAAGGTGTGTGTGGAGGGGTTAGAGATGCATTATAATTTATCCAGAAGAAAACATATTAAAAAAAAAAATCAATCCCAGCTGCCATAAGGAAAATAAGAAGAAATCAGAGACTGCTTTCCTGTTGTGGTTTTTTGTTAACAGCTCTTTGGCTTGTGCTTCAGTGACTGGTGCCAGTACAAATACCTATAATCTACCAATTCCTCCTTGTCATAATTTTAGATGGTGAGCAGTCAAAGCTCAAAGAGTTGAGATTTTTTTTTTCACCTCTTATACAAAGAGTTGTCTTTGTATTCAGTGGTTTGTATAATGCTTTTTGTACTCCCTGCCTTAGGGCTTTTGTGACAGTTATTCTTTTATATATAAGGAAGGATTTATACTTATGAAAATATTTTACATTTTTACATGTTCAGAAATTGTCTCTAGGAGTGAACTGCTCCTGTAAGTTGCAAGTTTGTTTTCACTAGCTTTGGGCTCATGGAGCAGTAAAGTAACAGGACTGCAGATGGCAGTCCATCACATCAAACAGACTTCTGTGGAAAAAGCTGAGAATGTTTGAGTCATTTATTAGCACAATGGATCTATAGAGGGGAAATTGGAGTTGGAGTGCAATAGAGTAGGATATATCTCCCCATCTGTCCTGTAACAGGTAGTGGCTCCACCAACAAGCCAGCAACGTATTGAAAAGCTATTTACTGATTCATATTGCAACAGCTGTGATCCATATATTTGCTAAACTACCTAGCAATATGAATTTCTCCCTTCCTTATGACTTTTCTCTTGTCTTTTCTTATTTACTCCATCCTGTCTTGGTCCTTGAAGCCCTCTTTTCTACTGCCCTGCTTTTGCCTTTC
>VYXD01015996.1:342388-461773 GCA_013397195.1 Hylia prasina
CATCCTCTTAGCTTACTAAAGCATTTGAAAAACATTTGGTCTGTACATTAAAGTCTTGATATAAGTTTAAGCTTCATTCCACAAACGTGTGTCTGTTCACTTATACTCTCAACACCGCTGTAATGACCAAGATGCACTGAGGAACACCAAGATATTTTTGTAACACTAATTATTGGCCTTTGCAGTAAATAAAACAAAGCTTGGATCTTTGATACCATTCAGGTGATCATCCCTAACCCCTTTGTTCAAGGCCTCCTAAGGTCAAGTGACTGAGTAAACTGACAGACTACCAGGAGATAACAGGTGCTGATGTAACAGGTGATATGCTATCCTCACCAACACAAGTCATTTTGGCCATGTCCAGGTGATATCCATCAAAGCAGTCACAGGTGTAGCCTTCCTGGACTCTTACACATCGGCCATTTTCACACCCATTCAGAATACCACATTCCTCCGCTTGTAGCTCCTCAAAGCTGTTCAGAAAACCTGGGAGGAGAAAGAATTGCAAACAAGTAGGTTACAAAGCTATTGAATCAGTATAGCCAAATATATACTGAGAGTCTGAAATTCTCTCAGCAGTTCACTGGAATGTGACTTGACTTTGCAGAAAATAGGTCAGCTTTAGCAGAGTTGCACCATCTGGAGTTTTAAATGTACCAGAAAAGTGCTGTGATATGTTTCAAGATGGAAACTGAATAACTTGGTTAACTCTTAAGTTTTATTTTGTGTTAAAAATCTGTGATTTTTTTTCTGTAGAATGGAAACTCCATAATTTAATTGTTTATTTTTAAAGGGTAACTCAGTGTTTTTTAAATAGTACCTTTTATTTCAATTGTTATGTGTATCAGTCTTTAAGGAAACAAGTGCTCATGCAATTTGGGATAAAAGTTTCTTAAAACAGGATTGCAGAAAAATAAGGTGTGTGTGGAGGGGTTAGAGATGCATTATAATTTATCCAGAAGAAAACATATTAAAAAAAAAAAATCAATCCCAGCTGCCATAAGGAAAATAAGAAGAAATCAGAGACTGCTTTCCTGTTGTGGTTTTTTGTTAACAGCCCTTTGGCTTGTGCTTCAGTGACTGGTGCCAGTACAAATACCTATAATCTACCAATTCCTCCTTGTCATAATTTTAGATGGTGAGCAGTCAAAGCTCAAAGAGTTGAGATTTTTTTTTTCACCTCTTATACAAAGAGTTGTCTTTGTATTCAGTGGTTTGTATAATGCTTTTTGTACTCCCTGCCTTAGGGCTTTTGTGACAGTTATTCTTTTATATATAAGGAAGGATTTATACTTATGAAAATATTTTACATTTTTACATGTTCAGAAATTGTCTCTAGGAGTGAACTGCTCCTGTAAGTTGCAAGTTTGTTTTCACTAGCTTTGGTCTCATGGAGCAGTAAAGTAACAGGACTGCAGATGGCAGTCCATCACATCAAACAGACTTCTGTGGAAAAAGCTGAGAATGTTTGAGTCATTTATTAGCACAATGGATCTATAGAGGGGAAATTGGAGTTGGAGTGCAATAGAGTAGGATATATCTCCCCATCTGTCCTGTAACAGGTAGTGGCTCCACCAACAAGCCAGCAACTTATTGAAAAGCTGTTTACTGATTCATACTGCAACAGCTGTGATACATATATTTGCTAAGCTACCTAGCAATATGAATTTCGCCCTTCCTTATGACTTTTCTCTTGTCTTTTCTTATTTACTCCATCCTGTCTTGGTCCTTGAAGCCCTCTTTTCTACTGACCTGCTTTTGCCTTTCTTACTCTGCCCTTTCCATATCTTCCTCCATTTAACTTCCATATCAACATTTCCACTCCCCCTCTCTTTGACTACTAATATTGTTCCTATCCTGGATTTTCTAGCATGGTGGGCTTCTTAGTAAGGATCAAGCTGGTCAGTAACACACTGAGTAGATTCTGAAGACCCTGAACACATAATGTGAGGTAAGTATTTGCTGACAGATGTCACATCTCAAGAACATCTATAATACACAGGATGTATACACATGTACATTAAATGGGAGATTGCAGTCTTTTTCTTTGTAAATCACTTCTCAGTGCAACAGTATTGAGGATATTAAGGACTGTCATGATGTGGTAACCAAGTTTCATCACTTGCTGGAGTCCTCTGGCAGAGCTTGCAGAGGGCTCAATTTAGAAAACAATGCCAAGAAAGGGAAAGGTGTCCCCCCAAATACAGAGATTTTTTAAATAAAAAAAGACATAATTTATTAGACATATAGCTTATATGTAGGCATATATGCATGTGCACAAACATATGTATATGTACACACATAGATCCTTTTTTTCCTCTCCCTCTCTCTGTCATAAATACAGTATTTATTTAACTGGATAAAACTAAAATATATATCACAGCAAGTTCTAGTTCACAAAATATACTCTGGTTCAAAACAGCTCAATCTCATACATTGTAATTCTGAGGTATATATTTGCTTCTGTAGAAACTGATGGCACAATGACAAATATTACACTGAAGTACATGGCCCTGCCATTAGATGGGATGTACTGCTGTATTCCTCACACAGCCTGCAGCAGAACTGTGTCTGATGCCCTAAACAGGATGTCCCATCTGATTCAGTGACAGGATGGGAGCAAGAGCCATGAGCTCTTAAGCCTCTGTCCCTAAGAGGTTGGAACTAGATGATGTTTAAGGTCCCCTCCCACTGAAGCCATTCTATGAAACAGTCTCAGCTGTGGATTCAAAACTTTCACAATTTATTGTATTTATTTACCACTAAATTATATATCTTGTTTATATCCTGTGAAATGCTTCTTTCCAGATTACCAGTACATTAACATTGCTTACCCAGTCATTAATTATTCTGGGTTTTTCATTATGTAATCAGTAGTTTTCAGCTGTGGGACATTTCAGTTACACAGCAACACTCAGTAACACTGACTGGGGAAGAGCATAGCAGCAACTTGCAGATCATACATATGTAAAGCAAAAAGTTACCAGCTTCTTCTCATACTTCCACTTTACTTCTCTAAAACTGTGGTAAAATATTCTGGACCTGCACAGGGCGCCTGATTTTGAGGAAAATGCTGAAATCTGTAAACATTTCTCTCCTGCAAATTTTAACAGTGAGCTGGGCCTGACCCAACACAAAGAGCCCTGATATTCCTCAAGTACAAGCGAGATGCTGTGTACAATCCCTCACACCCTGCTTGGCAGCCCATAGTATCCAGCCTGGAGTCCACACATATGTGTATTCTCTGATCACACTGCGCTGTACATTTTCACTGTTGAGCAAGAATCACTTGCATGCTCTCATTTCACCCATACAAGTTCTGCTGGGGAATCACGGAAAGATGAAGAGGTGTTTTTTTTTTCTTTTAAATTAAACGCACTCTGGAGAAATCTGTCCCATGCTCCAAAGGAAAATCAATTTGTGAGAAGGAAAATTGGCAAGCCTTTTGACCTTGAGCTGTAAAGCTGTTGGTAAACACAAATTTAGTACATTTGGCACAAACTGTTCCACTAGATTAAAAATGAATTGCACTCAGAGCCCAACTGGACTCTCATACTAACCTGGCTCTTGAACTGGAACACCTGACTGAAAGCTAGTGTCATAGGAATAACTAAAACATAAATAGGCCACACTACCCAGAAGCAGAGAGAAGAATGAAACTGGCTACAGGGAAAAAAAACTGAAGCAAAAATCTCATTTCAAGACTTTTACATAACAGAGAATCTTGCTTACGGTCTTCAACAAAGTATGGATTGGTTTCTGGAGTGTAGTGCTCCTCAAAGTCAACCAAAGCATCCTGTCCATATGGCCGTCGGGATCCTGGAACAGGAATGTTGCACAGCTGGGCGTAATCCTCTGAGGGGGAAAGAAAATAAGATATAAAAGTAAACACACTTGTAACACAGGCTGCATTACATTAGTCCCAGTGAGCTGTGGTTCATATTTGCTGGAAATAAACTTATCTTCCTAGAAACACCATAAATCTGCAGAAAAGAAAATTTCCAGAAAGCATTCTCTCTTCAAGAAGGATATCATTACAATGTTAATGAGCCAAATATATACTATTAAGTCATAATAGGGATAACACCAGGGATAGACTTGAGTCAGTAACTGTACAAAAAGTTATAGGTCAGGTTCTTCTGCTCTGCATGGGAAGCAAGAGCTGAGGCATGCTGTGTATCCCACTGTTAATGCACTTCTCTCCAGGGCTATCTCTGTCTATACTCCTCATTCTGTGGAACAAAGGCTATCCCAGACCATCACAGCTGCTAGCAGAAGCCTCCTCAAAGGAAGTAAATTGGGGCAGGTACAGCCAACATTTCTGGCACTATCAGCCAACCTGCAGAAATCAGAGTGAAAAATACTCCTAAAATAGCCCTCACTTATCTACAAACTGTATGTTCAACCCACAGGCTTAAAAGTGTGAGTGCTGTTCAAAGTCTCCTTGGCTGTGGACCTCAAAGAGCATGGGGAAACATACAGGAGAAATAGTTACATCTGATTTTATGCCTCTCTCTAAAAGCTAGACTACACAAGTTGAGACCAAAGCAGCTCTTCATTTTAGGTGTCAGAGACCATGTTTGAAAAGCTTGTGCAGAGTTTGACTCTCACAAATCAAATAAAAATTGTGTCAACTCTGTTTCTATTACCCTTTACTAAAAGACACACAATAGAACTTATTTGAAAACAGAAATGTTGTTAAAATACAGCAACCCAGGTGCTCCTTTACTGTTGCTACAGTCTATTTAGTATCTGGTTCTGTGAAGATTGCCTGGTGTTCTGAGAATCAGGCAGAGAAAGGATGGGAAAGAAAAACCACCAAAAGAAAGGGAGGAAAAAAAGCCCTAAGCAGATACAAAGTCCAAGAATTGCAGATGGTTGCAGAGCCAGAAACCTCATGCTGTGTAGAACTGTCCCAGACAGCAAATAGTTGGGTAAATCCAGACTGCCTCTAGACAGTACAGAGCACAGCCCTACTTGCTGTCCAGCACTGTAATTTTATTTTTACAGGTAGTATCTCCTCCACCTGGAACAATTTTATTTTGTACTGAAAAAACCAAAGTGTTCAAAAAGTCTGTTTGAGTTCTGTGGTCAACAACTTGGCCCTCTGAGAGAGCACAAGACAGAGCAGTACAGGCAAAGCTTGTCTGTGCACACCCAGAGCTGCCAGCCCAAGTCTGCAGCACAAACTCCCCAGAGAACTTACAAATCATTGTAAATCCCACCACATTCTGCTGCAAGAGCAAAGTGGTTTCCTTTGAGGTATGTCCTCCAGAATATATTTATATACAGTAATAATATTCAAACACCACTTTCCTCTCCCATAGAACAAAACACACTTCCCAAGAGCAACATCCCAGGGCACAGGAAACAAAGCCAGCAAGGCAAAATAAATTACATACAGCAAAAGTTACTTACATCCCTGACTACACAGCTTCCCACTGAGACAGTGTGATAATGAGCATAGTTTTAGGAATTGTCATAGGACCAGAAACACCCATTCTTTCTTCCCCACATCTAACCCCAGAGTAACATCCATACATGGGGACAGGAGTGACCCCTTCATTCATATGTACACACAGGAAAGGTGTGCAGAATAGTAAAAGCAGTTTCTCACAGATGCCCACAAATGTTCTTGGCAAGGGAAATCCATGTTCTACCACAAAATACTAATTCATCTGGCTTATGTGGAAGAAACCACCACATAAAAACAGCCAGTGAAAGGCAAAGGGACAAGACAACAGCTCTTAAGGATCACTGCTTCTTCTTTCACATGAATGTGATCTGATGGGAAGGACTGAGCAGAACATGGACACTGGCTTCCCACATTACTCAGTGCTAATTTTGCCATTAGTGATACTGGTAGTATAAGCAATGTTTTAGTTCTGAAGAAAGCTGTTGAAACTTTTGAAAATCCATAGAGCCAGAACTCTCACGTACGTGAGAGTTGTGTACGTGATGATTGTGCAAGACTATTTTATATTGCAAATCTGCCAATGCAAAGTTGTTTAACATCTAAAGAAGAATTAAGAAATGTTGACCATAGAAACTTGTTTCCTGCCCCACTGGTCCCTCAAAAATCAAGTTCTGAGGGTCTGCATTTTTAGGTCTTATACCTATAGTACTCTCTTAATACTGTATGTCCTGTTTAGCTGTCCAAGCAGTGTAGACTAAATCTCTTGTCTTTTATAATGTGTTGATTCAGTCACCAGGTGCTTGGGCAATAAACCCAACAGGAGCAACAGCAACTCGCCTAAGAAACCAACAGTAGAAATTCAGGACCAATAACAATGATAAGTTATCTAATCTGGTATCTATTCTGACATCTATTCCACTTTTCTCAGCTTGTCTTTTTCTTCTTCTTTCTTTCTTTTCCCCCCAGGGAAGAAAAGGGTGGGCAGAGTACAAAGACTGAAAGGTATATGGCACATTCTGGAAGGGTCATAAGAACTGGTCTTTTGAAATAAGTTAGAGACTTATCCCTGACAGAAATGAACCCATCAGAGTGCCCCTGTGGAGGATAGAACAAGTTACAGCAATGACACTTTCTGTTGTTTTAAACTTTCCCCCTTGCTATGCTATGTTCCTAGAGTTCAAATTAAAAATAATGTATTTTGGGTCACTGTGATGTGGGCTGGTCACAGTTTTCCAGGGAGGGAACTAAATGAACAGAGTGCTGTAAGATTTGTGGGTGAAAGATGACTGGTGCACAGAAGCTTGCAGAAACTATTTAAATGGCAGAACAGCATGACATTGCCCTAGGGAGATGACAAGAGGAGACTTGAGATCAAGAGGGTGGTAAGGGGGCAGAGACCAAGAGAGAATGTGTAACTACCCCTGAATGACAGAAAGATTTTAGTTGTCACAGAAATCAATGCTCACTTTGAAAAGAATCTTTCAAGCAAAGTTGAAATAAAATATTCTGTAATTCACAATGAACGAAGAAACCTTTTTCTATATGAATTTATATTTTCTGGTCACTCATCTCTTGGCTGTGATCAGGGACAATACAACTACAGTTCAAGAGGAAAAAAAAAATCCCCTTTGTTTTTAATATAGTTTAGTCTACATTGGTCCATGTGTTTCTAAGTTCTTCTCATAACTTGCAAATGAAGCATAGAGACAGCTTGTTGTATTACTTAGGGTGGCTATTATAAAAGGAAGCTGATGTATGCTTCCAAAAATGTAAAGGGCATTTTTAAAGTCAGATGTATTGCATATTGAACAAGTGTTAGGGGATTACATCTAGACACACGTGTACTGGCAGAGATGTTAGCTGTAATTGGTGATGAAAGCTCAGCTGACAGAGATGACAGAATATAAATTGGATGGACTGACTGGCTTTTAGGTGCTTGTTAGCAAAAATGCAGCTGTGGAAATGTGCATCTAATTTGCATATATAGTTGTAACTGAGCAAGCCCTTGTGAGTCTTGCTTGTACCCAGAGGCCTAAAAATCTTAATGCCAGAAACATTATTCCATATTTCACCTATTTAAAGAAAAAAATATAAAAAGCTTTTCCTGACACAACCATGAAACAACTACACCACAGCCAGTCCAGCTACTGCCCATAAAGAAACCTTTATTTCTGTTCCAGCTCCTCAGAAATGCCACCATCACAGACACAAAAGAAACCAAGACTAAGAAACCAAACCAGATCCTTCAAATTATTTAAGAATGCAACAGTTTCACCAAAGGTTCTGGACATCAGTCTAAACTGGTTAAGTTTATGCTGTCTCAGGAGACTGCATCATATGTGAACCGAAGTTAAAGAAAAAGGTAAAATAACCTTTATCAGTCATAAAGGTTATTTTTCATTAGTTAAGAAGGATGTTCATATCCTCTCATGGACACACACTAAATGAAATCACTGAAAAAGATTCAGAGTGGATGTAAAGCTCTTGCTAAACTGAAATAATTACCAAATTGATTATCTCAAAACCTCTTGGTAGTGACCTTTTGCTCCTCTGCTAATGCTGCTCAAGTTACCTAAAATGATCTTCCCTCTCCTTTTGCTCCAAGTAGATAGTTAGAAGTTGTAGTAAAAGTCAGGTTGTTTCTAACACAATTTTGCACATGGCTTTCTGACTCCTTGCTCATTTCCATGTACACTTGGAATGTGAGGTTCCATGAGAAAGAACCTTTAGCCAAAGCTACTCTGCACGTCTCTCCTAACCTTCAGAAAAAGCACTGAAACTCTTCATCAACAGAAATTAAATCAGCCAAAAATCTGCACAACCAAACACAAGAATTTGAACATCCAAGGCCCAATCACTGCAATATTTTAAGCCCAGGGAATATAATCCATTTGACCAGAGTCTTTACCACAAAGGAAGGAGGCACAATGCCATCCTAAATGGAAAGATGAGCAATGATCTACAGAAATTAATCCAGTGCCTCCCCGCTGATCTTTCCCATCCCAAAAAAGGACAGATGAAAACTCATCCTTTACACATGTTGGTTTTTCCTGTACTTCCAGGTCTTCATGAGTGACATTAGCCAGAACTTAAAGGGAACACTATGTTCTCATAATATGGAAGCTCAGCCCAGAACTAACTCATAATGTTTACAAAGGATTCACAGAGTTCCTTTGCAACAAAAATGCAATCCAAACAATCTGTTCTGCCAGAAATGGGCAGAATTCAACTCCGTGTAGGCATTTCTGAGGGTCTGCATCTGAATCAGTTGTTCATTGTCCATTTTAATCCATGGAAAGACATAACCACTTCTAGGACAGCATCTAATTGTAAAGCACATGTCTAGAAAAGCTCAGGGGAATGTACTCCTCAGGGTGTTCATTTATCTCTCCTGATGGAAGGAAAAGAATCGGCAGGATCAGCACTGATGTGGGTTTCTATACAAAAAACACAACATTGTCCAAGAAAAATCCTACATTATACAACACCCCAGGTGATGAATGTTACCCACCACTCTCAGTGTTCTCCTAGCATGGGCTTTCCAAATGCTAAGGTGGAGATCAAGAGAAACTCCAAATACAATATGAACAGCAGGTCTTTATGTGACTTCTAATCCCACAGAAAATCTGAAACATCTACTGACTGGAGATCTACCATTGTCTTTTCTGCAGATCCTCTAAATATAAAGCGGATCCATAAAACCCCACAAAGTAACAGAATTTAAAACTTAAGAGTAGAAAAAGTATTTCTAAGGATATGCAAATAAGCAGGCTGAAAAACTGAATGCTGGTGCCTTTTACAGTTGCCTGAGAGTGTCTTCATGACATTATCTTAGTACTCACACCAATAAAAAAGTCTAAGTTACAGACGTAGTAGTGTACCCCCACTCTCAATAGTTATTAAAACATCTGCTAAAGCTGCTGAGTCCCAGACTTACCTCACCCTGTTTTTCTGTATGAAAGCTACAGAAGAGAAAGTACCCTCCTCAACTGACAGACATCTCTGGTTCAGGGGCTCCCAACACCACCTTACCAGCATCTTAAGGTGTTACTGAAGCAAAGGTGGTACTGCACTGCAATAGCCTCAAAACTATAATTCTGCAAATACAAAAATAGGCTGTCTCTGTAAGTTAAATGCTGACCCCAACACACCACATTACTCAACATTTTCTAGCAGTTAGTTCTATCTCATCTCTTCAAATTTCCTGTAACCATACCCTTTGCCTAAAATCCATTCCAGTCCCCTAAGGGTCTCACAAGAGCTTCTGGAGTCTCAGAATGTTTATAGTTCAGGTTCTACAATTTCAAATTAACTTGAGGTGCATATGGCTTTATATTAGATTTCAGATTTTTTCAGTCTGGGCCAGTTGTTCTGTTTTCTGGCATGGAGGTTTTGACCCAGCTGCTAAACCTACTGGTGCCTGTCCTGCTACCAGTTACTAGATCATGGACTCTGGATGGAGAGAGTTGGGCTGTTAGGCACTAACAGTAAACTAACCAAGGAAGCAGAACTTCCGAAGGTGAGTCAATCCAACATTGGATTGGCATTTTTTTGGGTGTGCACAATGGAGAAAGGATGTTTTGCTGTTGCTTTCTAAACCAAAATTTTCTGATTTTCCTCAACTGGTCAATTTCTACAGATTGCCAATGACAAACCTCAAGTGACACAGAAGTTTTTTAAGAATAATTACTAGACTGTTATTCCTGTTCTTTGGGCAAATGCAGACTAATGACAGTGTGAGCTCAGAGAGAACACACTTCAGCAGTTGACATTTTGATATTGGATGAAATCTGTGAAAGCCTTCATCCAATATGATGATATCACAAGATAATAATGTAATTGAAAACAATGTCTTTACATCCCTTGTTTGCACGACTCAGATGTACTCAACCACAGCACTACAGCTCACGTTTACAGAATTTGATCAGGACTTTGAAATAATATTTTGAGTTTGTTCCTCAGTGTTGTCATCAAAATACTTAGCAGTCTTACTGTTGTTAAGATGTTGCTGTTGGTATTTGTTGCAATACCAACAAATGCTACTTACTTTTGTCTCAGTCTCTGAACGTTTGGAGTCATTTCAGTGGGGTTTGTTTAATTAAGCACTGACTTGTAGTTTTTAGAAACAGTAGCGACCATGTAAGTTCTGTTTTCAGGGTGATTTAAGACTGTATTTCTCTTTGCTTAATATGGATAAATTCTTACAAAAGTGCTCTATCTTCCCACTGTTTCTATGTTGGATCCTATTTGAACAGGATATTTAAATCTTGTCATGAAAAATGGAAGCCCTTTAAGGACAAGCTGGGTTGCAAAAGCTAGAGGATATTTTTAATAAAGCATTAATATCTTTAGAAGGGACTTGCAAAAGTATCCCTTGTGGTAGGCCTGTATTTCCTTCTTTCTCAGGGTGGTGACCAAATCTTCAAACACAACAGGACTATAAACAAGGTAAAAGGAAACCACAGATCTGTACTATGATCCAACCCATTTCATGGTGAAAGTCTTGTGGTGATAATGATTTTCACATCGCCAGGTCTTCTCTAACATGTGTTACAAATCTTCAAAAACCCCTAACTGGGGAAATAAGCAAACACCTTCAGTAGTAAACCCGGCCAACACAATACCTAAGTACTTAAAAATGGAGAAATTCCAGGTTCCCCAGCCAGGACTTGAACCTGTGACCTGATGGCCTGGAGGTGTGAAAGCACTCTCTTGAGCCAATGATATCACTTTAAGTGCTACAGACTGAAGACATGTCAAATGAATCATTTATTCAGTTCAGTCAGCTTCAAATTTTTCTTGGTAAATGTTCCTGAACACAGAGAAAGGTTTCCAGGTTTTTGTGTGGGTGAGTACACGTGTGTGAGGACAAATGAGCACATACCATCTCCACTAAGAAATGAAAGCTTGTATGTTTGTTCTGACATAATAAACATTCAATATGCTTTCATTTTTAACTATGTTCCAATTTATAAGGATAATTTTAAAGCATTTGGGATCAAAGGATGCCTCAGTTTCAGTTAAAGCAGATAACTTCTCAATGCAAATGAAACATCGCATAAAAGTTATCTTGTGTCTGGAGGGAGAAAGATTTTATTATCCAATATAATGCTCTTCAGCTTTGACTAAGGACCATCCAACTGATGTTTAGGATGTTATCCACTGGGAACCTCCATGTAATTTTTAAAATTAGTTTCTCAATTTTCTTCATAGAGCTAGTAGGGATTTGCACCCCACTGTTGGCACAGGATTGAGGCTCCAGAATCCTGTGCTCCTAATGATCAAAACACATCTGATATTTTCAGACTGAAATAGTTCCAATTTTTTTCCCCTCATATCAGCACTTTTGTTTAAATTAAAAGCTTCTGGGCGTCCTCCATGATTGTGCTCTAGAGGAGAGTCTTAGAACTTGCAGCCTCTGTTCCCCAGTTATGTTGGAATTTTTCATCTTCCCTTGTGAGGCAGGTTCTCTTTGCCTAACCATGTTGGTGGTCCTTCTCTCTCTCTTTTCAGATTTATCCTACCTTAAATGTAACTAGCTAGAAATCTCCTGAAGTGAATCTTGTACCTAATTTAAATCTCTCTAACAGGAACAGCTTTTTTTTTGCTATTTCAGGATTACATGCTTGCATGGCACAGATGGGTCACTCTCACCATGTGATAAACTTTCTACGAAGAAAAACTCCTTTAATCTGCTCAATCTTTCCACTTGAGGAGTTCCAGTTCATAGCAATGATTCTTGCTATTAGCTGTTGCCCTATATTTGTCTTACTATTACATTTCTTTCCATAGCATTTGTCATTCTAGCAGGTATAGTAATTTGATGTCCTCATATAAGATTTGTTCTGACAAAGACATTTCAGAGATTTCCATATCTTATAAATCAAGCTGTCATGACCTGTTTTTCTTCTTCAGTCTCTTCCTAGGGTAAGCATAAGCCAGCAGTTACTCCAGCCAACATCATCAAAATCAGATGCTTTTTTTTCAGTTGCTGCATTTCCAAAGCAAACTCAAACAAGTAAGGATATCTAAGAACAGGTTCAGGGACCTTGCAAGTAAATTATAAAAGCATACAACCCAAGCAGACAGAAACAACCACATTAATGCTTCACTGAGCTTCTCTATGCAGTTTTTTAATTCCTGGGTTTTTGCTACAAGTAAAACATGTACTGCTTCAGCCACAACATTACCATTAGAGTAACACAGGCCCAAGTAAAAATCCAGGAATGTTCAAAATAAAATGCTTTACCAGTGCAGGATGGTATTCCTACATGGAAAGATATATCACTGAAAGACACATTTATAGCAAGAAAGATGCATCCAAACTAGACCTTGGAACAGTTTATATGGGGGGAGGAAGAAGTTAGCATCCTACCAGACTGTGCTGATCATACCAGGGCTGATGCATCTCAGGTACAGCATGACATACACCTATGCTGCTTCCACTCGCCCTCTCTCCAGTCCCCAGAAATAAACCTGTGTGTCAGTGAATTTCTCTCTGTGTCCATTCAACTTTTGTAGTCACCACAAGCAGCACCTTCTACCTGAGTACCATGGATGAGTATCTGATTTCCAAACTTGTAAACAAAATATAGTCTTTTAAAAATACGACAGCCAGCTTTCTTTTTAACACTAAATTATATTCCCTGGAAATTCTTCAGTCCTTACTGACAGCCCATTTCCCTTCACTTGAGGGGCTAGGGGTTTTTTGCTCTTTGCCACGTTATTGGCTCAGGTATAGACGCAAGGGATTGAAGTGATGAAGTATTCCAGGTGTCGTTCCCGGCAGTGACGCGCGGTTCCTTACCCGACTCCTTCATGGGGCACAGGGCGCACTGCATGCCCCAGGCCTCCCCGTACAGGCAGCAGCACTCCGTGTACGTGGTCTGCTTCCCAACCAGCGGTCGACTGCAGACAAAATCGTCACTTAGGTGCTGCCAGCAGAGGTCCTGGTAGACCTCAGCTTCTTCGGTTTGTTCTGATGGAGAAGACAGGATTAGGTCATCATCACAGCACTGCTATTTAAATAAGACACTGGTATAATGATAAATTTTATAAATTTAGATTAGAAAAATGGCTTAGCTTTACAGACTTTGCTGAATACAAATTTAAGCTTAGAAGTCATGACCTTTTTGAAGTGCCTGAGGTGGCTCATCTCTTCAATATTCTGCTTTGGAAAAATCTTTAAAAGGTTCTGAGTTGTCACATTAGGCCAATTTAAGTGCACATTGTGTTGGATACCCCAAAACCAAATCTTTCTAAATCACAGTCATCGCTGAATACTTAACACGGATTCAGCTTGGCTCCCATGGAAGTTAACAGAGCTTGACAAAAACCAGCATTGGGAGAGAGGTGAATGCTTGGGGAACTCCATATCCACACAATGGAGCTTTAAAAGTTATTTTGCTTTTCTTATATTGCCATCAATGGCATCTGAATGAATTTTTACAACTGGGGCAGAGCTGAACGAAATTTTTACATGGGCTCCCTGGGAGACTGGACAAATACTTGGAAGAGAGAATCCCATTAACTAAACAGACAAACTACATCAGTCTCAGGAAATCCCCTGAGCTGAAAATAGCTGGAGGCTGAGAGAGTGCTGGGGAGGATGAAGAGAAGTATTGTTTATCTGCCCTCCTGGTCTCTAATCATCCACTTACAGCTATTGTGAGAGACAGAACACTGCTGTGAACTACTGTCACATTCTTATGAACATTTAACAAAAATTTGTATTTTTGTCAAGGCTGGAATATTTCAGAGGCATAATAGTTTTGACACAGATCTCAGAAGAAACCATTCCCAGTCCCAGCAAGTTCTGATCACTGCTGATCAGGAGGAGAGGAACTGTAAACTTAATCTTCCACTTGGAATGCAAAAACCTCAGCACAATTGTTTTCTGAAGACATCTGCAAGGTTTTGATTTTGTTCCAACACAGAGCGAAAAATAAGTGTTGTCACAAACCAAGGCTCTGTTTTGTCTGTGCATATCCACTTACTGCATTTTTACATTATGCATGGGTGAGTACAGAACTGAAACCTTGTACAAGAGCAAAATTGAGCTCTGAATGCACAAAGGTGATCACAACTTAGATACCCACTCTACTAAGAGCTTGCCAGAACACACATTGAAAAGCAGCAGTGGGTCTCTGCAACCAGCTCCAAATTCTGCTGGCAGCAAAGGAACCAGCAGCCTGCCCCCTCCCCCTCTGCGAGAGGGGGACACTGCCAGCAGCAATACAAGGCTTGAGTGCTTTGTGCTGGCTGAGATGATCAGTGCTGTGTCAGCCTGAATGTCTTATGACAGAAGATCCTTTGGGCTCTCGCATTCTCTTCACATCCTAGATGAACCCAAAGGACAATCTTGCTCTTGGTTTGTTTAACTGAAGATTGAAAAATAGAAACGCTGTGGTTCTTTCACAGTTCCAGACAACAGAGTGACCACATTACTCCTCAAAATATCAGCCTTACGATTTGGAGTGACTAAAGCAGGCATTCAGTTGTAGTCCCATTTCCTTTTACAGAAGCATCTCAGGAAAATTCACTGCAAGTTGCAGGAACCAGAGGTCAAGATTTATGGCTATACAGTGCCAGCATTAAATCAAACCCATTGTAACAATTCTTTGGAAGACATGAGTGGCATAGATAAAGCTGTGCAGACTGCATAATACTCTGGATTTCTGAGACACTTCTAAGAATCTCATAGTATCTAACATTTTTTTCTGAAATCAGTGTCTACGGAAATTAAAAGAACACACAAAAATGTTACTTTAACAGTGACGTTGAAGCCCACAGCTTGAAGCTGTGAGTTCAATGTACCTTCAATGTTAATCAACTGAAAGCAGACATACAGTGTTAGCTATTTTCTCCTATATCCTGTCATTCCTGTTTTTATTTTACTTTGGTAGAACTGAATCTCGAGACTTAGCCTGCGGCCAAACCCCAGCCTTACTGAGACAGCAAGCAGGCTGTGCCTCATTACCTACAAGGCTGGACAAGGCAGACGCAGAGCTGGTGAACTGGCTGAAGACTCCTCAGCCCGAGCCTAATCTCACAATACTTCCAGCAATGTCCTGTCTGCATAGGCAAAGTGGAGCACTGTGGAGTCCTACATCATGATGCCTTCTGGATCAACGGACGACGGTCCAAGCATTGCCTTCCAAAATCCTCCAGAAGAGCAGGCTCATCCAAGGATGACCCAGTCTAAGCTTCGACTTTGGGTCTGTAGCCATGTCAGCACCACCTCGTAGAGGTGTACTCACTTCAGTAATATGTATAATGGATCATACCACTCGAATCTGCTGGTCTGATGCATCGCTTTTCTGTTGCGTCCAAAACCATTGGGTGTGTACAGAAACAGTTGTAAGATCCTTCTGTGTTAATGCACTGGCCATCAATACAGCTGTTTGGGTCCTGACATTCATCCGTGTCTTTAAAATGGAAGGAAACGTATCAAGGAGAGCCAGCACAAAGTATTTGCATTGTGTTAATCTATGTTTCTATTTGCCTGTATTAGGAGCAGACTTCACTGCATGCCTTCTGTAAATTACCACAAATACCCATTGCTGGCAAAAAAATCCTGCTGTGCCCATGGAGAAGGACAGACATCTGAAGGATGCTGACCTCTGATCCTCAAGTCTTAGGGAGCTAGTAGGGAGAAGTACTAGGGAGGATAAGGAGGCTTGTTGGAGGGTTGCAGTGCCAGGAATATCCTGCACCCAGTATAGCTGCCACTGGTTCCCACATTCGTCTCCCTTTAGAACAATACCAGCAGGCATTAGAGGTGGGCATGCTCTTAGTGATTCTTCATGAGCTTGTCAGAAGAAGGGATCACCTTACCTAAGCCATGGTAGTTATATTTCTTAGTTTGTCTTGGAAAGGAAAAGCTGAAATTAAGCTCAAAGGGAAGAGCAGGCCACTTCAGATAAATTACATTTAATCAGCTAAAATCCCACCCTTTGTAAAGAATAATCATAGAATCCCAAGGTAAAAGGCTCTCTTACTGCAGTTGCAAAAATTGCTTCCTTTCATTATGCTATTCTGCACGTTATACATGGTTCTCTGCTTACAAAGCAAAAGCCAGGGTCATGGTCACGAGTAAATTTCAGTTGAATACCAGAACCAAAGGAGTACAAGGTTGTGCAGGCTAAAATGGGCTTATCAATGACCTCAACTGTAATTTCACATTGCATATGAACTCCTTGTGGAAAATATCTGTCCTTGAAACAATAAAAATAAAGTTGGCATTAATTTGATTTAGTGCAGTAAACCCAGAACACTTACGAAATGAAAGGTGAGATTCAACATACAGGTTTTCACTGCTCACCTCATATCCAAAGAACAGATACAGGTTTTCACTGCTCACCTCATATCCAAAGAACAGAAGGCTAAATTGTAGCTTGGCAGAGTGAAGCAGCAGTGTGCATGTAAGGAGAGAGCTCCGTCTGATCACTTTTTGCTGCCTGCATTAAGGCTGGCACCAGCGCCTAACTATGCACTCAAAGGAGCACAAAAGGCTGTTCTGGAGATGCAAACTCCTGGGAGTAATTTGCTGAAAAAGGAGGCAAATAAAGCAAACTCTGCTCTACATGCCACAGCTATGTCATCCAGAATTGCTGCTCAGCCAAGCAGAAGGAAGGGAAATGACCCAATGTGTCTTACAAAGCTGCTACAGGAGTCCAGAGGCCCAGTGTTTCTCCCCTTACTGGGCATGCCACAGTTCTGATGGGAATCCTGCTGTACGAGTCTGCTTGTTTTGCCCATCTGCATACCATTATAGTGACAAGAGCACTTTAAATAAACTTACCAAAGCACTGGAGCTTAACAGGGTCATAGTATGTGCCTTGTTTGCAGTAGCACTCATAGCCTGGCTGTGTATTCAAACAGAAGCCGTTTTTACAGATTTCTTGTCCAAAGAGTTGGCATTCATCAGCATCTGGGGAGAAAACATTAAAGCCTGTGTTAACATTGTTATGATGATGCCACGTAGACAAGCAAGATGGAATAAATCCTATACACTTCTCTGTTCAAGCAAACTTCAGTTTAAACAGAAAATCCAGGAGCACAGATATCCACAGAAAAAAAAATCCTCAGACAACTGGTGTGGAAGGGGCTATGTAGCCACAATGGAAAAGGAAAAATTGGTGGACCATTACTTCTCCTTGTCAGAATTAAGTCCCGTGGCACACAGAGACTGGAATAATCTGCAGTTTCCCTTTCATTCCTTTGGTATCACATTGCTCTTAACTCCAAGCAAAACAAATGAACAATATGGCCTGTATTTTCCCATATAATTTGCTTTACTGAAGGTATTCCCACCATGGATCTAATTTAGCCACACCATCTGGTTACCCAACTAACTTAGCAGTTATGCTTATGGATAAGCCTAAGACTCTGTGACTGCTCTTCTCTTTGCACAGGGATTGGTGACTCTGCTGTGCATGGTAGGAAATCCTCCTATCTGCCCTCCTGATGGCTTTGCTTCTCAAAGCACAACTTCAGGGCAGCCCTCTCCCACACAGGACCAATCGTGTCTGTGGCTGAACACAGGGCAGAAATCACCACAGGAGTAGTGATGGCTGACAGAGAGAATCTACCACACTTTCAAATAAGGCTAAATGTTTTCAGGGAGGTTTCATGGAAAATATATGCCAGCTCATATATAGCTTTTCACAGTTGTACACATTTTTTCCCAGTCTTGTATTTATGTACTTGTTACTGTTGGAATTCCATTCACTTCCTTTTTTCCAGCCTACTTTTCACTTGCTAGACCTACTTACAGCAGTCTGTTAAAGCTAGGTTGGTAGTAAAAATGGCAATAAAAAGTACGACTTAAAGTAGGTCATTCTCTCAATACCAATTGTTTTAATCCACTCTTTTCTATATATTTACTCCCCAACTATTCTGGGACAACACAGATTTTATCCCAAAGCTGTCATTTCCAGCTGTATAGTAGTTTTAATGGTGAATCATTCCAATGCTTCCTTTTTTCCAGAAGAACTGAAATATCTAGAAAAGGATTTGTTTTTACACCCACTCTTCCAGCCACTAAGTGGCTACAAACATTAAATATTGTGGCTGTTTAACAGCAAGGACAATGCAAAGATTAATAAGAAATGTTATGTTCACAACTGTCTTTTCCCTGTGGAACATGGATTTGTGTCTGGAGAAAAATGGGAAAGCCTGGAAGCAAAGCCAAGGAAGACTAGCAGGCTATTCACTTCTGACAGATAATTCCAATAAGAAAACAGGAATTGCTCCTACAAGCAGGAGCTTGTGGAGAAAAGCAACAGTAACATTCAAGTTACTGTAACAGAGAAAGATCACATTACCAAAAGAGCACATTAGTAAAAGTTATTTATCTATTTAGTGTTTGTCCTTTGTGCCATTCCCAAGGTTTTACAACATAAATTTACTGAAAAGGGAAAAAGTCTTATTATGGCAGGGATTTGTGGAAGATATTCCCAGATGAACTATTTCCACATTTCAGTATTTATAGCAGCTAAAGATACTATCAACCCTGAGGTAGCACAAAAATAACGCAGATTTTATCCGAGACGCATTTGGATATGCTGCACACACAGCAAGTTCCAAATCCCCATTGAGAATATCTACAGAAATCTTAGCTCTGTAAAGATAAACAACACCCTTAAGCAATCCCTGAACAAAAAAACCTCTCAGAGACTTTAAGATGAGCTCTGTGATAGTCTTAAAAATTATTAATATTGATGGCTACTTCTCAAACCTGAAAAGAAATTTTGCTGATCTCACTTTTCCTTCTTGGTGATGCCAGCTTCCTCCTACCCACATTCACCAACTTCTATCACTCTGATTTCTTTACTACCACTGGACTAGCATCAGTAATTATTCCATGAAGTTCTGTAATGAAAATATTGTTGCTGAACTTCTCTTCAGTTTTTACATTCATTCTCCATTGCAGGCCAAATGTTCAACAGAACTCTCTCCTCTCTTCCAACTCCCCGTACATATATTTACAAATTTAAGTTGGCATTGTATTCCTTATGTAAACAAGTATTTGTGGTTTGTGGTCACAGCACCTATTCCCACAGTACAGCACTTAGTAGAAATTAAACCAGAATATTACAGAGACTGTGTAATTGACATTCTTAACAACCTGTAAAGTGATGATTTTCAGTAACATTTCATACTACAAACTGTTTTTATCACCTAATAAAATTTGAATTAGTATGTTTACATTCCTGGCTCACATTTCTAGTCAATCAACTACCAGAACTTCTGAAATAATTGAACTTAATACAAGTCAATACTGACCTTTGTAATTCTGAGCAAGAAGCCCGTAAGATGATTCTCCAGAGGGAATGAAACCTTTTCCTTCAGGACACAAATCAGTAAATTCAGCTGGGAGAGAAAGAAAACAAAAAATTATGCTGTTGAGAAGAAGGTACTCACATATATAGTGCTTTTTCAGTGTATTTCAGGATACTTTGAGATATCTGCCTCATTTGCATCTATAAGGCAATCATACACACCTTTAGTTTAATGGAGGATGTTGAATGCCACAGCCTGACTTTCCTCTGCTCTCAGTGCACAGAGCTGGCTTTCACAAACCTTCCTAGGGTGCCCACAGCATCAGAGAGCTCCAGGCAAACTCATTCTCTTGTTCTTTGGCAGGAGAATGTGGTCCTTACTAGGTTTCATGGTGCACTGCAGTTATAACAATACCAGTAGCCAAATTATCTTAATTAAAGCTAGCATGGACCTCCCTGAGCTATGCTGCAAGCTGTAATCTAGGCATACTCCAACTGAGATACAAACCCCTGTCCACATTCTTCAGTCCTCATACAGGACTAATGCACTAATTGACTGCAACAAAAGAACATGGTGTGCATTACAGAGAGAAATTATTTCAAGTGTCTTGGAGACTATACAGAATCAAACCTATCCAAGCAGAGAGGCCTCTTTTTCATTATGCATTTCATTTCAGTTTGACCAGTTCTAAGGTATAGTTAAAACAGGAATTAAATGTGACAATGAATTTCTGTGGAAAGTAATCTTTAGCATTTAATCTCAAAAAGTTTATGTATGTTCTCTCTTATGTAATTCTTCTCACATGGATTCTGAATTTCAGCCATCCCTGTTTAAGTTTCAAGTACTGTTTTCAAAATTTGTGACAAATATCACATGGCTCTGCTTGTCTAATTTAACATTTAGAGGTTAAACAGTGGTCTGCAGAGAACAGTATTAACTGTTCAGTAAGTTGCAAAATGTAAAACTAATACCATAACTGTGTCTGCCTAAACTGTAGTGCTGCAGAAACAGCATTACAAAGAACAGCTGCAGCCTCAAAAACATACTAATGGTTACGTTTGTTTTCCAGCTTGTGGAAAAAAATCTAGCGTGTTACCATAGCATCTGCAAAAAGCTTTTGTGAGAGTCTGTTTTGCTTAAAATCAGTTGGAGTTAACACTGTTCAGTAAGAGCCTCTTTTTATCCCTAAGGCAACTGCAAAGAAGCCAATGGATTCACACTAGGTATGAATTATTCTTATCACCCTTTCCTCTGTGGAGGGTTCCTATGGATAAGTCATGACTAAATACTATAGGATATGGGATTTAATGGGCAAGCCTTCTCTAAAGGCAAAGCACACTCTGTAAACATAAATACAATGCTTCAAAAGCTTGCAAAGGGCCAGAAGGCCTCCTCTTACCAGTTCCAACAACAGGGCATGGGAAGATTTCACAGTTATCACCCCAACCAGCGCCCAAGGTACAGCAGCATTCTTGTTTGGTTACA
This sequence comes from Hylia prasina, assembly GCA_013397195.1. Classification (NCBI taxonomy): domain Eukaryota; kingdom Metazoa; phylum Chordata; class Aves; order Passeriformes; family Sylviidae; genus Hylia; species Hylia prasina. Next base: position 363,576 of record VYXD01015996.1, read on the forward strand.
TTGGATGTAAGCACGTTGTCACAGAAATTAGCATCATTCAGATTGTAGTAGCACTCCTTCTTTCCATCTTCCTGTTGATCAGCCTCTATTGGCATTTCTAAGGCAGGAAAGAAAACATAAACCACACAAGATGACACATGAAATTAGTCACTTTTCCAGGAAGTCAAAAGAGCAGAGAAGAAAATCATTAAGTACAAATTTTGGTTTAATTTTTTGACATTAGAAAGAATGATAGAAGGCAATGACTTTCCTTTGGCTTTTTCAGACCTGTTCTCCAACTTGATCATAAAGGGATTCCTCCAATTTGCACTTCTATAATTTTCAAGCAATACATGAAGTACCTGCTCTCATGTTCTGATACTAATGGCCATGCCCAACTATTGACAGGATGCTCTTCACATATGAATGCAAAAGCTCTTTGTAGAGGTAAGCAAATATTACAACCCCATTTTTTCAGATAAAGGAACTAAGGCAAGAACTGAAAAGACTCAATTTTCAAAAGAATGAGCATTTACAGCCCCTTTTAATTTCACTGGGAAAAAGCATGCTCCACATTTGAATACAATGCCCTTTATGATTTTTGCAGAACTAACTTACTGACTCCATGGTAAGCAGAGGAATATAATACAGATGTCAAGTTAACTTTTTACTTTAAAATAGGAATCCAGCCAAGAAGGCAAGATTTATTGCCTTAAGCACTGAGTGAGTCCTCTCACAATATTTATATGGACTGGAGGCAAAATAGTCTGTCCCATAGATCCAATAAATACCCTATTAGTATAATAGTCAAAGACCTTTCGAAAGCAAGGCACTCCTAAAGTACACCAAGAAGCAATTTTGAAAAGAAATAATACCAATTTAAAGCTTCTGTGTTTGCAGAACTTTGTCTACCTAACATTTCACTTCACAAAAATTATCATCAAGGGCTCGGAAGTGGGAACTACCATATAAAATTGTTATTCACAGTTGATCGATACGAGAAACTTTTCACAGGCCATCAGTAGAGTAACCAAGTTCTATAATTACATATGCTCATATTTATTAATCGAACCTAAAACTTTATTCAGGAATTTGAGACATAAATCTTGAGGTGACTAGCTAATTTTCTTTTTATCTAGGGAAATCGTTCATGTTTAGTATTTAACAAATGTCTAACTCACAAAAAACCTATTAAAATTACTGCACATTGGCTGATTTTTCACTCTTTGAGATTTCATTAATTTCCACCCAGGCTCTTGCACAATAAACCAAGAATGAGACATTTCTCAAGGGACACAGCTATTGAGGCAGGAATCAGAACCTCTATTTTAGACCGACAGTGCATTTCAAGATGCTACAGCAACAAATGTTGGTTTCATGCTGCAGCAGGAAAACTGTAGCAGAGTTGCTATCAGAGACAGGGTGGGATGACTCTCACAACTGGAGCACTGCAATGAAGGGTTATAAACTCCTGAGAAGGGATAGGCAAGGAAAGAGAGGTGGTGGGGCAGCCCTGCATGTTACGGAGTGTCTCAATTGTCTGGAGCTGAATGATATTGATGATGATAGGGTTGGGTGTTTATGGGTAAGAATCAGGGGAAAGGCCAACAAGGCAGGTATCATGGTGGGAGTCTGTTGTAGACCACCCAGCCAGGATGGAGAGGGAGAAGAAATATTCTGTAAGCAGTTGGGATAAATCTTGTGATCCCTGGCCCTTACTGTTGTGGCAGACTTCAGCATACCAGATGTCTGCTAGAAATACAACACAGCGGAGAGGAAGCAGCCTAGGAGATTCCTGCAGTGCATGGAAGAGAACTTCCTGACATATCTGGTGAGGAAACCAACCAGGGGAGGTGCCCCACAGGGGTTGCTGTTTGTGAACAGAGAAGGACTGGCGGGTAATGTGATGGTCAGAGGCTGTCTTGGGAAAAGCAATCAGGAAATGACAGTGATTGTGATTCTTCAGAAGTAAGGAGAGGTGCCAGCAGATGTACCACCTTGGACTTCCACCTCTTCAGGAGACTGGTTGAGATACTCCCTAAGGGAAGGGCAAAAGAGTCCAGGAAGGCAGGATGTACTTTAGGAAGAAGATCCCAAAGGTGCAGGAGCAGGCCATCCCTATGAGCCAAAAGATGGGACTGGAGGGAGGATGACCAGCCTGCCTGAACAGAGGATTTTGGCTGGAACTTGGGAAAAAAGGTGAATCATCTTTGAAACAAGAGGCAAGCAAATCTGGATGGGTTTTAAGGTCCCACTTAAAAAGTGTTTGTGAGGTGGGAGCTTGAAGACAGTAACGTCCAACAAATGCTGAAGGAATTAAATATACTCCAGCTCTTGCTACTTAAATCCTATTATCATTGCCCGCCCACATTCCCCAAAGCAGAAGGAGTAAGGCAACTTTACTGGGCATGCTAATACTAGATCCGTTTGGAGAAAAGCAGATTTAAAAATGTCAGCATGGGTTGCCTATTATTGCACTTCAATAGTATGAACATGTGTAATAGTTCTTTTGGTTTCTAATTAGACACAGACAATTGGATTTATTTCTGTTTTCCTCAGAAAAGTGACTTCAGTTTTGGGAGGCTGAGGGGCTGGCAGACACCTCCATTCAAATTTAGTATAATGTTGCCACCTGCAAGGCTTTGCAGTTTTGCCAATATAACTAAATTGTACATTAAAGGATACAACCAGCTGGCTGCCTGTTTCAGCTTTGTTAGTTTAGCCTGTGGTCAACCCTCATCTGATTATTACAATTTTCCATAATGTGTTGAATTTCATCAATTCAGGTGGTTTTGTGGTATCAGTTGCTATCCAATAGGAACTATATTAAGACTATCATGTCACAGAAATGTAGCTGAACTAAATCTGCTATTCCAAGGTGAGAGAGCAGTACTTCATCACCAATTGATACATTTTCCTTGGCCATCTGTCTAACTGAATCTAAGCCAAATCTTCATCAGAAGAGAAAGCATGGCTGTTTTCATGCTGTTTTTCAGAGAAGGAACACCAGAAGCTGCCCAGGGAGGGAGACAGTCTCATCATGTCTTTGTTTATTCCCATTTTACATATGATATGTTGGTTTCTCCTCCCATTATCTGTTCAGCAGCTTAAATGTCTGTTGTTTACACAGCTGTAAGTGAGGGTTAGTCAAGAAGGTGTCATGAATGTTTGGAAAGCAAATGAGACACAAACCATTTTTTTTTAAACCAAGACCAGTCTATGTCTAGAAGCTTATAATTTCTCTGTCATAGATTATTAACCATTTAGTAAACAGGTTGTTTTTGAAAGTGATTTCACTAGGTATGTTGACAAAATATGATAGAAAATGAATATTTGTTTCTGGTATCACTGTTGATTCTGGGTTTTGTGGGTTTTTTGGTTAGAAAATGTAAAATATCTCTCTACCTAAGACATACTGGTAATGGGAAATAATTTTACCACATTTTTGATATAACTGTTCTACTAACAGCCCATAAGAGAAATTATGTACAGTTGCTGCTGGATTGGATTTTGTAGTATTTCTTAGAAATAGATTTATTTACCTTAGCATAACCTTGATCCAACAATATGCTTAGCATATGTTTGCAAAACACGCATCAGTAATATAAGATTCAGTGGATAATATGGATTAGCATGTGCTTAGACTTCAGCATATAGTGATGTATTTGCCTAAATAGTTCTGTTAACAACTGTGATCTGAAAAAAACAAAACACAGAACTGATGGGATCTTAAATACTTCAACTGTGTACCAAAACACTTACTGATGCAATCAGAAAACTGGTTGCAAAAATGAAAAATATTGATTATAACTTCATGACTTCTAAAAGCTCAGCAAAGACTCAGATGACTCCGAGCAAACAGCTCAAGTAAGAACTCTCCCTTTCAGAATCTGATTTTCAAGAATACAGTAAAAATATATGGGTATGTGCCTGTTGTCAGGGTGTACTTGTTTAGATTTCTCAACTGTGTCCACATGTGACAAGCTACAACACCTAATACGTGTACGTACAGTGCATATACATATACATGCATTTATACAATTCAGGGATTAGTGCAAGTGATGCACATGTAAAACTCAGTAGCTAAGACTTTGTCCAAAGAAAACTGAAATTCACTTAACAATTAGAAATTAGTAATATTTAGGAAATTCAGAATCTGTACTCATGCATCAAATTTCTAGCCTTAAGGAACGTTTTGGTTCAAATTTATAAACTGTTACTTGGCAGCCTCAAATTTTTTTGTGCTGATGGTTGTTTAGATTACAGGGGTGATTGATTTTGTTTCAATATTAATCAGTCTAGAAGGGATTTATGGTTTTAGACACCAAAACCATTATTTTGACTTATAAATCCCATCAATTACTGTTAAATATATTGCAATAAATAACTGGTTATATTTCACGTAGCCAGGAGAAAGCAACATCTAAATTAGCTGCAGGTGCCTTAGTGGAGATCTCCATGGCCATGCTGCACCTGATGCACCCCAGGACAGGGTTGGCCCTCCTGGTCGCCAGGGCACTGCTGGCTCATGTTCAACTTGCCATTGACCAGGACCCCCAGGTCCCTCTCTGTGGCTTTGCTCACCAGCATCTCATTCCACAGTCTGTCCATAGATCCAGGGTTGTTCCCATCCCAGGTACAGAATCTGACACTTTCCCTTGTTGAACTTCATACAGTTGGTGATTGCCCAGCTCTCTGATTTGCTGAGGTCTCTCTGCAGGTTGTCTCTGCCCTCAAGAGACACAACAGCACCTCCCAGTTTTGTATCCTCTGTGAACTTGCTCTGATTCCCTTCCAGTCCTGTGTCCAAATCATTTATGAAGAAGTTGAGCAGCACAGGACTGAGAATGGAGCCCTGTGGAACAACCCTAGTGACAGGTCCGCAGTCTGATGTCACCCCATTCCCTGTAACCCTTTGTGCCTGACCTGTGAACCAGTTGTTCACCCATCCCATGATGTGTTTGTCCAGCTGTGTGCTGGACATTTTGTCCAGAAAGATCCTCTGAGAGACAGTATCCAAAGCTTTACAGATATCCAAAAATATTACATCAACTGGCTTCTCTTTATCAGCTAGGTGGGTTACCTTGTCATAAAAAGGACTCAGGTTTGATAAGCAGGACCTTTCCCTAATGAAGACATGCTGGCTGTGACCAGTGACCATGTTTTTCAGGTGTTTTTCAATAACTCCTAAAATAATCTTCTCCACAATTTTACTAGAGACCGAAGCAAGACTGACAGACCTGTAGTTGGCAGGGCCCTCCTTCTTGCCCCTTTTTAAAAATCAGGACAATGTTTGCCGTCTTCCAGTCAGCTAGGAACTCTCCAGATTCCAAAGACTGCTCAAAAATGATTGAGAGAGACCTCACAATGACATAAGAGGCTCTTGGAGTATTCTTGGTTTAAACCCATTAGGTCAGAGAGATGTACAAAGATCCAGATGGAGCAGCAGATCCTGCACAAGTTCAGGGTCAGTTGTGAGTTGATAATTCTCACAGCCACGGTCCTCCAGCTCAGATCAATAGGACCCCCTTAGATTGTCATCCGTACTGAAGACAGAGGCAAAGAATGCATTAAATGTCTCTACCTTGTCTATGTCTCTGTTTGTGAGGTGACCACCCTCATCCTGTAATGGGCCCATGTAATTTTTGCACTGCCTCTCTCTATTAAGGTATTTAAACCCCCTCCTTTTTATTGTCCCCCACAGTAATAGCCAGCTTCAACTCCAGCTGAACTTCGGCCACACAAATTTTCTTCCAACAGTGGCCAGCAAAATCTCTGTATTCTTCTCATGTTATCTGACCTTCCTTTCACTAGACACATACCTTTTATTGCCTTAGCTCCAAAAGAAGATCCCTGCTCAGCCAAGTTGGTCTTCTGCCTCGCCTTCTTGACTTTCCACATTTTGGAATGGCCTGGTCCTTTGCTCCTAGTCAGTGGTGCTTAAAAAGTAGCCAGCACTGAATGGACCCCAACAATTTCAAGAGCATTTTCTCAGGGGGCCTTGCTAACTAGCTCCCTGAGAAGCCTGAAGTCTGCTATCCTCCTATCTTTATAGACCTGAAGCTGGCAGTTTCCTCTTGTCACCAGATTTTACACTTGATTGCTTCATGGTCTCTGTGTCCAAGAAAGCCATCAATCACCACTTCAATAACTGGAGACCTTCCTTGTTAATTAAGCAACAAGCTAAAAAAGGGCATCTTTCCTAGTTGGCTCCCTGAGTACCTCTACCATGAAGTTAGCATCCAGTTGCTTTAGCAGTCTTCTGGATCTGCTTGTGCCAGCTGTTTGTTGCTCCTAGTTAACATCTGGCAAGTTGAAGTCCCCTCAAAGGATAAGGGAAGTTGATTGGAGGTTTTCAGTAGTTCCTCAAAGAGCAATTCATCAGTGTCATTGTCCTGGCTAGGTGGTTTATAGTAGACCCCCACAGTGACATCCATCTTATTTGTTTGTCTCTTAATCCTTACCTGGAGACTTTAAACCATACCACTGCCAAACATAAGCTCCATACATTCCAGCCACCTCCCTGCCTCACCTGTCTGGCCTGAAGATACTGTAAACATCCAGTGTGGCACTCCAGGCATGGTTTCATCCCACCAGGTTTCCCTTATGCCAGTGCCGTTGTATCTTTGCAAGCACTGGTACTGAAACATTTCAAGTTTTGGCATGCCACCCCAATCATACTTATTATAATCCTCAAATATTCACTGTCCATTATAGCTTCTGGATTCAATGTTCTGAGACCTGGTAGTAGCATATTAGTCTATATTAGTAATTCAAATGCATACTGCAACATGCAACAGTTAAAACCACAATTATACTTGAACTTATTATTTATTACTATTATCGATTATTACTTGAAATGCATTGAGCTTGGCATTTGCTAGAAATTAATCACAAGTAGATTTGTATAGTTTGTTAAGAGAATAAATGAGAAGACTTCAACCCAAAGGATGCATTTTTTTTCTCTTAGGTACAAAGATGTATAGAACAGCAGATTTTCATCTACAGAATAAAGTTCTTTCCTCCTTTATCTTTTCTTATTTCTGAAACATTTCCTACATTTCATGAATGGCAGGGCAGAGAAGAGGGGAATGAGACAATCAAGTCTTGCACAATTTTTTGCACTTTTTTGACTGGAAACTGACAATAGGGGCTTAAATTCCTAATACGTACACTGGAAGAATTGTTTCAAGGCACAGCTAATAACAGACAAATTTCCAGCAAGTGGAATCTAAATAAAAGGAAGTCTTGAGAGCCCTAAAGGTGAGCAAAGGTGAGCACAGCACTCCAAAAATCTAATAGCCTTTAACATGGAAGAAAAGTCCCAAATTAAAGTAACATTTGAACAAATGTCACCTATTTGCACTACATACAAGGTGGACAAACACTTTGTGCACAAAAATACAGAATGAGAAATAAGCAAGAGCTGGGTGAACTAGGCTGAACTATAGATATCTGCAACAGGGTAACGCAGATTAAGTTCTTCTTTTCTGCCTTTCAAGTTCTGCCTTTCATAAACAAGGCACAAACCAACGCTGACAGATGATGTCCATATGCACCACGGGAGCTCTTGAAGCACCACACCTGACTTGAGTATGTGACTTGTCAAAGCCAGAGACAATATGTGGCTCTTGGAGCACTCTTTGCAGCAAGAATAGTTTATAAGAAGAGCTAACAACAGTCTTTTCTCCTTTTACTTTGGAAGAAAAGAAGATAGTAAGATCTCTGTTCTCTCTCTGCCATTTTGCCTTATTCTAGTCCAAGACCATATGACGTAGAGTACTTCTCACTAGCTCCTTATGGTTTCCTATGAGAGATCTCGAACGACCTTATCAGAGAAGAGACAAAGGCAAAGCATGTGTTTTGTTAGGGTCTGATGGAGCCTGGAGGGGAAGGAAGAACAGTTACTTTCCAGACTGATAAGAGCAAAGCTCTGCTCACTGCTGACAGCATAATGGAGTTAGTACTGACAGCAGAGTGTCCATCTGTTGCCAGTACAATAGGTCACACTGTATTCTTCATCCCCTTCCTCCCCACAGTAACGTCAGGGTATGTCCTCAAATGTCTCTTGGACATGAGTTCTTTTTACATGACTCAGGTCCTCTGCTAATTTTTTAGCTCTTGTTTTGTTTCAGCAGCTAGCTGAACTCTCCTGAGTACTACCTCCTCAACAGGCTTAAAATGTTTGTCAGTCAGCTGTTAATGATATTTCACAGTCAACTTTTGGAGTGCTCTTAAGTGCACATTCAGTGATCTAAATATTTGTGACTATTAGGTCATGGATATTTTAACCCTCTCTGTAAGTTTGAAAGATCACGAGTGATAGCAGAAAAATAGCCACAGCCTTGAAGTTGTAAATTCAGCATCCTGGCAAAAAAAGCCAATTCCTCTAAGACTTTTCAGAAGCTGGATCAGCCTGGAGTGTAAGAAAACAAGGGAAAAAACCCAAGATTTGCATTCTGGAGGAGAAAAAACACTGTGCAAGTAAATCCTGTCATTTCTTGTACTCTGTTCATCCTTACTGTGGGTTTTTCCTTTCTCCAAACTTTATCAGTGTAGAAATGTGAAGGCAGTTTTAAGAGTTCTAAATTTTCAATCAGCAGATTTCCAATAGTATTTTCAACACCCAAAACACTTTATAAGAAAAGCTGTAAAATCCAGTACAATGGACTAGTAGGAAAAACAGGAGTAAACCAGGAAAGGACACTTCCAGAGAGACTGACAACAGAGGTAGATTGACAACCATTTAGTGGTTTGGGTTTTTGCTTTCCCAACAACCTTCTCTTAGGACTTATATTAATTCTAGATAACGCTAACAAGATTATCACTATTGTGCTAATTTTGGCTGATACAGAGTTCTTCACAGTGGCTGGTATAGGGCTGTATTTTGGATCTGTGCTGATCACAGGATTGATAACATAGAGATGCTTTTGTTATTGCTGAGCAGGGCTTACACAGAGCCAAGGCCGTTTCTGCTTTTTGTTATGCCACACTGGTGAGGAAGTTGGGGGTGCCAGGGAGGTTGGGAGGAGACACAGCCAGGACAGGTGACCCCAACTGACCAAAGGGATGTTCCAGACTGAACAACAACATGCCCAATATACAAAAAGAGGAGAAGGAGGAGGAAGAGAGGGATGTTTGGAGCAATGGCTTTTGTCTTCCCAAGTCACTGTTATGTGTGATGGGGCCCTGATCTCTTGGAGATGGCGGAACACCTGCCTGCCCCATGGGAAGCAGTCAATTAATTCCTTGATTTGCTTTGCTTATATATGTGGCTTTTGCTTTCCTGTCTTTACCTCAACCCATGAGCTTTCTAGGGGAGTGAGTGAGTGGGTGCTTGGGGCTTGGTTGCCACCTGAGGTGAAACCACAACAACTAAATACAACTTCTGCTTTTAATAATATGCTCCCTTAAACATTGTCCAAGCATACTAATGGGTGTTTGTAAAAGTTTGGACAAAACCCAAAATCACTCAGGTCATAGACTCGATTCCATATCAGATTTCATTGTTACAGTACAGACTGTTTCCTCTTACCTGTGGTAATTGCTCAATACTACTGCCAAGTCTGTTGATGTATAACATTTAGAAGGTGCTTCTGCTATATTTCCACTGCTAATGGTTCACTGATAACATATTCCATCCTGGAAAAACCTCCTCTGGTGCACACACTTCCAAGACACTGACAAAGTTTTAAAATGTTCTGCCGTATTTAAAGCAACACCAATACTTCAACCAGCTTTGCCTTTCCACTGGTTGCGTGTGCAGCTGAAATCATGCCAAGCATGCAAAAATCCACGGGCATTTTACCTGGCGAGGTACGGAAGCGGCACTGTCCGGTCATTGGATCATACTCCTGGTTTTCATCAGAGCACAGACACAGGAAAGAACCGTCAACATTCTCACAGAGGGCTTCGCCACATACTCCACTCAACATTTCACATTCATTCACATCTGGGGAAAAAATCCGAGACATAAATCAGTTGAGCCCCACTACTGGCTGTTCTTTTATCTGCTGTATCTGTGCCAATATTGTCTGCCAGATTACAAATGTGATCTCTGGGGAGGGATTAAAAACTCACTAATACCTAAGTGGATTCATAAACAAGTACTAGTCCTTTGAAATAAAGACCCCTGAAAGTCACAGTACAGTTTATAGACTATTAGTGCTGATTAGGTGCTGACTGTAGACCAGAACACAGTTATTTTGGTGCTCCTCATTGTTAAATACTTGCTTTTCTGCGTATTCTTGTACTAGGATTTAAGACTCAGAATAACTTAATTTGTTTTCTTAAATTTATTATCAAGCTTTCACTAAACTCAAGGAGCAAAATGAACAGGTTTTGGTGAGATTCAGATTTGCATTACAAAAAAGATACTTCATTTTCCTCCCCAAAATACCATTTTTCTTGTAAACAATCACAAACAGAAAATTCCCCAGCTCCACTGCCACCGTATGGTGCATGGACTCACAGGCTGCTCTGGGACCCACAAAAGTTGTGCCCAGGTCACCCAGGGACTCCTGCTGAACGCTGCAAAATTCCTCTCTCCAAAAATATCCACATATTTTTAACTTGGATTCCATACACCTGCTAACTAGCCAACCCTGAAGCTTTTTGACAGATAGAATTGTTATCTGTTGTTTAAACAAGGACTACCAAATACTACCAGGATCCCTTAACTTTACTTTCTTTTTAATTGGTAATACTGACATTTGAAAACCTACTTCTAATGAGAGAATCTCATTAGTAGACAGAAAATAGGCTGATTAATATTAGAAAAAATAACTTCTGTATCACAATTCAGAAATTCCTCTGAGTGTGGTCTAACATAACTTTTGAAGCAATATTTCATCCTTTTTACCTCTTGCCTATCAAAATCTGGTTCCCTGAATAAATGTTGATTTTTGTGTGTTTTTATATAAATATGGATTTTAACTTAGAGTTTGGTCACATTTAAAAAATGTATTCAGATTTTTCTTTACCTTTTTACTGGGTTCTTGCCATAAGGTATAAGTCTTTTTTGGGGAACATTGCCTAGTCAGAACTAGAAACTTAGTTTTTCCTCATGTTGTTTTGGCTGGTAACTGGCTTCAAAATTTATAGGAGCATTTTATACTATATAGTGTTATACAAGAAAAAAAAATAAACAAATGCATTGTTTTGTGGTTCAGAATTACTTCAGTGGGAACGCAAAAATAAATTTAGTTTCACACCATCCTTTCCCCTTTTATTTTTTACTTTCTTTGCTAAATTTGTTTTCATCCATGAAAAGTCACTGTATGACAAAATATATCTTGGTATGCAGCAAAATAAGTGTCAAATGGCATAAAGAAGTTTGTAACAAAACTATTTAATATATTAGAAAATGCAGACAAGTACTCCGTAAAACTTCTAACCCCTCCTCTCTGATATTCCATTTAGGCCTCTGTTACCATTAAATATGTTTCATCATGAGTCTGGCTTGAAGATATTGCTTAATGAATACCTTTCCTTGATCTGGTATCAATTTGATATTACAAACTTCTGCTGCCTCAGATGGTTCTCCAGCCATCACTATTAACAACAGATCTGGAAACCTATTAGCCACAAAAGAAATGTGCTGTATTTACACATCTGCAAAAATCCCACATCATTTCATGGTGATAGGTGTCTTTCCTGGAGCTGGAAGCTAATGTTAACTCTGTTTAAACACCATATGCCTAGGGAGGTGCCATCTAATTCAGCCTGGCTGTGCCACATTCCAGATGTTATTTCCTGCAGGGAATAGTGCAGGGTCCTGATTACTCAGCTAAGAGACTAAACAGATGTAGCACTTAAATAGGCTACAATATTAAATTCACACCATTATATTTGTGAATAGTCTTGACATGCAGAAACAATGAGGTTTCTTGGATTTTTTGAAAGAAATAAGTGGCTCAGCTTATTTGCTGTTGGATTGTTTGTCCTAATAACAGGTTTTTTCATTAAATAGATACAAAGTTGAGTTTCCATCTGGCACAAAGCTCAGTGAGTAAAGAAGAGCTCAACTCTTTTACTGGTAAGTGGCATAACTTTAATAAAAAATGACAGAAAACAAAAAAGTGAAATGCCTTTTGTTGGAATGCTGTTTTTGCTCCCTTGAACTTTGCAGCAGTGACTCGTAGCACCTATGAACTCACCTGTACACCCTTGCCCATCCTGTGTGTCCTGGTAGCCTTGGTAACAGAGACAGCGGTAGGAGCCATCCATGTTTTCACAGAACCCGTGAGTGCCACACACCGTCCCGTTCGTACATTCATCCACATCTGCAAGGAAGAATTAACATCAGACAGCCTGTGTGACAGCCCAAGGCAGACATTCACAAAGAGTGCAGAAAACCCACACACAGATTTTGCAAATAGATGCAGCTATGTCTCAACACGTTGGGAAGGAACACAAGGACAAGACGCAAAAATCAGTGTAAGCACACAAACAATTTAAGAAACTGTTTCAGGGTTAGCTTTGCCGTAAGTATGTCAGAAATGGTCAACTTCCTCCATCCATCTGTTTCACCAAACTTGCTAACCACAGCATGATGTTACATACCACAGACTAAGGCATAGTTTAAATAACTTGTCAGACTGACTTATAGATTTTACCCGAGTAGTGTGGTACAGTCAACAACATGAGTGAAACGGAACTCACGGTGCCTACAAAAAGATTTCAAGGGTATAGCTACATCCTCTGTGCAGAATTGCTGCACAGATCTCATTCTGGCTCTTAGCACACATGACAATTTCATAGTATAAGTGGTAAATACATAAAGGATTTAAGACAGAAGATTGAGCCTTCTGTCTTAAGTCCTGTAAGTCTACACATGCAAGTCATCTTACTCAGGTACACAAAGTAATTCTAATGCTGGAATGCTTTCTATACTGGCCCTTTCATTTGTAGTTCCAGTTTTGGTTTGCTGGCCTTACAAGTAAGTCACTTGCATGTGTAAGTCTGTTCTTTGACCCAGCTGCCCATCAAATTACAATCAGCAGAGCTGCTTGTGGCAGACTGTGGTTTATTTTTGTTAAGTGTATTACAAGTGCTAGGAATGCATTATTTTTATCTCCACTCAAAGTAAGACTTAAACCCAAAGCCCTGGCCATATGTGGCCATTAAAGATGTCATGAGGTGCTTTTCAAGAGGAAGAACATCAGCTGAAATTGTGAACCTGCCAGGATACTCAGCTGAAATTGTGAACCTGCCAGGATACTAGGATTAGTACCTTCTGCCTTCTATATTCCTCTGCAGTCTGAAGCAGAGGAATTATCGCTGCACTTCTTTCCTAAAACCAAAAAACATTATGCTGTTAAGTATGGCTGCTCTCTGATATCCTTCTGCATATTTCCTCAAAGGATAATCACATTTTTAAATGGGGAATAAAGTGATTTATCTGACTGCTCGTTACTATCATTAATTCTGCACATTTTGGCAGCCCTTCTTGTGATGGAGCCTACCATCATTCTACCTCCAGTGAAGGCCTTTGGCACTCCCTGAACTAAAGAACGGCTGGGAATGAATCCTGCAGTGCCACAAAGAGAAGGCTTCTCCAAATAGGTGAGGAGCACCTGGTGTTTTTCTGTAAAGACAGTAGAGCTTAAATGTAGTCCAGCTTACTGCTCCAGCTCCTCACAGCTGTGTCAAACAAAAATCTAGGCAAATCAGCAAAGGTGCACTGCATTCTTACCTGACAGTACTCACCAAGCAAGGACTTTTAAATTGTGTTTTATGCTCACCTGAAAGGTAACTCTTGGGCTTTGAACCACGTGGTCACAGCCCCCCAAGCTATCAAAATTTGAGCAGCATGTCATTACCATCCACACCTGTTACTCCCTGTGCTCAAATTCATCCGCACAAACTTTGCATGTCTCAGGGAGTGGTGTTTTTGGGATCCTGAAAACCAGCTTTTCCTGTGTGCTGTGGTGAGGTCTGAACAGGTTTGAAATCACATGTAGACTTTTAAGGCCAGAGGATTCTATCCAGAACCTCTTAAAAGGGTTAAAAAACCTGTCTCTGGCAATTTCTGTACCGGTGGAACAAACTGTGAAATTTTAACACTTTTCTCTGAAAGACATGTAATTTCATGTTAGGACATTTAAATGATGGAAAATTCCCTTCCCCTGCTGAACTGATCCACTGGTTAACAAACTTCAGCCTACATACAAAATTAATGGAAAAACTGGGTGTATTAAATACACCAAAAATCTAGGACACATATCTGAGTATAATTGATGGTTATAAAAAAAGTACTTGCAGATGGAACAGGCAGAAAAATTTATTTGGTTTGTAAGTTTTGTAGTAAAGATATTAATGGTCTTTGGGTCTTGATTTATTAAACAAAGGAAAAATGTTCAAGGAATTTATTTTAGAAAGGGCTATTGTATTTGGCAAAGAATAGCCAGTATGCTCATTCTCAAGGAATTGAATATGAACATTTGGATGATTTCTGGATATTGAACTTATTGAAACCTACCACAAACCCTTCCTAGTAGAATTCAGCAATGCCAATAAGGAACTTATCTGTGTTAAAGACTGTCAGAGGTGAAAGATCAAGAGCTACCTTTTATACCTTCTCCTTTTCAAGTCCCCCACAGTGACAGAATTATAAAAAGACGCATCTGGAGTTACTGGGAGGAGGACAATAACAATTTTTACAGGCTTTTTTTCTGGTCCCTCCTTCTTGCTGCTGTGCACTGTCCCTGCATAACAACTGATGTTAATAGTCTCATGTGATCAGCAGAGTTTCACATATCTAGGAAAAAATCTGAATACTCTGTTGCTTAATCAGAAAGCTCTGTTCAGAAAAGGAATTCAAAATGACTAAACAACAGTGTCTTGAAAGCCAGGAATTTTAGACAACAGACAATAACACAGCATTTGTGTCTTCAGTGAATAACTATGGTTAAGTAACAAAAAGTTCCTGAGCCATGGGACAGTTACTGTTAAAATCCTATGCAGAAGAAACTACAAATGGAGATTTTACAATTACCCAAATTACAGAACTTGTCTTACTTAAAACCTAAATGTTAAAGGAAACAGGGGAATGGTTCATGCAGCTGGTTCTTCACAGGTAAAACAAGGTCACTGACTAAAAAGCCACAGAAACAAAACTTGTGATTGTAGCAAGTGTCCTAATTCAGTATATAATACAGCCACAGAAAACAGGTTTTTTTAAAAAAAGTACAGTCTGAACATCTTTCAGTGCATGGGATATTACAGAGAAGGTCCAAGCACCAAATATTTTCCTTGTCTAGACAGTTCACTCAAAGGACTCTTTTTTACGGCCGGAAAGGACATTTGTTTCTTTAATCACCCCATAAAGAGTGAGGCTTGTAATCAGCAATTCTCTTGCTACATGGAAACAAAGTCAGGGGAAAAACCTAAATATGAAACTAATAAATCCTATGTCTATAGAGTGACTAAAGCAGTTCTCTGTAATTACAACCTATTTTACAATCCATGAATCAGT
Source organism: Hylia prasina (assembly GCA_013397195.1). NCBI lineage: Eukaryota > Metazoa > Chordata > Aves > Passeriformes > Sylviidae > Hylia > Hylia prasina. The sequence goes on from VYXD01015996.1 coordinate 379,033, forward strand.
GCTGCCTGCTTTAATCAAGAGGCAAGATGTGGACACTCATGTACACTTTTGTGCAGTTCAACACTGTTCTTGTTTTCTGACAACCTGAAGGCAACATCAACCACGATACTTAAATCTCACTGAAATCTATTTACATAGCAATATGTCTGGAAGAAGAACTGGTTCCTAAGACAGGTCTGTAAAGTGATTAGAGAAGCAGAGCTCTGATTCTGAAACTTCCAGGGCTACCCATAACATGTATACAATAAAAAGGAAAAAGCAGAGGTTGGAGAGCTCTGGTGGGATGTGTAAGTTTTTTTTGAACTGCCTGTTGCAGCAGTGAGAAGCCAATAAGGGACATATGGGATGGGACATGGAGACAGAAGAGATGCTTGAGGCAGGGTATCGACTTAAGCATCAGAGAACCTCCAACTTGAGGTTTTGCCAGCATATTCAACTAGCAGGCAGCTGGGTAAACCACCATCTTTATATGAACCTCAGAAAGCCCAACAAGGAACTAAGGAGCACTCTGAGAGCCTCCAGTTCAGAGAGCCCAGCACAGTCAAATTGCTGAGCCTGGGGCCAGGCTGCAGTGGAATGTCAGTGCTGCAACAAAAGTTTGTCTACACTTCAGAAGAAGACACAATCTCCACAGCTGTTCAGTTTACTTTGGCCATTGGCCACAAAAACTCCATACCAGAACTAAACCACATGAAGTTCTTAAATGTTTTATGCTGTTGTTGTTTCAAACGTCAAAAAAACCCAAGTCAAACTCATACAAAAAAGTCCGGAGATACGGAAAATCTGCTCCCCAGGTACAGAGAGGTGTGTGAATCCAGGAAAATTTTCTCAGGTTCTCTCTCTGATGATATAAACAGTTATTCTCACTCACTTAACTAGAATTAAATTCACAGAGGCACTTAGTGTAAAGAACAGTAGCTCCTGCAGCTGGAAGCCACATGCTTTCTCAGTACCTGGAATGTCACACATTCCTTTTGTTTCGTCCTGCCTTTTAGCATGAAGCTGACACCACTACAAATATTGACAATGATGCCATCAGTGCTCCCTTAAACTGAGTTTTTTCAAAACTCTGGAGTTGTTTTTATTAAAATGACAGAATGGAGAAACTAATTGTGGCGGAAAAGGAGTGCTGCCGCTTCAGAGACTAGAAGTACCCTTGCTTCGCCAAGTTATTAAAATACTTTTCCAAGTGCTGAATATAAAGTCTGATCTGTATTCCACACACAACACCAATTACTTGTGAAGCATGCTCAACTGGTTTTGTAATTGTTTTATTCTTCATTAAACTTTCCAAAACTAGTCACAGTCCTGGAAATAAGATCTTGTGACCTCATCTTTTTCTATTTAGTAGAAGTTTGGCTTTTTTGTTCTACTGCAGATTAACTTTGTATTACTTCATCATATATGATAGCAACCTTTCCCTGGAAATTGTGCTATTTTATTACATGTCAGAGATGCAGAGGAGCTCATAGTTTCTGGTACATCTCCTAACAGTAGATGCCAATGCCATTGGATTTTTTTTTTCCTTTTTTTTTTTTTTTTTTTTTTTTTTTTTTTTGTTTTTTTTTTTTTTTTTTTTTTTTTTTTTTTTTTTTTTTTAAGTTGTGTTCCTTTTTCAGTTGTGCTATTTTTAATTTCTGGGAGTTTGATTTCACAAGGTTAATAAGTGTTCTTCTAGTTTCATTTTGAAATAAAGTGTTTGGCTTCTACAAAGAGAAGGCTGTATACTTCTCTGGCCACTTTTTCCCCCCTCTTTTATAGCTACGCTCAACATGAGGCAAAACACCTGCTACTATTTTTCTTGCAGAGCAATTGAAGATATATGCCCATGTCCTTCCTGAACACTGGGTGAAATGTATACATGCTGATGAAAGGGGTCCATGACCATGCTTTGGAATTATCCCATTACTTCAAACCATAAAATACTGCCTCCTCCATGAATCAGGAGTTACCCAGATTTGCTCTCTCTAATCTACTTGACCAAGCTTTTGTCTTGGCAGTAAGACAATTTCTTTCAACTTATGCCACGATTACAAAATGAAGTAAATGTTAAGAGAAAAAAGCACTAAAAAACACTTGAGAATTTTTTATAATTATCAATAATAATTAAAACACAGATGGTGTGTTTGACATTATGCTATATCTAAATACACAGCACTTATTCCCTGATATCAAGCGTAACAGTGATCCTACCAGCACTGTATTTCATTCCATGAGAGATCACATTACTAAATATATGGCAGATTATATGCCAGCTTCAGTAATAAAGCTGTAATGCTTGTTTTTCTCTGGTATAAGCAGGGAGATGCAAGAGTCAAACACAAGTTTCAGTGTACCTCATCCACAAAGAACAAACGTTTTCACTATCTCTAAGTGAATTATGAGAAGAATTGGCCTATGAAAAGCAATCACATATGGATTTACTGGCCAATAATTTGGGAGAGAGAACAGTTGCTTACTTCTTGGATGCTTGAGATCCATTACCCATTGCTTCTAACACTGAGCTATCATCTGCTCTGTGCTTCTCCTCAGCATGCATCCTGCTGAAATACTACCATATAATTTTTTCCCCTTCTGAACTTTTCCCACAAGCCTTATTGTGTTGAACACTCCTCTCAACCATAAGAACAGCCATTCTTACTCTAGTTAGGGGAGAGTTTATTTTCTATTGCCATCACTGGCTTTACAAAGCCACATATCTTCTTGGTATCTCTGAGCACAAGTGTCTTGTTTTAAATTCAGTGCAGGAGAGCAGCATCACTTGCAAACGTGCATACCATTAGCAACAAGATGTATTCTCGTGATATAGCAGCGTAAAAACCCTAGCTATCCTAAATTCCAGGCTCCTGGCGGATGCTTCTATAAGGATCTAATTATTGCTATTTACTCCATTTCTGCCATTTCAAAATGCCTGAAGTTCTATAATAGAATGATTGGATTTCACTACAACTTCTCACTGGAGTTACTGTTTTGTTGCTTAATCTGTATATTTTAAATAGAAGTTTGGACAAGCAAGGTTCTTTTGTCTTCCACATAGCAGTGAGAACATTCAGGAATGCTGATAATGCCCTTAAACTTCAAATTAGTTAATCCTAAATATTCCTGCATGTCTTACTCATAGCAACTTACCAGAAGTCTGAGTTCCAAGCACATTTTGCACATCATCTATTTACTAGAGAAAAAACAAAGGGGCCTTCAGTGGCAGATTTTAGTGTTAGTAGTGACTACTTTTCTCACCCTCCTAATAACAGAAAATCAATGGAATGGATTATTATAACTTGTCTCACCCTCGCATGTTCGGCCATCGGCAGACACGGAAAAGCCCCGCTCGCATATGCACTGGTAGGAACCATCCGTGTTTAGACACTCTCCGTGCGGTGAACAGAGGTCAGATCTCTCACATTCATTGATATCTGAAAGCACAGAGACATTCAAGAGCTTTGTAAATCATCATAGCCTTAATATTAAGCCTAAATTCAAGTAATCTTAAAAGCAGCTTCTATTTCCACTGGCTATGTAAATAGCTGTGTGAATGGCTCATCTTCCAGAGTAATCAAATCTCCTGGGATCATTCTTAAAAGCTGTATAGATGTCATTATGTTCTGCTGCATCACACTCTTGCTACACCACTCTGTGATGAGGATGAGCAGAGAGTGATTTGTGGGATATCAGCATAAGCACCATCCTAGCCAACATTTCCTCTGTGTTACAGGAATTTCCAGCTCCATCTCGCTGCTTTATGATGGCTGCACACTGGTCAGTTTGGGCATCTGACTCCACATGTTAACAAGCAGGTTTGGAGCTGCATCTTTCCCAGAAGGCTGATTTTATATACTTTAAAGCTAAATGCTCTTTTTTTGCTGATGGGGAGTGGGAACAATGCCATCAGATTGCTATATAAGAGCATATCATCATCTCTTTTGGTGGGTTTTATTTTAAACTTAGAAAGCATTTTTTAAACTTGTGAATCTGAAAAACACGTATTTCCTTTTGATTGATGTCTCATATTAGCAATCAAATCTGCCCTCAGATCTTAAGGACTTGATTCTTCCATTAAGGTACTACCAATTTCATCTCAATTACCATTCATGTTGTAATTGTACTTTTGTATTTTTGCTTTACAAAAACCTATTAAGAAGCATTCAGTACCATGCTGAGATCAAACACAAATTTACAAATAAACCTTATACATGAGACTTATTCATCCCTTATCCAAACACTAGAATTTCTTGTTCTTAACTGTACCTCTTGTTGCTTACAGCCATCCAGAATGTATCAATGTAGCCAGCAATTTTGACATACTAGAGAAATTATGATTTCAATATCATCATCTCAAGACCATGACATCCATTATAGAATTTTCTCTAGCCACAAACTGGTTGTAGGCTGTGTGTAAACCTTCCAACCAGTGTCCTGAAATCATGGCCATAAGAGGAAATACAAGAGGTAGGCAGCTCAGAGAAGTTCTATCTGCATGAGGTGCCTGTGGACAAGTCAGTGCACTGTGCTGAACACAACACCTACATGTATAAAGCTTTCTCTGAATTCATAGCAAATGCAAACCAACAACCGCTTTCTGAAGTCCTCTGAAAGTTGGGAATGGTGGGAAATCAGCAATGACAAGGACAGTATTGTACCTTCTCATACTGTACTCAAGATTTAGCTGTAGTAAAACTGCCAGAAAAATACTGAAAACTGATTACACAAGGTAGAATGATGTATTAAAAGACAGGAAAACAAAATTACCAGTGTTAGGGAAATCGAGTATAATACCCCTGAAAGAGCAAACTGCAGTTTCCCACGTTTTGGAGTCTTTTCAACTTTCTCCTTACCAAAACGCATATCCCTAACTTTTAGTCTAGTCCAGATTCAACTTGCAGACACTGCACTCTGTGATAAATTTGCCAGTTTAATTCAATAGCTCTCTGTCTGCACTGTCTGCCCCTTAGTTGGCTCATAAGTGCTTTCAGTTTTGTTACATTTATCCATTTAAAATATGAGGCACATATCTACTAATTTAGATGGCAAAGTGAAGAGCATAGAGGGGTATCAAAGCTTGTGGTCAATTTTCTTTTAGCTGATAAAGCAAGGTCTAATACAGCACTTTGTATGCTGAATAGAACATTCTTTGAATTAGAAAGCAGTCACATAGAATACTCAGAACTTTTACAGGGAATTTAGTGTTTGTTGCAGAAGATCTTCAATGTGGATGAACTGCAATCCAGTTTCTCAGCTCGAGTCTAAACTCTGCATAACAGAGCAGCCAAAGTCCAGTGTTCTGGTCCTTCAGCCATTTAGAACAAGAATATGTTATCACTTTCCAGCTAATACCATGGTTTCTGTCTCACAAAAATGGTGGGCAAAAGTGATGAGGCACGCCTGGGTGTCGTGCCAACATGAAGATGGGATTGTTCAGAACTAAAACCTGGGAAGTGTTTTCCTGGGTTTGGCAATACTGACTCACTCTCCGATAACACATTCCCCTCATCCCCACCCATCCTCCACAAAGCACTGCAAGTGTTTTATAGAGGCAATATCTAATGTGACTTGATGCTAACAATGCTGCTCTTGTTGTTACATCTCTGATTCACAACACACTCAAAATAAACGTTTCCAGGATGGGGGAATAAAGCAGCACTGTATCTCTCTTAGTTCTAACACAGATTCTCTTTGAAGTTATGAAGGCTGAGACTGCAGCCTCTTGAAATAATTTCTCAGCATATATTTACAGAGAGAATAGAATGAATGGAAAGAGAAAAGTAAGAAAGTACTACAGATGATAAATGAGCTTCTCTTCCTTAGCATGATCTGTGACTATCACAAGTTACAAACCCACACATGTATAATAATGATCCAGGTATTTTTTACACCTATTTCATACCTTGACATCCCCTATTTGCTATCTGCTGGAAACCATCCGGACAAGTGCATTTGTAAGACCCCTCAGTATTTATGCAGCTTCCTCTTAGGCAAACATTGCTGTCTTGAAGGCATTCATCAACATCTGAAATAAAAAGGCAACTGAATTATTAGATGATGTCAAAACTGATGAAATTTTTAATAGTTTCAACATAAGTTGAAGCAACTGTGTGCATACATGAAAATCAAGTTTACTGCACTTTAGGATTCTTTGTTATTTTCCTTTCATCATATCATCAAACATCTCATATTTCTAGAGGGATTTGAAATTTGAGTTTGTATATGATTTATTCCTAGCAAATATGACTTGTGCCATCTGCATCTCTCACAAAAGCACATCATAACAGTATTGCAGTTAAAAAGAAATCCAAGCAGCTGCACATTTAGAAGACAGATACAAAAAATACTGACTTATACAAATTTAAAATAGTGATCTTTGGACATGTTTAAACCACCAAACAGAAATCCCTGAGTGGGAAGTGACCTGACTCATGTGTCCCCCTGAGAGCAGGCGAGCCCAAGCCCAGCTGGTGTGTCAGAGCAGACAGGACATGCCTGGGAGACTGCTCACACCACAGCCACGTGGGCAGGAGGCTCGCAGGACACGGACGCACTGTGTGTGCTGCTGTGCCGGTGGGTGGCTTTTCATGCACTTCACGAGATGCAATAGAGCCATTTCACAGGCTTTTAGCAGCTGGGTCATGAAGCTGAATGGCTGCTTTTGCACAGTGCTGCACCCCAGCCATAAATCCAGCTCCAGAGTCCAGGCACACAGGATCTTGTTTCCCAGCTCCCTATATGCCATGTTCAGGATGAAGCCTCAGGCCTGTACACTCTGCCCTAGTGTCTTGATATCCATGGGATAAACAGCTGACACACAGCAGGGAAAGTTTCAGGATACAAATTAGACACAAGGTAATAAAATATTTCAAGAACAGGACACTGGCATTGTCTCCACCTAAAGTCTTTTCTTCCCTTTGTCTTTCAAAGGGCTTAAAGGCAGCCCAGTCGAGGAAACAGAGTACAGCTACTATGGGTACAGGATTAAGTCAGCAAGTACTGACATTCCAGTGATATTATACAGTTTTGCTTTCATTACAGCTGAAGATCACAAGGTATTTGGTGCCTGTGCCTCTAAGTTTTAAAAACAAACAGCGAGAGAGACGAATAAAAAAACTGTCTCATAAGCAACTTCCTTCAGCCTCCACAGAGCCCTACCTAATAATCTGCTCAGCCTATTGCTTTGATAATGTAGTTCGCTTCCTTTGAAAAACAGCAAAGACTTTTCCCAGTACCTTTGATTATTCTGATTTCTGAAGTATGGATTTTAACTGATTACAAATGTAACTTTTTCCTGCACTGCAGGAATGAATAACAATTGTAATTAAAAAGGGGACATGACCTCATTTCTACATTTATCTTTGGAAAGCCCACACTATATCATTCTCCTTGGGATTTAATCAATTTAATAAAAGAAATAGGGATAGCTTTCTTACACGAATGTTACTGAAGATAAAATTGCACTTAATGTTGACAAAGTTGTGACCTTTAGATAACCACATGTTTTATAACCATTTTCAACTGCAAAATAAATTGTGGCTTTTAAAAAAAGCAATTAATTTTGACTAGGACCATGAGAAAAATTAATGATTCCCTTGTGCGAAGTTAATGCCAAGTCTCACAACAAGAAGGTGTCCTCTGCCAAATTCAGTCAAAATGCATTATTGTCCATATAGGATTCCACCCTTTCTCTGATGCAACTCTTCATAGACCCTATGAGTGCTGCATGAGAATCCCCAGGAAAATGAGAGGCAGTAAGTCATGCTTGAGACATTCAGTGCTTTTTACTGCCCTTTACACATGCATGTCTTGAACATTTTGGCTAGCAAAATCTCTGAAAGCTCTAGGAGAACACTGGAGACTTATGCTTCCGACTTTCTTCCAGTAACCCAGGTTCTTGGAGATGCACAGTCTGTATGTAAGTCCTGCTGGCACATGTTCCCACTCCCTGTAAGTTAAGACAGGGCCTCACAGGTGCCCTCACACTTTGTGCTCCCTCTTATTCAGGTGGCTGCAGGTTCAGGTGGCTCTTATTGTGGTGGCTGCAGGTTCCCAAAACCAGCTGGAGAAGAAGATTTAACAGTGAGCAGAAAGTCTCAATGTCACTTCATCTCAAGAACAAGATGCTGAATGACAAAGGCAGAAGATAAACATGCATGTGGGTGTGTATCTTGAAGACATACTGCATGTATACTTGTATACATTAATGTATACAAGTTACTTGCAAATAACTTTTATACTTAAACGAGTAAAATACTGCACAAGGGCTTCCAGACAAAAACTTCAGCCAGGGAGTTGCAAAAAGCACAGTTGAAAATGAGCACAGTATAATTCTGATGAATTCTGCAATACCCCTAGAAGTTTGCACAAATTATAATGATCAAACCAGCAAACTGCTTCTTGCATGCAACATCTTTAAGAAAACACCTGCACCAGAAGAAAACCTAATTAAACAAACATTTCTTGCAAGTAGTTTGCTAATCACATTTGTTTTACAGCATCACATATTTTTTGGGTATTCTCTCATGTGACAAATGTCCATTACCTGGCTCTTCGAGAAAATTTGAAACCATTTTCCAGACAATTGTGCTGTGCTATGCTCACAGCTTTTGTCATCTCTTTCCTGCTTTCTCTGTGAAGTGTTAGAAAACATTCAGGTAAATAGGCTAATCCAAAAATCAGAGGCCATTATGTGGAGAAACACTGGATGACTTCTTAAGGTGATTTTTTCTTTAGTTTCCAAGGTGCAAAAAACACTCCATAACATCCTGTACTTCAGAAAATTTTTAAGGGATGTAATGAAAGCACAGAGGAACTTCTTCCACTTCAAGAGATACATTATTTTGTGCAGGACTTGCAATATTAACAGAAGTCTTCAGCAAACAAACTGTGGCTACAGAACTTAACCATTCTGTCACTGGGTGGAGAAGCTGTAAATTTGGTTGAAGACAATGGGGTTGTCTCTTAAATGAGACAAAGATGCTGGGGTAAGAGAATGGTTTTATTTTACCCTTTTTCCTTATTTGATTCAATCCATCTTCTTTTGCCTTGAAAGTGCCTGAAACTATTTTGTCTTGAGAACTGCCTTTGATCAGGATCAAGAAAGAGTTGAAGATAAAGCATGGACTTATCCTGACAGGCCAGGTGAGAGCTGCAACAGCTACCATGACTTCTTGGGCTGTATGAAATGCACCAAGGTGGTCTGAGCAGAAGTTTGAAATCTCATCTGAAGTCTACTCAGAGCAAGTTAGATGAGAAGTTGTCAAGAATGATACCATATTATGTGTTCTGTCTTTGGGAGGCAGGAAGGATCTGTGATCAATTACACCACATTTTTCTTTGATTCTTGACAGAGTATCTCTACATCTGCTGCAGTTCACGAAGATCTTGAAGCCAGATGAGAGCAAAGTTCTTTGATGAAAATTCCTAGTGCAATTGCATCATCAGCCCACATTTCTTGAAGCTGATGCAAGAGATGCTGGTACTCAGCACGAATGATGAGAAGATTGTGTTAAGTTCTTCCATGAACATATTCATTCTCCAAATAGCTCAGGACCAAAGAGTATCAGTATGCTGAGGAGATTTTATATGATATCCTTATTCTTTGTTGATGAGAACATCAGGAGAGGCTGTCACTCATTGAATGTGGACAATCCACCATAATCACTGATGATAAAGTCTGTTACAAGTTTGCCTTAAAAAAACAGCATTTGGTTGGCCCAGGGGGAACTGCTCTTCTGCCTGCATCACTTGAAGAGGAGGATTCCTGACCTATTGCTATGAAGGAGAAGGTGAGGACTGCCTTTCAAGTGCTGATTGGAGGACAACCTAGCAGCAGAACCCTATTTGGTACAACAGCAGTAAGAAGCTGTATCTTGCAAGGTATCAGCAGTTAAAGAACACACACCAGAGACTGAAAAGCTTTTATGAGCTAATGCCACATGTACAGTGAGACCTTGACTGAGAGCTACTTCTCCCTGCTAGTGTGAGATAAGCAAGCAATTGAGGTAGAATCTTTCCTGGAGTTAACTAGTAAGTAATCTTCCATTGTCAAGGTGACCATGAGTAGTGCATCAGATGTACCAACCAGATGGTATAGCCAACAACAGAGAAGAGGGAGTAGCTTTGAAATGCTTCATTAGAAAAAAAAAAATCAGTTTGCCAATTACTGGACAATTACATTGTTTTACTTGCGAGAGAATTTTTTTTTTCTATAACACAGCATTTCTTGCTACATATATTGTACATCATTCACTTCTTACTTTTGTTTTTACAAGCTCAGTACCTAGACTGCCTTTTGAGACAGTGCAAGCTGTGAGCTCCAGTAGATCCTGCTGGAACTTGTCATCTGCTGAATACTTTCTCTTGCCAGCACACATGTGTGATTGTGGTGGCTGCAGGTTCCCAAAACCAGCTGAGAAGAAGTTTTAACTAGCAGGCCCCCATGAGAATAGCATATGCTGGCAGAAGCTTTTGCAATAACAGAGCCTCTGTGTCAGAACTTAAACAACATGGCTTGGAAAGGCTGACTTGTTTTCGGTAATAATGTCAACTGGTCTTCCAATCTTGCTGTTGGAAACACATGTCCTGATTTTTTTGTATGTGGAAAGATGACAGGGACTATTTCTAAGAATCCATTAAAAATGTGGCTGCGTTGGTGGGAGCGAATGGTTGGCAGTGTAGGGAAAGAAAGAGAGGCAACATATATTTCTACTCCTTTCTTAATAGAGTTCACACCTATAGCTGAAATACTCAAGATCTCACTGAAAAACATTAGTCAGTAGCTTTAGTCCCAAAGCTTACCTTCACACTGATCTCCAGCAGATGATAATGAGTAGCCATGGCTACAGATACATCTGAAAGATCCCTCTGTGTTCCTGCAGCGTCCATTCGTACAGATTGATCGCTGCTGGCATTCGTTAATATCTGCAGCAGCAGAGACAGTGAAACTGTTACACATCTGAAAATAACAATTACTCATCACATGGTACAAAGACCGAGTCTGAACAAAACAGCAAAGCACAATATCAATATCCAGCACTACTTAATTTGTTTGTATTTATTAAATAGAGACAGTGAATGTAATGCATAAAATTATATGAAACTGCAGTCTGTGTGTTTTCCTTGAGATGACTGTGTTCAACATTCTCTCCTGTAATGTCAATTTATCCCTCAATGCACAATTGGGTACACACAGACTCACAAATACACACATAGTGCCTCAGAGCGGCTTTTGTTTCTGTTTTATCTGGCAGAGGTAACAAGTCAGCCACTGCAGTGAGTCAGCAAAACCCACAAAATACTTTCCAGCAGGATCACCACCTTTTAACAGGGTGTGGTTTTCAGACGCACACTGACAGGCTAATCCACTATTAGGTTGTATACATTAAGGCCCCTTAAAATGCTTGCCTTGTAACAGTATTAATCATCTAACTGTGGGGAAATGTCTCTTTGCTTCCACAACACTGCTAATCCCTCTGTGCTTCAGTTCTCATAAACTGGGGTCAGCCTGAGCTAACAGATGGCTTTGAACATCAACCCTAAATTTTCCTATGGAAAACTCAAAGTATTGGAGGGGAGTGGCACTTGGAATTCAGAACACAGCACATGCCTTGTTTGAGCTAGGAAGCCTATTTTCCCTCTGTAATTTGTAAAATATTCATTAAGAAGCAGTCTTTAAATTGACATGATGAGTTCTTGGTCACTTGTAGCATTTTGGCACAGCTGAATGTCTTTCTGGAAGTACACCTCAGTTCAAACAGGGGAATGTTACTCAATGAGGTTTTTCAGGTCTGTGTTATGGCTGTACAGTCTGACCTCTTCAGTAACGGTTCCTCGCAACCACAGAAGTTTAAAATTTAAGGATCACTGAAAACTGTGGGGCTCCACGAAGCAGCTGGGCATGTGTACAGGTCCTTGCTTTAGAAGGGTGCACTTTAAGAACAGTCTGCTCATGCCAGCTCAGCTTGGCAAGGGCTCTTTTCCATGAAAGGCTCAGAGGAAGCAGTCAAATTTTGTCTACATATTTTCCCCACGATCAGTCTGCTGTGTGTCCTGAACAGCACATTTAACTCACTCAAGACACTTAACTTACACTGATGTTTTGTTTCAAACTTCCTGACAAATTTGTATGAACAATCATTTAGTTTTACTGTATTATTTTTAGCACTCAGAAGTCTGGAAGTGTTTGGTGCTGTACAGAGACACTTAGGGAAAGCTGAGGGAAAGGAAAAAGAAGGAAATCCAACTTCTGACAAGAAACACGTAGGTTTCTGTGCATTTCCACAGCCTGGAGACACTCTCCCAGATTTTCACCTTTTTGTCCCAGACAAGTTTCAAGTACCCTCTAGTTAAGGAGAGGAATATTCGTTACCTCCTGTACATGCTCTAGGTTCTCCCTCAGACTACGTCACTCTAACTTCCAACCTAATTTTATTCCACTGGAGCAATCCTGATGGGCATTTTAGATGTGGAAGAAATGTGGGAACTGACACTTTGGAGGTACAGGTACTGTTTCTAGAAGCATGACACCAAGCTCTCTCTCTGGAAGTGTACTACTAGAAATAGAGACACCAGTGCAGGCAGGGTTAACTGCTCAGTGGCAAGAGACACTGGTGGGTTACAAAGGTTTTTTGATTCCACTCACCCACACAGTAGGAAAAAAAAAAAAGATAGACAAGTAAAAGCCACTGTCCTCAAACCTAAAAAATGACAGATATATAACAGATTTCGCAAAAATTCCAGCTTAGCAATATAAATATTACTATATGTTCTTGATTGGCTTCATAACATGTCAAAATCTACAATGTGAGCATAGAAACCATAAAATGGTTACATTTTTTTGGTTTTTTTTGCATCCATGTTGTACATTTAAAAGCAAAATTGGAAAAAAAGAGATGAAAACTATTATCTAAAAGGTAACTGCAACCTTATGAATTTTAATCATATTCTCTCTTACCTTCACACTGCTCCTTTGATGCAGAGAGTTTGAAACCCTGGGCACAAATACACCTGAAGGATCCCTCTGTATTTTCACAACGTCCATTTGTACAGTGACTGCCATACTGACATTCATTTATATCTGTGAATAGAAAGAAAGCACAAGGAATTAACTGGGGTACCGCCACCAAGGTTGAGCTTGGGAATATATTCAAATTACATCATGAACTTGGTTATTATTCCTGAGGAATTTATTTCAATGGGTTTTCAGCACTTCATGCAGACCCCTTTGTAAGGCTGCTCTACAAACTCATCAAGGAACTCCATTGGATTATCCAAAATCTCTCTTCCTAGTCACACACCAGCTTTTCTTTAGAAGGACTCAAAAGCAGGTATTTTTTCCTATAAGCTATCCCAAAGACATCTGCTTTCATCCGTCTCTGAAAAAAAGGTATTAATTAGATGGGGCACTTTCTTTAGCCAACATGAAAATTGCTGTGTTGCTACTTAACACTAATTTTCAAGAATTCCTTCTGAATGCAATTTGTATAAATCAACAAAGCAAAAAGTAAACATAAAAATAAAATAAGAAACATATTTTGCTATAAATCCAGCCAGAATTAATTCTGTATTCTAAAATAATAATTACTGGTTTTCTTCTAGCAGTGGTTTTCACTTCAGAAAAAAAAAGTTTAGTTTTCAAACTTTATTTCCTTATTTTGGGGTTGCAGTAGTCAGCACGTGTCCTTGTTTTATGGAAAAAAGCTATATTTTTTTTTTAGCTTCACTGATGCAGGAAAATAACTACCCTTTGTTTGTTTTTATGTGCCAGAAATCATATTACTCCCAATTATCTCGTCTTTTGCCACCACAAAGCACACAAAACCCATTAGCATAAAAAAGTGCTAATTATTTGAGGCGCTTGAGCCATTTAGGCAGCTGTAGCACAGGGAAAGCTGGAAGATTAGACATCTTTAAATCATCATCATAACCCTTATTAGCTATTTTTGGATGTGACTCAAAGATCAAGAGACTTCCCCATAAAGCCAGCAGAAAAACCAGGAACAGAACTTAAATCTTCTGAGATGAAATTCAGCGTTATAACTGATTCTACTGGTGTTCCCAACAGTAGGGTTAGAGGTACTTGGATTAACTCTGTTTATTTCTGTATTAGTTCTGGTATCTTCTAATGGGATCCTTAAAACTGCATGAGTTGAATACTGATAGTTAACCATGCAGCTTCAAAATCCATCACAGTGATAACCACGAGGATGAAGTGATTTAGAAAGTTTTGTCAACCTATTTTTTAAATTTGTTCATCAATACACAGAAGTGTGCTCTAGGTACATCATGAGATATAACTTTATTTGAATGTGAAAATGTGAAGAGGGGAAAATGGAATAAAAATGAATCAGTAGTTGAAAGTAAAGTTAAAGAACAATTAATTAGTTCAAATAGTCCCTGTACAGCACAAATGGGACACTGGGACAGTGGCAATTTCAAGACAATGAGGAGGCAGGCTGTGCAGGTGTTCTTTTCCATTTCTTCCAATAGGCATTGAACATTCCAGCCAAACTCCAATTAAATGTAGTCTACCCAAGTTTGAAGTGAACTGATCAACTTGGTTTAATGTAACAGAAGTGGCTACATGCCTGGGTTTAAATCCTGGAAGATTACAGTATAAATGGCATCAAAGATCCATCTGTAGGATTCTTACACTAGATATTCTATGGCATAAAGTGCAGGCAGAGGAATGAAATGAGGTAAAAAAAAAACAACTGAAAACAGCACTGTGGTAAACCAGAAGAGCTGCAACTGATCTAAACTAACAGGAGAAAAAAAATGAGTTTATGGAGCAATGATTTAAACACCCTTCACAGATAATGGGAAATATTTTTCTTTTTGGTATATTTAAACAGTGCCATATTGCAAAGGTACAGATTTAAGAAAAATTTTCTGCATTACATTTTCTAAAATGTGTATGGCTCATTTCCAACATGATGTAAGCCTAGGATAAACAAAAAATGGACTGATCACATCACTAATGAAGTGAGTAAGAATGTCTAGGCTTAGAACATTTCATGAAACAAAGGAAAAAAGGGAAGCTACATGCAGTAATACAAGGAAAAAATTATCATGTTAAACCAAGAAATATTCCTTACATGACTTAGTTCTGAGCAAAGCACTGACTTCTCTCATTTTCCTCCTACCAACCTGGTTACCAAGAATGAAATAACTGCAAGTTATGCCAGGGAATTTTCAACCAGGCTATTTTCATAAATAGGTAAAAAAATAAAGCTTAATATTGGGAAAGAAGGCAAAATTACGCCAACATTTTGCAAAAAAAAAAAGTTAAGTAAGAGTTCTTTGCAAGGGCACCAGGAATCCAGACAGGTGGGAAAGAACGAAACAAGATGAATGTGGAGTAATTTGTGCAAAGTGAAACTCATTAATTTGTTGTAAACATTTTGTGGCCTGCTACAACTCTATTAAAATACATGAAATTATCTGAGAAATACATTCCTTCACTGTAAGTCAAATGATACCACCAAATATGCAGCTATGACATGGCAGATCTGTTCAGACAGTATGACTTCTACAGAAAATAGGGTAGCTGAAAATGGTGTAATCTGCACAGCAAAATTGGTGGTGATGTTCTGACAGCCACATCATTGCATCACTGCAGTTTGGCTCTAATCCTGATCCATAGATCAGCAGCACATTGGCAGCTGGAGCACAGCAGGTCCCAGCCACCAGAACTATTTAAACCAAACACTGCTCTCAGACTGCTTTGAGAACTGAACTGAATCACAGAACTGGGAGCCATTACAAAATAAACCATGGAAGTCACTGACAATCTGCCCTGCAACAGTAATACAAACAACCCTCCGTGTAGGTTATTGTACACCTGTTCAGGTAACATGGTTATTCCAACAATCACAAATTATAGGGCATGTGTTACATGGAGTGGGCGGGAATATTCACAAAAGACAGCATCAATTGTGAATGATCTGCTAAATTTACATTTCTGGTATGTGTCCCAAAAAATGGCACTCAAAACTGCAAAAGATTATTTCTTTTTGCACAATGGATTAATTTGCTCTTTCTTACCTCTATTTCAAGTAGTCAAAACTGATTTTGAAAAAAAATTATTCTAACATTTATAAACAAATCAACCAAAGTAAAATGTGAGAAATCTGTCCTAAATCCCTAACCTAAAGTTAGATGAGGGTCTTTAAGATATGCTAATGTTTTGCTAGAAGTACAGATAATTAAGGAGTTTTATTAATATGCTCCATGAGCAAAGTCCCATATTCTACCTGTGAGTAAAAACCTGAGAGTTACACTGATGTATTACACTTGTCTTTCCATTTCCAAACAACAACCTACTAGTATTTCGCTGACAATACATCCACTTTCTGTTCCATATTTTCTATTTCAAGGATTTTGTTTTGTAGTTTATATAATTTGTAATCTAGATTCAGTGCTCACTTATCTACAGTAAAACAAGATTTCCTCTTATATACTGTGTCTGAGAACAAAGTAATTTCAAAAATCTCATATTTTCAGTTATTCTTGAATGAAATGGGGACCCAGGGCACAGTGCTGTCATCAGGTTGCTACACTGATTGAATATGAAGTACAGCACCTCAGAACAAGAACTACAACCAGAGAGACAAAGATTACTAAACATACCATGGCACTGTCCATTCCAGCCTCTGAACCCCACTCTGCAAGGAATGCACTGGTAAGAGCCAGGAGCATTAAGGCACTGGGCATCTGGACAGGTTGTTGGAGTCAGGCATTCATCAATGTCTTCAAAAGAGAAGATAAAAGGAAATACTGGTCAAAGCCATAACAGGACACTGAACAATAATCTGACTCTCCTCCTGTGACACTAAAGCATTTAAAGAGTTGCATAATTTATCTGTGAGAGACAAAGGAAAGAACGAGTTCAGACAGATTTGTACCAGTAAAGGGGCATCTCTGAGAAATATAGTAGCTCATAATAGATGCAACTGAATCTGAATTCTCTGTTATACTAAAAATCTTTGGTGGGTCTTCCAGAACATACAGCACATGAGATTTCTGGGTACTGCAGGTAAGAATAACTTTCCCTATGTTACTCTTTACCATACTGAAGTGCCTGAGATTCTTCCTATAGTAAGAATTTAGAAGTTCATTGCAGCAGCAGTAAAATTGTAACTCTGGCTTCCAAAAGCAAAGCAGAATTTGGTATTCTCCAATGTTGTAGAGTTGTCCAGCCTGTAACTGCTATGGGGACTAGAAACATAATTGTGTGACTGAGAATCAAAGCTGCTTACATGGACTAAGGAGTTAATTTTGTCTGAAAGAAGGCACATGCCACATAACTGAGGCTGGCAGTGTTTAGGGTGATACAGGGACTTCCTGCATCAGGCAAGATCCTAGATTGCCCATGACAAGAAGAGATAGGTCCTGAAGAAGTCATGGAACTCACATTCAGGCTCTGAGCAAGAACAACTTCTTATCCTGCACCAAGGAAACCCATAATACATGCAACATATGCAATCGGAGGAGACTGCACACAAAAAACAACATCCAAAGACAAGTTGCTGTTAAGTGCCCAATGATCAGAAGACACTGGAATTAAAACTGTAGGCAGCCTCCTTGCAGTCTGCTTGCATGTGTGAGATAATTTTATAATATGGTATGTAATTACTCAATAATTACAGTCTTTCTCATGAAATACTTGCTTCATACAGTGCACAGAACTAATTTAATTGGCAGTCACCTCTAAATGCAGCTTCCTAAGCTTCCATCCTTTTCCTGACCCAGGCCTAGCAGTTTTTTCTTCTGCTACTCGAGCACAGGTCATAGGGAGGGAATTCACTCCTAGTTTTGAGAACAAGCTCACAGAACTCAAGGAGGTCCCAACACTCATAATTTAACTGGACAATGCTCCAGGCTTGAGAGAATTGAATGTCCTAGCCCCAAACAACTCACTGGATGTAGGCAAATCACAATTTTTTTCATAGAATCTCAATTGTCCAGCTTAGAATACTTTCTCATAAAAACATCAACAGGCTTCTGCTGCTGCTACAATGCAGACCTGCAAAAGTTTCTCATGAAACTGCTGTGGGATTTTTTTTACCTAATTAACAAAGAAAATAACACTTCTGCTGTAATTTCTTCTCAAAATCGTCTGGGGACTGTGTCCACCCGCAAAACACAGAACATGAATGATGTACTTGGTACAGAAATTTTCAGTCAAAATAAATGTTGCAAAGCTTTAAAAAAAATCACAAGAAGATTCTACAACAATACTTCATTCTATGCAATGATATTCAGCTATGACTACAACACTGTTCTACATAAACAACAGACTCTACAACAAACACACATTCACTTTTTATGTTCCCTTGGCCAGGCCCTTGACAGAGCTTGTGTGAGTACAGCTTAAAGGCAGAATGAAGATGGGGCAAGGAAGTGCAAGTGAACTGTGGGTATTGTGTGCAGCTTGGAGCATTCTTGCCTTTGTTTTTGAACTGGGGAGGGGGTGGAAAGAAGTTTTTTTGTGAAATCAGAAATCTGTCAGTAGGGTGATGACACGGTGAAATGATTCCCTGAATGTGTCATTTCCTTTGTTTGATGGATTTAGTATAGGAGGGTTTTTTTCCCTTAAATAACTTTCAGCAGAGAATTTGGTTTCATAAATTACATATTAAGTTAAATTATAGAGGACTACCACCACACTATTTAAAATATAAGTTAATAACAAATGTGATGTACTGTAATAGTCTGATATCTAGCCTAATTGAATCGCAGATTCCCTGATCACAGAGAAGATCTACAAAAACTAGTTGTAACAGTGGAGTCAGTGGAACATTTAAATAAATTTAAAAAAAAAATTGGAAGAGGAATCTTTTAGCATTTCTCAGAGCAGCAAATAGATCCACGGCACCTTTAGGCTGCTTATTTGTTGGGCAACCTAACATGTCAGCAATTTTACTCTGTACTATGTAACTTAAGACTAAAGCATGAACAAAATGATGTTTAAAATTAAATGATTTCATGGGGTTTTTAGTTCACCATTCAAGTTGAAAATGAAAAAAAGCCAAAATGTCACATTAAAAATAATGTAAAGCTTTGAAGGTCAGATGTGTTAGGATCTCCTGCAACATGAAATATCTGCTTGATATGGATTTAAAAAGTCAACCTATCATTTGCTACCTGATATAATACAGGAAAAATTACAACTTTTTTTTTTTTTTTAACAGAAACTTGGCAAGCAGGTAAGGTCTAACAATGAAGCTAAGTGATTCCATGCCAAGATATAAAGTGGCTGTTCCAAGATGGTTCTGTACACAGTGGGAGAACTCCTCTGCAGCATCTTAAATTTAAATAACAGGAATTGAATAGCAGTTCTAGACACCAAACACTGACAAAGGCTGAAGGGTACTCACAAAGGCTTCTTGTTTGAGATTGCATCCCCTGAGATTTGTCCCTTTGCAACTCAAGCTGCAGTGCTAAGCCTCCCTTGAATAGCAGGGAATGTTAATCACTCCAAACAGCAGTAGTTTGGTACTGTTTTTGTGCTATCAATAAATGGTAACTTCACTTCATCATTGCCACTAGTGAAGAATCCAAACCTACCTTCACATTCCCCTCTCCTGTTCATTTGATATCCACTGTCACAATATTCACATCTGTACGAGCCAAGAGTGTTTATACAAAAGCCTTCTCCACAAGTGTGAGGTCTTGAACATTCATCAAAATCTGCAGATGATAAAAGAGAAGTTAAGAGAAGCTGCTTCACCATCAAAGTATTGAATGCTTGCATCTCCTCAAAACTCTGCTTTAACTAAACACTAAGTAAGTTTGGAATTCTGAAGCTGTTTGCAAGCCACCCCACTGTAATCAGAGAGAATGAGTTTGAGAAGCAGCCGGGGTATAGAGGGTGGCCTGTGAGCACCCTTGGCTGCAAACACAATGTGTGTTGCTGCCTGTATGCTGTGCCCAAGCCAGCACCAACCTAAGGCAGACCACATCCCCTTCAGGCTGTTTGTGTCGCTTTGTGAAGTCTGTGGCTGTTTGCAGCTGTATTTAAAAAATATGCTTTGTTCCAGCTTCTACTCTTTGTAAGAGTGTTGAATATTTGTATTTTACACAACAGGTGTTGTTACTAAATGGTAGTTTTCCTAAAGAATGATGGTACTGAAAAGCTTCTTGTTTTTCAACAAACAAATATTTTGTAAAGGAGTATCAGCTACTCAGGTGCTTTCCTCACCACAATACCTGGCGAGAGACAGTAAAATATACTTCCAGACACCAGTCCAGTACCACTTACATGGAGGAAAAAAGAGGTGAAAAGGGAATTTAGGAGGGTTTAGCCATGCTTCTTGAATAATTTTTATATTTTTTTTTTCTATAAAGGAGACTAGTTATTACCAACGCAGTCAGTTCCATCTTCACTGGCCATGAACCCAGCTTGGCAAATACATAGGAAACTTCCTTCTGTATTTTCACAGCGTCCAAGGGAACAGAGATGTGGTGCCTGATTACACTCATTAATATCTACGAAAGAAATGAAAACATAAGACAATAGAATAACATATTTAGTTGTGATTATTTCTGTGCAATCTATGCCATGCATTTCAAGAGACTGATCTTGTAATTATTTTAACTGTTTGAAAAGGTATATATGTTTTCTCTCAGAGATGCAAAAAAAGGTGCATTAAATAGTTTTGGTTGGAGAAAAATGCTCTTATTGGCTTAGACTGTAAGAATATTGGATTGGCCTGAAGAACGTGACATGATTACAGTTCAAATCACTACACTGTGTGCAACATGAGCACAAGCTGCAAGCATGGAACATTAATAAAATTGGATGAAATAAAGGGATTCTAAATTGCCATTTGGCTGTGTTGAATAAGTTATTTTTCAATACTGTAGTTGCACCTGACAGCATGTGTTACAGGGCAAAGCTACTGAGCTTTGGTGTCATGAACGTTTTATAGCATATGATCTGTCCATACAATACACCCTGTCTGATCCAAGGTACAGAGGAACCAGTATGCTCTGAATGGAGCAAAGACACCAGTACAGCTGCTTCTAAATCTGACATGATCATGTAGGACCCATTTGTGCTCTGCCTTATGTTCATGAGAGGCCTCTGTTCTAGAATTTACTGGCTTTAAAGTGGATGAAGACCTCACTTTGTAGATCTCTCACTGTGCTTCTGGGTTATTTATGATATACTTTCTCATTTCAGTAGCAGGCTGAAAGGAATGACCTAACAGAATGCCTGGACTTAGTCCAGCTGCAGAGCTGGTAGCTGGGTAAATCACTGTGAGAAACAGGCACAAATTCATTCTTTTTCCAAACAGAAGTGTATATCTTCCTAGTAGTCTAACTTTTAGATACCTGATATACAGCTGAGAGGAGATGGTCTGCCTAATCAATTTTACTCTCATATCACACTGGGAGACATTTTCATTCCATTTAATTAAATTCACACTCATTTCAGAGCAGTTGAAAAGCTATGTTAGAGACTACCTCGCAAATTTTATTGGGCATTTAAAAAAATACCTTGTAGTTTGGAAGCATTCAACAGAGGAAAGAACTCCTGACTGCTCTGTAGAGATTTCCCCTAAACAGATTCTACATTTCAAGCATTTCATAGCATGGTTATTTCAGATTTTTGAAAGCATCATTTCATACCAATGCACTTTGTCTGCTGATCATTAAGTTTGTACCCCTTGTAGCAGATGCAAGTGTATCCCACAGGCAAATTAACGCAGTGTCCTGCTCCACAGATATCAGGATTAACTGTACATTCGTTGATTTCTAAGCAAACAAAGAGAAATTTAATGTTAAACTTACTCATATAGTTCAGCAACAATAATCCGTAATCCCAGCAGAAAGCCCAAGCCTGAAAACAACTGCAAATCAAGTTTGCAACCCCTGAGTTTCTCTAATGGATACTTTATCTGGAAGAATCTAGAAACCATCTGGGTTTTTCCTAATGACATAATCTTATGTCCCATCCAAGATCTATAAATCAGTACATAAAATTTAAAGATGAAGATAATATAAAAATATATATATATGGCTCAACCTTTGCATTGCACATTAAGAAAATAACTGTAGTGAGTTTCTGATTACATTGGGAATTCTGATTTACAGAATACTCATCTATTAATGGCTTGGATGTATTTTGTAAGATAAGGAGATTCAGATATGGGTAGCATTGGATGCTAAATCCTTACGGTAGTTTTAGAAATTTCCAAAGTACACACATTACTGCTGAAAATACTACCGACTGTTCAGTTGCTACAAACTAAGGTTACTGCAGTATGGAATTGTAATTCCTGAAAAAGAAGAAATCACTGTAAAGAAGAATTGTTTACATAGACTATTTACCAACAGGTCACATTTAAATTTAACTAAGTTCTAAAGCACAGAAATAAACTCAATAACTTCTCGACTTGAACTGCATTCAGTTTTTAAAATCCTGTTTAGGATTTTGTCCTACAAATCTTACTGCACTTTTACTTTATTACCTCTGAACAACATACTGACTTATAGCACACAGCAATCTCTAGTTCTACTAATTTTCCTGAGGAAATAAAAAACAGAACATGGAAAACTACCATTTTCTTTTTATTAATTGACGTGAGTTCCCAGCAGGGTAACTTTCTCTCCCTGTAAGGAAGCTGGGAGCTGGCTTGCACAAGGGGCAGTCACAGAAGAGCTCACTTCTAAGTTCTAGTTTGATAATCACAACTGTTTGAACCTTCCTGTGGGATTGATGAAGTGTCATTACAGCAAACTGAAGTCAGCAGTTGAAGGACATGATGCTTTCTCTATTCTTACAGTACCTTCAGAGGATTCAACTGCAGACAGAATTGTACAAGCAACTGGGTGATTTAGACCCTGTGTGCATCACATCAACTCAAAAACCCACTCCTGCATGAAGGAAAGCCATTTTGAAGACTTTGAAGAGTTCATTTTTTATTAAAGTATGTGAAATTTCTCCCCTTGAATGGAAACCAGAAAACCTCTTTTTAGGCCTAAGTATCTCTACCTAAATACGTATCTATTTCTAAATATATGAGAATGCATCTTACAGTATATACCAGGATCTCGCAATCACTTCAAAGCCTGTGTTCGCTCTGGTTCATTCTAACCAATGTGACATTATAATGCTCTCATGTATACAAATATGGTACATTCACAAGAGAAATTTTGATGTCTTTTTGACACAGCTGTCATTTAGACAAATTTCAGCTATGGCAGGTGCATTACTTGCATTTCTGCTGCTTTCACCTCTCGACACATAGATGTAGAGAAGGCAACTAATACATTAAAAAAGCATAAACATCAAAAGAACATTTCAAAATAGATCTTACAGTAATGTCTCACCTGCTTTTGCAGAACCTTCTGATCTACATCCCTTGGAAGTCTACATCCCTCAATGAACACTACCATGTATACTTCATGAATACACACGTAGACTGTCTAACAACCTGACTCATATTCAAGAAGTATTCAGTTCTGGACATTCCTTGCAGATCTGCAAAGAAAGTCAAGAACTGACTCTGAGGTGAATTATCAATTTAATCTTCTATCCTCTACTTATGGATACAAAAATAGCAGGTACATCCTGGAAGGACCTGGTCCTGGCTCTCTTGATAGTAGCCTCATTGTTGGCTGTTCTCCACAATATTCTTTCTGTTCTACAACCATGTTCTCTTCACTGCAGTAATTCAGCAACAGCACAGAACAACAGCATCAGGAATTCAGTCATTTCTTAATTTATTGTGATTCTAAAAGAGAAGTACAATACCTGTAACTTGAGTAGGTGCAATAACTTGACTTGCACTTGAAGTAGAGACTTCGGGAGCAACTTCAACAGGCAAAGGAGGGGATGTTTTCTCAATCACTACTGTGTGACATGGAATAGAAATCAATCACATCCAAAAAACCCACCTTAAAGCATTAAAAAAACCCAACCCTTAAAGAATTCACACACAATACTGAATAAGCTAGACACTATGGAAATTTTAATTTGTTTATTCTGCTTTGACCTACAGTGGAAAAAAAAAGTATAATTGGGGTTTTCATCATTCTACTACTTGTGAAAAAAACCACTGAGGTGCTAAAGAACACAAACACTGTTGTAAAAGTTTTGTACCAAAAGTTATGCATAAATCTGTAAAGAGCCACCTAAGCACAGTTTATTCTTGAAAGGAGCACAAGGCTTCACCTCTGCTGGCATTAAAATTCTCATGCACATAATCCAGGATATCACTTCTTAAAATATGTCTTTATCTCCTAAACAAGTCACCAAGCCAATGCCAACCTCTCAATTCCTCCCACTTCTGCTTCCATGACTTTTTTTGATCATGAAGAAATTGCTTTTGAAGCTCCAATCATTTTTGCATTGATCTCTGTTAGAATTGCTACTTTCCCATTCTTTTAAGAACTGTAAGCACTCTCTCATACTGAAAGAAAACATAAAATAAGTTACCTGGAAACTGTGGATGCAGGTTAATTGTTGAAATTCCAGGAGAAAGCTGAGGCTGCCCAGGCTCAAGATAAGGCTGCTTTTCTTGATCAATGGAAGCTAATTCCTAGAAAAAATTATTAAAAAAAAAAAATTCTGAAAACATTCCCTTAATTCATAGCTTACCCACAAACTCCTGGCTTGAAACACTGCTAACATTCTCACATGAGTGGCTTTTGATAGCAGATCATGAATCACCATCAATTTCAACCTGAATGAACATGGAATACTATGTTTATACAATGGCATCCAATTTAACATTGGTTTTCCTTGAAGAACCCATTTCCTGCAGCTTCTAATTGTATCTTTCTTTGGCTTTGTCCCTCCATAATTCTCCCATTCTCTGGTCTTTAATTGCTTACAAATAGCATCTGAATTCAGTTCAGCATCACACAAAAATATATAACCAAATCTAGGTGTCTGACAACTGTGAAAGGTTCCTTCTTAACTATTAAACACATCATCTTATTTTCATGGAAATGTTAGATGCTTGTATGTCTGTAGAAAAATGAAATGGAGCACAGCTGCAATTATTCCCAACAAATGCCATTACCTCCAGCACAGGGAAGCTGAGACCTCCAGACACAGATCCACACTTGCTCTTCTCCAATGAACACAAGACACCCTAAACCAGCTATGGAATTAACTTAGGCAAGAATACCAGTCTCATAAGCAGGTATCACAAATGCTTCTGAAGGCTTCATAATGTTTCTCTCTCATTCATTTTCTCTAGCTGTTAAGTATCTGTGTCTCTTATTCATACCCTCTGAATTTTTCAGTATCCTCTTTAAAATACAGTCTCCAGAATGGGATAGAGCAATATATACCAGATCCTCCAACAAATGCCTCTAAGAGAGGTTAAAGTAATCTTTCCTGTACCTCACTACCTGTTGAATACAATAACAACACGAGCTCTTTTTGCCTCAGGGTTTGAACAGTAAGTCCACATTGACTTGTTTGTTCATCATAAATTCTAAATCCTTTCAGTTATCTGTATCCCATATCACACACATGGTCTGCATTCTAATTCCTAGATAAATTACATCATGTTTTACCTGATCAGGAGCTGCAGTTGCCACTAAAACCAAAAAGAAAAAAGAGAATTACTCAGTTTTCACAAAACAATTTATTATATATTTTATCACACTTGAAAGTGACCACGGCCATCACACAAAAAATTCAGGCTCAAACCTTATTCCAAAATAGTGCAAACATAAAATCATGTTCCTGAAGCAAGTGTAAAAACTAACCTGAAACCACAATAAGATTCTACACACTATCTAATGTTTATTTACTCAGTATTCAGCTTACTTGCCTTCTCCATTGTTTACCTGCTTCCTCAGAAACAATGTGACAAACTCACGGGTTATTAACTCACTGATGAAACCTTTTTAATTCCTTCCTAGGGATAACAACATCTGTAAATATTTTAGAGGTAAATTAATGTCACAATGATATATAACTTACCACTAAGAGATTTGCAAGGATTTATTGAAAAAAAAAAAAAAGTTTTAAAATTTGTCTTTTCTTTAGACAAACCAGAGTGGTTTTCTGCCTCCACAAATATGACTTTTTTTTCTGGGAAGAAGTGGTAGAAATTTCATAAAAGTTCTTATTTTCCATTACATCTTTCCTTTTTAGAATTCATATATATATATACACATACATATAAATTTTTTTAAGTCTTACAATAAATACGTACTATCTCTGATCACAAAAATGATTGAGATTATAGCAGTCTCCCTCTTTCTCCATGGTCTCAGCATCTGGTAGGACCTACCCACAAGCTGTGAGAAGTAAATCACGTGATGCAACACACTGGGCATCATGGAAAGCTCTGCTGTGGGGAGTGATGCCTCTCGGCCCTGCGCTCTCCGCAGGTACCACGCAAAGAAATAAACCATGGAAGACACATGCACAGAAATAGATGAAAGACTAAATTTTCCCACTCTCACCTTCTTGTACAGCCATCTCAGTCTCACTTTTCTGTGAGAAGGTCAGTGCCTCCACTGGCTCTTCCTTTGCTGGGAGAGGTGGAGGAGAAGTACCTTTAGCAACAGGTTGAGTAATCGGGGTCTTGCCAATGGCAGGTGGCTGTACTCTAACTGCAGGGTGATGATATAGCTTGTTTCTGTGAGGGCCAGAAACCGTATAACCCATTCCACCAGGGCAGATTTCCTTAAAAGCAGCTAGATTTGGGATGGGAAAATATTCCTTTTAGGAGTCTAAAAGTGCAATATGTTGACATAGTGGAAAATATAATGACTACCACTAAGAAATTTAATCTCATATTGTATATACATTTTTACAAGAAACCTCTTAAAGAGAAGCTATGCATTGCATGCTAACACGACTGAGCATTCTCCCAAAAGCATGTTCTGGCTGTTTTTCCCAGAAGGTCTCCACTCCAGTTTACCATTTTTCTTCAGTTCTGCTTATCTGTCAATATATCAAGATATTTTGTTGAATTAATCCCCTTCAAACAGAATATCCTTTCTATGTATTAATTTAAATGTGCAAATCGTCTTTATAATTTATAATGCATAATGAATGAAGATCACTACTGCTATCATTTTCTTTTTGTAGAAATCAAAAGGAAAAAGCTCCCTGGCCCTGTACTATCAACCGGTATCAACACTGATCCACAGGATCCCACCTGACTACAGAGGCCTCATACCAGACCAGATCCAAATTCCACTGAACTGAAAAAGGCTGGCTAAAAACAAGATGAAGATCATAAGAAGCCAAATTACTACTGGAAAAGAGGGGAAATAATCTCATTTATACAGCTGGTACAGAAATTAAAGTCAGGCAACAGCACTTGCTCTATCTCTACAGGTGCTCTACATAAGCATCATGTTTTGCAGTTCTACTAGAAGATTAAATGAAAAAGAAATACAAGTCAGTCTTCCTCCTCATCAAAGAGAATAGTTATGCTCCTGTCAGGGTCAGGGAGACAGGAAGTCTTGAGGGGGCAGTGCTTCATTGGCCTTATTGCTCTAGGTAAAGCCGTGGTGGGATGAAACAAAAAAGTTTTAGTCTCCCATGTGGGAATTGCACTAAGTGGGGCATTGGTAAGTTCACAAATTCTGCTTTGAACACATCAGGGTTTTGAAATGAATTGACATCTAAAATAAAAGAACAACGTACTAGCTAAAAGCACTCCACAGATGAGTTAAGCTACACATTAATCACAATATGCATTAACTGCACAATGTGTCTTAGTGGAATAGATCGTGTCTTAGAATAGAAAATATGAAGGGTCAAACTCATTAAATTGAATGGATTCAGAATAAGGAAATACTTTTTTGCTGGGACATCTAACATCAAAACTTGCCATAAAAACACCCAGCTGAGGGTAGGAATTCAGGTCAAAGGCATGAGACAGAAAATATGATGTCTGTCCCTTCAGATGCATACTTAGGACATAGGAAATCTTCCTTCAGGTTATATTCTCTCAAATGAAAAACAGAAATGTGAGCCTTATTCTAGCACAGCTCTGATAAGAGCTCTCAGCACCTGGAAATGCAAATTTGATCTCTCAGTGTCTCTTTAGGAGATGGTTTACTTTGTATAAATATTTTATTTTATTTTAGGGGCTTTTATGGGATGCTGCAGTAAATACATTACCCCATTCTGGAGTATCCCACTTTCACACATTTTTCATAGAAAACTCTGAAACATTATGAATTTAACCTGTTACAGAAAGGAACATGTTTTTAAATCATGCAAGTAGTCATTAAATGGGAAAAGCTCATCAGAATTTTCTACTAACAGATTTTCCCTCTAAAGTCTTTTCATTAAGAAAAAAAATCACTAAAATAACCAATTCCATGAGATACTTGACATATTTTTTGTGACCAGATAGCAGTCAACATAAGGATGTATTCTGTGCTCCACTATACACACTATTGGGCATAAAGCCTCATGCAATATTATCACAGAGGTAAAACACCTGCACTTAAATTGCAAGTCACCTCATGAGAATATATTTTTTCTCTATTAAAGAGCCATAGAAATATGATTTATCCAAAGGTGAACTGCAGTTTTAAAATCCTGATCAAATCCTGGTCAATCATCTAATCTTTAAATGGTCATGTAGGAAACATTGGCTTTAAGAACCTATTGAAATGCTCAAAACTGTTGGGTCACTTTCATTCCTGTAAGCCAAACTTTAAAAAGTAAGGAATCTGCTGCTCTCATCACATCTCTGATAGCAGCTGTGGATTTCCCAAAGCAGCCAGCTGGTTTGAAAATGTAAATCTCTATAAAATACTTCAGAGAAATACATGACCTGCATCATGAGAGTAACATCTGCAGCAGCTTTAAGCTTCAAGTAAGCACAGTGGATTGTCACTACAAATAGGTGGGCTAAAATACTCAAGAGACTGGACTTCATGTATATTACAACAAGCAATGATGCTTTTAAAACAGATTAATTTGACCCTACACTTGAGAAAAAGGATAATATTGAATTGATTTTGATTTAAGACTCCATGGGTGTTTGTTTTAAGCAACATCAGGGAATAAAAAGTATTTGAGAACAGTGATCAGTATCTATAATATGTGGTATCTTAATTTATAACCAGCCGAAGAGAGAGTGGTGACCAAACAAGCCGATATTTTTGAAGTACTAATATATTTAAAAAACAGCAGAACTCCAAGGGAACATTGATAATACAAGAGAGCTTTATGTAGCAAGTGAGGAATTGTTTAAGTGAAAAATGGCATGAAAAGTTTTACTACTAGTTTATTGGTAAGAAGGCAATTCTCTCCTTAGCACATCCCTCAGAATGGGTGGTAAGGAAACGAAGGAAGGTGACAAAGCAGAGATATCACCATGCATAGCCTACTAAGTGTAACACAAACTACACCTCATGATGTTGTGCAAACAGATTTTCAAAAGCTGCCATCGTTTCACCAAAGTCTTTAACAACTGAAGAGTAGTAGCCACATTTTGGGTTACTTTTCCTGTATCTCTAGTATGTACTGAGGTGGTTGTTTGGTTGGGGTTTTTTTAGAGCATGCATAACAAATTAGGGGGCAGGGGGCAAGAGCTTGTATTTTTAGTGGGAAGTTCTTACCTGTTCCTGGGAGTGGACACTTCTCACAGTTTGGGCCCCAGGCTTTGCCAACACTGCAACAGCAAAGCTGCTTGCTGAGCTGAACAGAAAGAGGATGCATGCACTGCTTTCCTGCACTAACAAACCGGTAGCAGGGTCCTTTCTCTTCAGCAACTACAGGGTTATCAGCTGCAATGAAAGTGGAAGAGAGGATGGTACTGTTCACATGAAAAGCAAAACAGAGAAACACCACTAGACTTCCAACACCAGTTAAACAGATGAACACTCTGCAGAAGTTTTATTTCAAACACCTATCTCAGATGAGAATCACAACATTAAAAAAAAAAAAAATCTTTATTTTGCATCACACACTCCTGAATTCCAACTTACCCCAGACCAAGGATAACAAGCATTTCAAAGAAAAGCAACGACAAACACAGGGTTAAATTCAAAATCAGCAGTTGCCATGCTGCCACAATGAAGAGTGAGAATCCTCTCACTTGTACACAGGTGCTGAAGATCAGTCACTGGCACCACACAGTTGTGCCAAGCTATAAAGCCAAAGGAACATCCATCTATAATTAGGCTATATTAATAAGACTGCAAAAGCATAACATACATTACATTTTTTTTTCATAAAAGAGACAATTACATATTTACATTTTGTTATGCTTAGTTTTAATGTGGAAGAGCCAAAGGCCATAAGCTATGATTAGTATGAGGTAACAGAAAGCTATGACCCATCCAGATTTCTAATTTATGTATCCACATTCAGATAAAGTTTACAGTTCTGGGTAACATGTTCACATAACTCAAAAAATACAAAGACTATCTGGTTTTCAACATGACACATAAAAGCAAAACCAAAACCCAACAACCAACTCCCTTTTTCTGGTGCACAACTGAAAAGCAGTATGAAGTTCTTTAAACTGCTGAGAAACTCTCAGCAACTGAGTGCCATTAACTAGTAGCATAAGATGGTTATTCTGGGGAAAAAAAAAGAACTCACCTATGACTTGAGACTATACTTTATTTTATAAATGTAAAGGTATTTCAAAGAAAGAAATCAGGATTATAGCTATTTTTCAATTGTACATATTCTTTGCAAAAAAAAATTGAAAAATTTAGTTGTTTTTTACACTGTATTTTCTTCTAGCGAAAGCAATTCATCACAATCAAAGTAAAAGCTAACTAACAGAGGGAAATATTTGCATTCACATAATTCACAACTTTTTCTTTCTCCTAATTATTTCTTAATTTTTAATACTTCTTAATTAGAAGGCAAATGTGCTAGAGATCATCCTAGGCTAAATGTTTATTAATGGAAACAACCCAGATCAAAGCTGCAGGGGTGGAAAAGAGGAGAGCAGGACACAAAGATGATTTTGGCTGAAACTAGCAGAGAGAGGAGAAAAAAAAAAAAAATTGGAAACTCCAGGCTACTGAAAAAGACTGAATCTATGTGGGAGCTGGAGATGGCTTTGAAGATTTGGTGACAAGAAAATCAGAAAAAGATAGCAAGGATCCTGGGCAGCCACTGTGAAGACCAGTGTTTCCAGGAAAAGGAAACAGAAAAGAGGCAAAAGCACAGAGACTGACTAAATAAAGTGAATAAACTGAGAATATGAGTTGGGGACAGATAAACAAAGGTGACAGATTGGAATAGTTGGACCCAGTCAAATAAATCGTCATCTGAAATATAACTAAGTATTTAATTTGGTATTTTGATTAGCAGTACTACTTACGTATGCATCTTGAGAGGGTAGGATCTGGCATAAATCCCATTTTGCAGGTACATCTGTAGCTGCCCATGGTATTCAAGCACTCACCATTAGGGCACACTCCCTGTAACTGACACTCATTGATATCTGTGGGAAAATTTAAACAAATCACATGCTGAAACATGTATTAATATTTCTCTTTCTTCAGAAGTTCTCTCCTTTTTAAATATATGAAGGATAACTGTTACAAATTAACACTCTAATCAACACTTTTTCCCATACCAACATGTGATTCATAACCTTTTGAAATGCTGCTGAGAACATGACAGAAACACAATTATATTTATACACCACTCTTAAGTACTCTGAATTAGAAAAACAAATACACTTTGACCAGTTTATCAATCCTCCTGACTAGATGATTGCTTGCACAGCTCAACACAGCTCACAAGAACACTCACAGAGACAAGTTTCAAACAATCTAGTATATTTTACAAAGGGTGGAACACTGCTTGCCACATTTAATAGAGGTTTTATTGGCATTTATATTTAAGAATGCTCAATGGTTCACCATGCTGAAAGAAGCACAATACAAAAATACCATCTGTAGCCCAAAGGAACTTGATGGCAATAATATGCTTCAGGGAGCACAGAACACACCTGACATGGAAAGAATTGCAGCAGTGGCAACACAACTTCTTAACCATTATGTTGAACATGAGCCAGCAGTGCCCTGGCAGCCAGGAGGGCCAACCCTGTCCTGGGGGGCATCAGGCACAGCATCACCAGCCAGGCAAGGGAGGGGATTGTCCTGCTCTGACTCTGAGCTGGGGCAGCCTCACCTCCAGTGCTGGGGGCAGGTTTGGGTGACACAATGTAGAAAAGACATGAAACCATTAGCAAGTGTCCAAAGGACATGAGGAATGGCTGAGGTCACTTGGTCTGTTCAGCCTGGAGGAGACTGAGAGAAGACCTCACTGCAGTTACAACTTCCTCATGAGGGGAGTTCTTGTGGTTGCATCTGTTGTTCACTTAAAACAGGACCTGTCTGTCATCTGGATACCAGCTGTAACTAAGTCAGCCAAATTAGGTTTTTATTTCAGGGAACAGCTACAGCATAGTTTGCACTGATAATCCAAAGGTCAAAACAGTAACAAAAATAAAATTAAGAAATCCTCTAATCCATAATTATCTGTGTCATAAATTGCGGTCTCCTCTTTCAGAAAAATTGAGAGAGTAGATTGAAATAGACCGACTTTAAAATATTTACATCTATTATATTTCCATCAGACTTTTCCTCCCTATCCTTAAGGCTAGGAAAAAACACCTACCGTGCTTTGCTGGGTAAACAAACTTCATGTGGAAGTTAGAAATTCCAGCTAGTTCTTTGAAAATCAGGTATTAGTGACCATTTATCTAAAAGATAAAATATTTATTCTCTTTCCTTTTAGCTTTTATAATACCGACCTCATTTTATGTTGCTTCCTAATTCAACACCATCACTGAGGGTAAGAGGTTCAACATACAAAATGTAACAGATGTGCCAAAGTTTGCATGTGGAAACATACAGAAATATTATTTCTTAGTTTTTCTCCATTAGTTTGGCCACCTGTACCATGACACAAGAGTGCACAATACAGCAGACTCTGGCAGCTGCCATATCAGCCACATTTTTTTCCCAAATACTCAATGTTGAGCTTATCCCTCAGCTCTTCCAGTGCTATAGCCTAATATAGTATCTTGACACCACCTCGATAAACTTCACTTCTATGCACTTAGCTGCGTGTGACAAGGAGTAGTAATTTATATCCTAGAACTTTGGATGAAATGTGATGGAAACCACACGAATTACAAAGGATCAGCTCTGCCTCAAAGGAATTTTCAAGTGAAATTCCCAGACTACATGACTTTCTGACCTCAGAGGGAGTGGACTATTTAAAAAGGAGAATGGTATAAGAAAAGAGCAGAAAAAACAGCTGAAATAGTTGAAATATTTTTGTACAGCAGTGTACGTTTTGTCCTGTCCAATGTTGAAGCAGGATGACATCCTATATAAGAACAGGAGCTTCTTATTTAAGGATTGCATTAATACAGAATATTTATCAAGCTAGACATTTTCAGATGCACTTGAATTTTATCAGTTTCTTAAGTTTCTTTGTCAGAGTAGGTTCTTTCTTTTAACCTGAAATTTCAAAATATGTTTGAAGGCATCTACACAGTTCCAACTGATCCCAGAGGGAAGATTATCACTATTTCAATAATATTATGATTTGTGAGTATTAAAGAAATTAACTTAAATCTTAACAGTTAGCAAACTAAAGACATTATAGAAATATAAACATAGTGATGCTGCTGTAAAGTTGTTGGGAAGAAAGGACATACCACTAATGTTCCATTTTCTACATAGGATCAACTAGGACCTGATGGAAAAAAAGACTCTGAAATATCTAGAAGCTAATACAAAGAAAATACTGGAACACTCAAAAACCCTCTATTGAATTTCTTATCTGTTGGCAATTTAGGTTGTCAGATCAGTCTTCAAACGCTAAACCACAAAACTATTCTACTTGCTTTGATAAAGCATTTTCTCTGATGTCAGAAAAGTTAGAGGAAGAGAGAGTATCTTTTACTCTGTGTACAGGAAAAATGTCTTTATCTGGGTTAATTTCAAAATGAAAATCCTCAGCACAATTACACAAATTACACACACACGCTTATGCACAAAAACCACATACAGATTTTGGAGGAAGCAGAAAAACACAGGAGAAATTGAATACATATAATGAAAATAATTTCTCTACTACCTACATTGTAATACCCAGACATTTTCAAACAACTTTCTCCCTTTCCGAATTCTCAGTATATGTTTTTCTTTACAGGAAAATTAACATATATGACTGGAGGAAACTGCCAAGTGATATACATTATGTATCACTTTTTTGATGACTTTTTCTGGAATTGGAATTAGCAGAAATGCTTTGTCTAATGAAAACAGCATTTAAGTTTTACAACAGCAAAGAAGAGCTTATTTTATATAACTACAATTTGAATTGGATTATATAATTCTTATTTTCAATGAAAAGATTAAGTCTCTTGTTGACTAGCCATTAAAATACATTGCTATTTACCTATATGTCACCATGAAATGGATGGCACTTTTTCTTGCTCTCTAGGAGAATAATTCTACTCTTCTACATGTTTTTTAAGCAAGGTAAGTAATTACATGGCTTAACAGAAATGCATTTGTATTTTCAATGTTAAAAATGATTAATGATGCATTCTTCACATATTAGATGATAACTTCACTCATTTGCATCCACCTTCATTTTAAGGAATGTTAAAAACCTATATATGGATAGATTTTATTATTTGAATATTAGAAGTATGAAAGTTTCAAGGCATTATTTAGTAGAGTGGCTGATTTGTGGATACATGGGACCTTCCTATAATTCATGAATACACAGTGATCCTTCTTTCCAAATGATTCAACTATTCTGCAGGAAACATTCACAGATGCTGTCATTATTGCCTCCCTGTATTCCATCTCTTTACAGATGAATGTTCTTGTATGTCTTGTACTAAATGCATAATTCCCCATCCACATGAGCTCTACTATTGCTATTTAATATGGGCACTGTTACTTTTAAGTACCAGCTTATATATATATGCAAACACGAACTAGCATTCCTTCTAGAGTTCCTGATATTGTTATTCCTCTTGCTAAATTTGTCAAATTTTTAAAGGTAACTTCATGGTGCATGTTCCAGTGCCTCAGCATCGCAGTGTACTTTAATGCCTCTCTTCCTGATCACATCTACTCAATGAACTCATTGAATTATTAAGCTGATGCTCTATGCTGAATTACACAAGCTTGTCTAGGGATTCCACAGAAAAAAAGCCAGAAGCTGATTAAAAACAAACAAACACACACCTCAAATATTCAAAAGAAACATACATACACACAGGAATAGTGTTTAACAACTTGAGCAGAAAAAAAAAATTCCTCCCAGATTTACTACCTACTTCACTTCATTTCAGACTGTGGTAAAAGGCCACCTATCCAAAATGTTTCCTACCAGCTGCCAGCCTGCCCAGCTGTGCAAATTGCATTGGAATCAACTTATTCAGGCAGCTGGAAAGGAAATCTGATTCAAGGTTAGCAGACTTTTTTTTTTAGCCCTCTATTTCTTGTATATGGACATAAAAAAAATTCAATTTTACATTAGTATAGGAATAAGAATTCATTTGCTCCATTGTAAAAACTAGAGAAAAATATCTGAATAATGTCTTGTGCAGAAGTACAAACTGATGGCATGTCTGAGGAGTGATTTGCTCAAACACCTTCATCTACACAGAGAAAATACTAGGGGGCTATGTAGCAGTACTATAAAACCACACATGCAAATACAGCTTTCCAAAGACCAACTCAATATAGACTTTCAGTTTTTGAGAAAAGCAGAGTAATGGAGTTCCATTGGTAAAAAGCCTCTGTCTCAGTGATACAGAAAAAAAGAAAGTAAACAAGGAGATATTCCACACAGCACCTCACATGGCTCCATAAAGAACACTCACAGTAAACAATGTCATTTATAATTTATACAGAACTGGTAAATAAAGCATTGATTTTATTTTTAACAGTTGGTGTTTGATAATATGAATGACCTGACCCTTTCTCAATGGTAGTAAGTGGGTATAACCCCATTGGCATGAAAGAAGCATTGTCAATTCTGCACTAACAGACTGACCCTTTGCTGTAACCCTTTAGTATTATCCATGCCAAATACATGGAATTGCTCCTTGGCACACTGTGTCTCTAGACTTGGTAGTCCATCCCCATGAAAGCTTGACTCATCCTTACAATCAGCTGAGATGGCAGCGGAAGCCAAGGCCCTGTTGGTGACTCTGCTCTCACAAGTCTACCCAAATACACAGAAGCTTTGCCACAACCAGGGTCTTAACAGTGATGCTGCAGCACTGTACAGATGAGTCTGCTGTGTCTCAGCTCCTCCTATCCCCTTTTCCATGCACAGCCTGATATTTGGTGAGGTCAGCCACCACGCACTCCCAGCTTCAAATAACCCAGACACTGTAACCAAACTGCTGCTGCTAATCTATCCCACTGAGGAGAATTTAAAACTGGCTCTCTTAACAGCAACAGTTGGTGTTTGATACCTTCCCACACATTTTTATAGGTCTTCTGGGTGTCAGGTCAGCCTGCTCTCAGAAAATGCAATGTGTTAATGACTCACTGCCACTGAATTTCCTGGTGAAAAGAAGTAAGCTGTAACAGCCATTTTCTAACTGCATGTATGTCTGTTCTTGTGCAGAGGATGACTATGAACACAGTAATATCTTTGTGACTTAAAATAAACAATAACAACAAGGAAAAAACCCTCAAAACCAACGAAGCAAAGCAGAAAGGCGGGAACAATGTAAGATGATGTTCATTTAAACAAGTAAGGACATTGTAACATTGAACTTGTTATAAACCATGATAATTATATAGCTTTACTAAGTCCAAGAACAGATGGATCTTCAAAGAACTTTACATCCACTATTAGAAAATAAAAGATGGAAATGAATGGATAAGTCAGATAACGAAAAAAAATTTACTTTGCTCATGGTTTTTTCTGCTTGCCTTCTATGAATGTTCACAAAAAAATAAATTATTGGATTTTAGTCCACTGTAAGGCAATCATCAAGGTTTCATACTAGAAATACCCCAAAGCACTTTACCAGAATCTCGCTGCACATATATTTAACACAATCAGATGAACTGTTTTTACTCATGACCACACATAGACATTTGCATGGGTTGAATATCACAATACTAAACTAAATTTCATTCAGTCTATGTGCAGGCAACAGTTAATATCACATATTTTCTTCTAGTAACTGTGATTTACAGAAAGACTGAATAGTCCAGAAGAAATAAAAAAAAAATCAGGAAGCTTCTGAGAAACAACCTGACCCTTATTCGTTACTCTTCTCTAAACAGTTCTTGGTTGCCTAAAGATCAAAACCCCCAGTGATTTTTCAGCATCTCCACCTGTATTTCCTCAAGTATGGATTTACTTGTTCAACTCTCTTACATACTCTGCACACTGGAGAATCAAGATGACTGAAATAGAAATGCATCAATCAAAACTTAAATCCTGTCCTAAATTTACCTAAAGGTAAATGTCAGTGACAAACATTCTTACACCTAATGGAATGTTTCCCTCTCACTGATGCAGAGGTACTTATGCACAGAAAAGTACAATGTAGTAGAATCTCCTCTCAACTGAATGACAATGCACAGAACTCTGTGCTGGAAGGGAGGACATATTCCAATATTCTGCTTCATTCTCCAATTCTACACTGGCTTTTAAATTAGATTAAAGCAGTGTTTGTGACTGCATTAGCTGCTGTTCAACAGTACTTTGGTTCTTTACTGGAAACCTACAAGCAACTTCACTCACATTTCCTTGAGCAATGTTATACCTAATTCAATCACATCCAGGAAGTGAATCATTTCAACTTTATTCCAGCATTAATGACATTTAATGCAGCCTGAGTATCCTTTATCCAAGAATAACAAACCATGCTAAGTGTAAACATCCAATCCTAGGAAAAATTCCTGCGCCTGCTTAAAATGAGATCTGTTCCTGTCACTCACTGTTGAAAGAATATGCTTTGCTTGGTTACTGTAAAAAGTTATTTACTACATCATAAAGCTCCTTTAATTTCCCCTTTTACTGAAATACCTTACTAGATGCTTCAGCAAGCAAATATGGAAATGCCTTACAGCCTGTTACATTAACCTGAAGGTGATGGCTGCTACAGCCAAGCAAAGTGGTGCAGAAGGATTACTGATCAGCAGAGAACTGCTCTGCTACAGAGCACCCTGCAAAAGCTGATGGCTGGAGTATCAGCTCCGCGGTGTTTCCCTCTGGCAGCTTCCAGCTGTAAGGCCATTTAGGAAGAGAAGTTCACTGTGTTTTGGCTGTGCTAACCATTACAACAGCTTCTCAGACCACCCAGGCCCAGCTGGCCTAATGCAGAAAGGCTGAGGTGGTGTAAAGCTGTCCTCTCTGCCTTCAGCCTAGTAAGTCATTCGGACACACCGAGCAAGTCCACTGCCCACCCTTTTCAGAGAGTGAGCAGTGCCCATATTTGGTCACAGACATGCAGGAATTTGAAACATTCCTATAAAATTAAATTCATTCTTTCATTTTCAGGCTTAGCACATTGAATTTATGCTCATCAAAATCATTGCTGCTTGGAAATTTTAACCACATTTAAGTATAATATTAAAATTCCACAATAGAACATACATGTTTATTATTGTGTCCTGCAGTCTCCTGATACTCTGTTATTTAAATCTATCTATTCATTTTAAAGAAAACATTTTTATTCGAGAAAAGCAGTCTATGAATTCAAAAAGGTCAGGAGTTACTGCAAGAGTTTTGAACAATGCAAATGCAAAAGAAAAAAGCCTGTGTTTTTTGAAAGAAACCACTGCTACTATTGATACAAAATAATGCAGTCAAATTTCTTTTGAGGAGCACTGATAGCTTGGAAAGTATAGGTACCACTATCAAAACAGGACTGGGGTTTGATTTTATTACTACTTTATGCTGAAGTAACTGAAAAAGGTATTTTAAATTTCCATAAACAAGGACGAAGAATGTTAAATGATTTAGTATTAATTAAAAAAATATCTCTTTTGAAACAATAGATCTCACTTGTATTGTTGAGTTTGCTATATTACAACTTTGGGAGGTGATTTTTGATTACATGAAATATGACTCAAACACCAATTAACAAGTCTGATTTTAAAAGTCACATTATATGCACTAGAAGAAAACAACATATAATTTCACAATTTTTAATACAACACATAACGAAGCATAAAAAACTAAACATGCAACTGCTTTCAGCTAAGATAGTCGTGATATCAAGAAGGTTCTTATAAAATTTGGACCAAGAATAAGAACTTCTAAAAGCAGGGATGTCTAGTCAGATCACGATCACCCTGGTAACTTCACTGAACTATTCAGAATAAACTTGTGGCTACAAAAGTGCAGCAGTCCATCTCACCCCCTCTGTCCCAAGTGGCTGGTGCTGGAGGACACAAGGAATCTCAACAGCTGATTACAGGCCTAAGCACTGCGGAAAGATAAATTTCTGGAGGGGGACTTCTACAGTTAGCTCTGAAATCCTTATCAAAAACTGACTGACTTGGTTTAAATTACTAAGTAATAAAGCCAAATGGAAACTATTTGTCCCCTTCTGATGCAAAGAGAACAACTTGCCTTTCAATAAGACCTACGAACCCTTAAAACACTCTGCTGCATTTAAGCAAATAAAACTGTCTAGATCAATTATATACTAATTAGAATTTACCAAAGTACTTAGGTAATGTCTTAAAAATGACGTAGTGGTCAGTCATTAGATGTTATTTATTAATATCTGCCTTGATAGTTGTTTTCATGCTGTAAGTGCTTTCATATGCATAATAAATCATCCTGTAAATTTGGACTGGAAGATATAATTTGTGTCAATTGTGAAAATTTGATACATTCTGGTAAGTTAATGACTAGCCTTTACTGCAAGTGCCATCTGACTGATTGATCTCCAAACTGACTCAATATGCAGGCATCAGTTTTTATTCTCTTTATGAAAATCAATTACAATCAATTACCTATTAAAACCACAGAAAATACTGTTCCAACTGTTTCTGCTATAGCTACATTAACCACTATTAATATCCTCTAAAAAAATACAATATCCAGATTTTACTGCCTCCATTATAGTGGATTGTTTCAATAGTAACTTGATTAGTGAGAAGGAGAGGTAAAAGAAAGAAAAAACAAGGCTTTGTGCTAAATAAACCATAGCAATGTTTTTTAAAATTACAGAAAAAACAGTTGCTTATTCTAAGAAATGACCCACTGATTTCTGCAAGCTAGCAGAATAGCAGCAGAAGAAATCAGTCCAACTCGTTTTGTGCTTTTGAGTGGAATTTACTGGAACACAAGTTTGCAGAGCCACACTTCTCAAACACATAATCAGTGTCCAAGCAGCAACCCAGCCCAGTTTCTGGAGATATATTTATTTCTCACTATGATCATCACAAAAGAACTTCTTTGAAACATGGTTGTTGACTCAGTAACTAAGTAACAGCATTTCTTATTAATGAAGCTCTTTTATTACTTAAAAGTAGTGAAATAAAAATACAACATGCAGAGTAAACAGATTTATTACTTTATTTTAGGGACAAATGTAGGAGGGAAGAATATACCTTCAAAATTTATCTTAAATCATGATGAAGCCAAGGGAAAAGTGCTTCAAATCCCCCAAGTATGCGATTATAGAATCTGATCTATCAACATACAAGCACTTGTTTCTGCAAGCTCATAAATACTTAATTTTAAGAATATAGGGACTTTCCAAGAACTTCCATGCGCTTTTTACTTCACTGCAAAACAACAAGTGTTCAGGTATTTTTCCAGTTCTTCAAGATAAGATTTCTAAAGTGCTCTGTTGGCAATATGTTAGTTTCCTGAAAAATGAATCCAACCTTTTCACCAGCTGTTTTTCCATTCTATTTCAGTTTTCCAAGAAAACCATTACCAGACTAAGGAAACAGCAAGTATAACTCTAAGCAGGGAACCAGAAATTAGCATTGCATGTGGATTCTGACAAAGAAGTTGCAACACTGATAAGCTGTATTTTGGCTCTAATGAGAGCCTTAGGGCATCCATGTGTGTACATGTAATAAATCACCCCATTGAAAAGATAATTACTGAGGGGGGAAAAGCTTTCTTGATAGTAATTACGCTAAACTGCTTGAATTAGCATACCCACAGATGGTTCTTTGTGGTCCTACTTAGACATTAGAGAGAATGCTTGATTACATTAGTTCACTCACTTGAAAGGAAAAAAATTGATCTGCTTATTAATCACACTAATAGTCCTTGGTTGATGAAGCCTATGTAGACTTCTGACTGCAAAACCAAAGTAAAACAAAAGGTTAATTAAGCTTTTAGGCCTGAGTTTTCAAAGGCTGGGAAAGTTGGACAACATCTAGGTGAAAAAACCAATCTCTTTTAGCTGCAGGCAGGGATTCAGAAATATATCCCCATCACTATTCAGCCTGGCCCTTTCTAAGCCTGGACACAGCATGCATGACCCTTTCAGCAAAGAATAATCTAATTAAAACTTACACTTGCATATGGACATGCTGTTCCACTCCCTTCCAATTTAATTGTAAGGATTCTTACAGGAATATGAATACTCCCACGCCAGCAGCTTAAACAATTTTCTTTTGTCATGTGCAGCTGTCTGTGTTAGTGATATGGAAAGCTCTTTCTTCATCAGCCCTGTCTTCCTCTCTCACAGAAAAGCATGTCGGTTTCAGATAAACAAACAGGACACTTCTGGCTGACCCATTGAGGAGCACATGCTAATAACCATTTCAGGGCTGAAATGCACCCTGCCAGCAGCTTTCACATATGAAGCTAGCTTTCCTGAAGAACATTCAAATTGAGGTCAAAATCCTGACCCTCTGAAGTGACCCTCACTGCCATAGGATGGAATTCCATCGTGGCTTTGCTTCATGGGCTTCTCCCATTTGTATCTCCTTATTGGAGTGTGTTAGTGAGCAAATTACACAGAAGCTGTTCAAACCTCAGTAAAGCAGTAAGGGGAACCTTCAACAACCACTACCTTATCCCTCTCCAGAAAGTCACGAGATTGTCCCCATCCTAAATTCATCAACAGTCGACTCCCTGGTACGATAATCCTACTATCATTTTATGATTAAACACTACGTTATGAATTTCCATGTATCAACTGCAAGTTATATTTAGAGTCCACAGCTCACTCTCTTCTGGGATAGTGACAGCAGTATAAAACAAATTTTGTAAAGCCTCATATTTCTTGCAGTTTTACTTATGTAGTACAAAAATGTGTCAGGGGAAGAATTCTCAAAATCCAGTGCAAAACCCAATGATTAGCATACCAGGTACAGATCTATTTCTGTACACTACCGTGGCAGTACTCAGTTCCCTCTTATGCTCCTACCCAGAGACATATGTTCTCTCTCTATCAGGCTGTCAGTGTTCAGTGAAACAACCTCCTAGCCTATTTCTGGCAACCTTCACCAGCACCAGACCATTTCTCACAATCCATAACCCCTGAATAAGGATCCTAAGATCTTAGCTTCCATGTTCCATCGTTTGCCAACACCTAGGTTCAACCTCCTGAACCAAAGTGAATGCCCTACTCACCTTTAAATGCCTGCTGGGTTGCTGCTGTCTGAAAACATTGAGCACTCTGTGGGGTATACACACGACTACTGAAGATACCAAAAGCTCCTGTCTCTCCTGGATCATGCTCAGAGGGTTGCATGAAGGCATCATGGCATTTTCTAGACTTTCCAGGCTCAAAGTTAGAAAACCTCTCTTTTGCAGACTCTGAAAAACCTCGTGACTGATATTTGACAATCTCTTTCAAAATAGCTAGAACTGTCTTGCTGAAATACATACATCACCTGCGTGTTTGAGGCATAAAGAGACTGTCCATTTACATCTGACACCTCCTTCACCTTTTCACTTTGCAGTCCTCATTAGCAAATTGCCATCAATATCTCCCCTTCCCTTTTTACCTATTAAGAGGACTTTACAGACTTTCACTGCAGAGCAGGGAACAAGCTCTTGAGATGCAACTGGCAGCTCTCCTCCACTTACTTCCTTAGTGTTTTGACCCATCCAGTCCTCCAAATGCCCCTACTCTGCAAGCTGGTAAACCAGTAGGTAGAGACCAGAGAGGTAGATGGGCTCAGGAGGCTGCAGATAGCAGCTCACATCTCCCTCAGAAGTGAAACAGCATGATGTTTGTGTTTAGTGTTCTACAAACTTTATTATTCTGGTGGGCAAAAATTTCTTTATGCAACTGGCTATTGTACATTCCCTCATTAAGATGCAAAATTAAAATTTTCAGTTAAATAAGATTAAATTTATGTTTCCAAAATGCCTATAAAATATACTTTAACATCAACTATTCTTTCATTTTATCCAGCTCTCCACCAGCACTACTATTTGTTAGGACCTCTTTATATCCCTTGCAGAATCAACACTGATCAATAAACCTGGCTACAGAAGTATCAGCTTCACTTGAACTCATTTTTCCCTTCCTTCCCAAATCTCTCTCCAGAACACTACTGCAAGATTGCTTACATTGTCTCAGAGCTCCTTTTTCTTGTTTACTCGTGCTGTGCTAAAAAAAGTCAGACAAGCAATTAAGCTTTTTCCTACGTCCTCATCTGGCACCTCTGTGCAGCGCTCCAAGACACACAGAAAGAATGAGCATCTGTCTGTGCTCATCTCTTCAGCTTTGTCAGAGATGCTATAGATCAGGAGAATCCAAATGTCCCAAGCCTTGCTTTGTAGCTGTGTGATCAGGCAGACCCCACAACCCTGTGTGTTTTAATAACTTCTATACTTACCACCAGGTGATAATAATCTCGGAGTAACACAGTTAGGCTGTGTCTAACTGCACACACCCTCACCTGCACTATGCACATTCTGGAAGTAGGTGGGTCACTTCTTTACATGGCAGCCAGGTACTCATTCCTTTCTTCTCTGCTTGCCAGGGACATTATCTGGCTTTTCTCAGTACTGTTGTGCCTAGCCTCTTGAGTCCAAAAGAATTGTTCTGATTACTCTACACTTTCATGATTACAAAAATTGTTCTGCATTGCTAGTTTCATCTGACTTAACTGAATATATGTGCAGATTCACTGTTTAGCAAAAAAAATTGACAAAACAATATTTTTCTACAGAAAAACAAAGTCAAAGAATGCTTATGGAGTCATCTTTATGCATCATCAAAGAAAATGAGGGTATACATAAAAGTTTCAGAAGTTATTTTCCCTGGAGAAAAAAACTCAGAGTTGCCAGTATTTGGAAATAGTCAAAAGTATACTCAACATTTTTTCTTAAATATAAATCAATGGACCAGAATCATTCATCTAAATCATCAATATCAAAGAAGTTGTCACAGAAAGCCAGTACTAAAAATAAATAAATTGGTTGTTATCATACCTTGACAAAACGTAGCATTGATTCTCTTGTAGCCTTGTGGGCATTCCATCATAGGACCATATCCATGGTAAGCTGAAAAAAATTACATCAGTTAAATACCG
This sequence comes from Hylia prasina, assembly GCA_013397195.1. Taxonomy (NCBI): domain Eukaryota; kingdom Metazoa; phylum Chordata; class Aves; order Passeriformes; family Sylviidae; genus Hylia; species Hylia prasina. Next base: position 423,478 of record VYXD01015996.1, read on the forward strand.
ATAATTTATACGCTTGCAGAGCGTGACAGCTAAATTATTATATAATTATATTAAAATTATAAGGTTTTGTGATAAATGGTTAAGCAAAAAAGACAAAGAAATTAAAATTAAAGATTGTACAGGTAACCTAATTACATTTTTTTCAACATGTGTACTACTTAAGTCTTCAGTTATCCAGTCAAATTTGTGTTAAAAAACAAATCTTTGAAATCAGGATATCTTTCATCCTATTTGTTCTGAAATATTCAAATGATTACTTTTGCAAATCAGCTACAAATACCACATTTGGAAAAGATAAAGATTCATTATGGAAACACCTAGGATTTACTGATGAAGAGCTGCTGAATTTTAGAATACTAAACTTCACTTCCTGGCTGATCAGTGTAAACAGTCACAGATATAACAATACTGCAAAATAAGTACTGAACTCAATTCTGCCAAACTAGAAAGTTTTCAGTTAACCAGCTTTTTATTATTATTTATTATTTCTTTCCTCCACTTAAGGTTGCTTTTCAGACTACAGAAAACTGTTTATTGATTCATAGACATCACAAATGACAGCAGTAACTTCTTTGTATGGTTATGCACTAAAAGCAAACTTCTTGACAAAGCCCACTACTTTGTTAAGCCTACAGAACTAAGCCTATTGGCGCTATGATCACATAAATGCTTTTAATAAGAGTCAAGAGAGTTTTTCATAATTTGAATGTTAGAACAGAGATACCTTACATTTTGTCAGATCTTTTGTTTCATTTCAAAAGTGTCCCAAATGTTCAACAGACAAAACCCCTCCAAAACCCAGCAGTTCCATTTGTTTCCATCTTTAATGTATATAAACTGTCAAATAAGACAGAACAACTGAATAACAAAATGCTGTTGATTGGCTTGCCTTCGCACAATGCCTGAATCACACATTTATTCCTGCAGCTTACTTTAAAACTGGCACCTGGTTGACTGTAATGATGGGAACAATAATAATATTTTAAAAAGGATAATTGTTTTAACTAGTTCTAAAGCTTTGGAAAATTTTAAGTGATGATATTGAGTAGCAGGCTTTGCAGTGAGATAGTTTTATTTCAAATCGCAGTGAATTTTTTAAAACAATTGCTTAAATAAAACACTGAGATTCTCCCTAATTATTGCATAAAGTGCAAAATGGTTAAACACACATAGTAAAAATACAGCAATGTTATTACAATTCTGAACACATTTCCATCTTTACACTGACTACAATCATTTTAACACCAACTACAACTTGAAAATTTTGTCTCTCTACCAAAGTGGGAGCTACACATTTAATTTCCAAGGCAGATTTTTCAGTCTTTTCCTAATGATAATATTAAAACCATTTGAAATTTAAGGGGACTTCCAAAAGCACAATGCATTAGTCTACTTCTGGTCCCCAGAAGTGTCAATGTCAATGTCCCAGTACTCATGTTGGCAGATTCGAACTCATGCTTGCACTCATCATGTCCTAACTGATCTGTGTTTGCCATAACAGGCCTGATTTAATTCACACAAAAACCAGGAGAGTCTCTGTAACTTTCTGTGGATAGGAATGGTACCCTGCAGTGCAGCCTGCTGAATGAAAATAGCTTCCAGTTGTAGATGGAGACCAGCCTCTAACCTGTGCCAGGTCTTTTCCAGCACTGCAACACATTTTCCCCTCCCAGGGTGACTCAGCTGCTCTAGAAAGTGCAGTGGTGGACGGAGGACAGAGATTTTAGACTCTCTCTCCTTCCTCATCCTCCTACTCCCACAACAAACAAGAAACTGGCAGCTTACTAGCAGCTGTTTTCTTCCTTTCAACAAAGAGCAGAAATGTAAGCAAGTCAGAGAAGATGTTCAGTGATGGCTAGTGATCCATGTGGGAGCTGGATGGAGTCTGACATTGCTTACCCTTTACTCACCTAAACAAAATGTTTGTAATTACTAAGTTACCAAGAAGCCTGACCAATCACAAGATCCCCCATGTAACACAGAAAGACCCTTCTTCTTCAGAGTTGTCTTCTGTTATAAGCCCTTAAAAATGAAAATCTCTTGCAAAACTTCTTTTGGTTTTCAGTGATACTGAACAACCCATAAACTCACTGTCTTAGGCCAAGGCACTTAAATCTGCAACAGGACGCAGCCCTGACACAAGTGGCTGCTACCCAAAATACTCAACTCTTTACAAAGATGACAGAGCCCTCTCTAAGACCATGGGAACAAGACATAGGCAAACTTATGCATGTCCTTAAGTAGTTGATTGAAGAGAGAAGTGCCTGCTAGTGACACCAAAGTATATGCTTAAATATTTTGCTGAAGTGGGTTATGCAGAAGATCACAACCTGATTACATATTATTATGAAAACATGTCCACTTTAAATGACGTTTATGAGGCATAAAACCATAAAAGCAAAAGGAAGTCTGTTTGCTTCCAAAACATCTAGAATAAAAAGAGTAATATTAATTTAGTGAAATATCAGGTCAGAATTATGTGGGAAGAATGTGGAACTAATTTAATGTGTTGACACACAAGCACAGATATCACTTAACTGACAACTTACTAATTATTTACTTGAATCCCAACTTTTTTCATCCAATATCATATAAATTTATGTATATAAAAATATACACATATTCTTTTTACCACTGAAGCGCTCCCAGTGTTGTAAAAATAAAAATACTTGATGAATATAAATCCTTCAGCATTCACTCCAGACTTCTACTAAATCTTCTAACAAATTTACATTTATCTTTGGAAGTTGTTTACTCTACAGAACTGTAACACTTCTATACTGTCATGAGGCTTAGTTTGACACCTATGCCCAAAAGATACCTTGACCTAGATCTAGACCAGATTTTGGGGTTTCAAGTTTTGTGCCTAAGTTCAAACTGAACATCAATCCCTAACTGATCAATCAATTAGGATTGGTCCTAATCAAAGATGTTGTAAGATCACTTAAACACCTGCAACACACTAAATGTACCACCTTCAATTCTTAAAAATCTAAAAATTCACCATTTACATACATGTAGAACTGCCATAAGACATGGCATGATTAAACAGCATCATGCTTAGAAACATTCCAAAATCAAATGTAGCCTAGAGAAAATACATACACCACTACTAAACCTTCTTGACAGATTCAATAAATATGCTTGAAGCATACACCTACTAAATCACACTCTTGATATAATGACACTGTATTTTAACCTGCACCGTTCTACTCCTCCGTTCCTAAAACACTAACATAGAGTGATAACTCCCACCTAGAAAGATGAGAAATGTCTAGGAGACACAAATCCTTACTTTCCAGGAATGCTTTAATCAGAAGGAGAGGATTATTCCAAGTGGCACCGTTCTCTCTCTTCCTGAAATCATACAGTTACATTCAAAAAAACAATTCCAAATTGAGCCAGAAAGCAGGAGTGAGCATGACTCATACTTTAAGTAATTAAGGACTCTGGGAGAGAGACTTGGCTTCTAGATCTGCTCCAAGAATTGTTTCTACATTTTATGGGTTAGGGCATCTCCTCATAGGTATAAAATGTAGATTAGAAATTATTCTGGCAGATAAAGGAACTCTGAAGTGTCCCATCTTGAGCAAGCATGCTAGTCATTAAACTTTTTTATAACAAAATGACATTATTCATCTCATTAGCATTTAAACAAATTATTCTTATTCAGTACTTTGAAAATAGAGTGGTGGACTTCCCTCTAGGAGAGGTTTTTAGGCTGAGTTCAAGCACTTCTCTGTACCTGCTTAGGAAGCATCAGTGGATCAGAAGTTTGTCACAATTTCCCTGTTTGCTTGCTTTTAACACTGCGCTGAGCACCGTGCCATTAAGCAGCTGCCTGATCCACATATTTACTGTGGATTCCATGCTGAGACAATCAGTATTTTACCTGAACTATGAAGAACTAACAGGTGTGCTTCCCTTCAAACCAGGCACCAAAAATTTGTATTAGTAGTTCCAACCAATTTTTGGTTGAAACACATCTCAGGCTTTTGTGATTTTTCTCATGGTGCACCTACATTAAAATAGGCAACATTTCACTTGTCAATATGATTCCAATGAACTAGATTTCAGTTGTAGTTCAATTGCATTGTCTGAATGCTTCTTGAACACTGTCAAGCCAGTGCTATGACCACTTCCCTGGGAAGCCTGTTCCAGTGCCCAATAACCCGCTGGGAGAAAAACCTTTTCCTAATATCCAACCTCCCAGACACAATTTCAGACCATTCCCTCAGGTCCTATCCTGGTCACCACAGAGAAGAGATCAGTGGCTGCCCCTCCTCTTCCCCTCGTGAGGAAGTTGTAACTGCAGTGAGGTCTCTCCTCAGTCTCCTCCAGGCTGAACAGACCAAGTGACCTCAGCCATTCCTCACACAGCTTCCCCTCAAGGCTCTTCACCATCCCTGTGGCTCTCCTTGGGACAATCTGAGAGCTTTATGTCCTTCTTACATTGTGGCACCCAAACCTGCCCCCAGCACTGGAGATGAGGCTGCCCCAGCTCAGAGCAGAGCAGGACAATCCCCTCCCTTGCCTGGCTGGTGATGCTGTGCCTGATGCACCCCAGGACAGGGTTGGCCCTCCTGGCTGCCAGGGCACTGCTGGCTTGTGTTCAGCTCTCCAGCCTCTCACTCTGCAGTCTGTGTGTACATCCAGGGTTACCCAGGGCCAGGTGCAGAATCTGGCACTTGTCTTTGTTAGATTTTATAAGGTTGGCATAAGGCCTGCTCCTTTCAGAAACTATATTTACATGCTACAGGAATAAAATAGATACCTGAGTCTTATTAGCTATGACCTTCACAACCCAAGGAGGCTCTTTCTAAAGCACGTCAGAAGACAGACATATTCCAAAGCACAAAATGTTTCAGAAACTAGCAAACCAGACTGAGTAACCACAAATTTACATCAGAGTCTCCTATATGGAAGGAAGAGTCAGAGAAATAGGAGTAATAGCAGACTTTCTGCTGGAATTGTATTTACATGCACATTTAGACTTATAGAGAAACACATGCCTCCAAAAAAATCAAACACTGAACACATTTCCAGCATTGCTGTCTGAATAACAGGGTCCTAGAAGAACTAGGTAAGAGCGACTGCAATTTAATGATCTATTTTTGGCCCAGTAAATGCAGGTCCACTCCATCTACAAAACAGAGATCACATTATCTTTTCCCATCTTTCATTTAATGCCGAAAATATGACATGACACAAGCATTACTATTCTCATGCAACAATAATGTAATTCACAAAAATGTTCAAGAGATTATCCTAACTGATCATGCAAATAATTCAAAATTCTTTTCTCATTATAATACGATGTCAAATAATAATAAAATGCTGAAGAAAGTCTTTGTCATTGTCTAATTGTTGGGGAAGATATTTCAAAAGCAGAGGGAAAAAAAAAAGCAACCAACAATTTAGAGCCTGCAAGAGCTTGGCTCCAAACTTGAAACTTCATCTGCAGTCCCAAGAGGTCACTGCATTCTCTCCAAGCAGAAACTGGCGCCTCTATAATTTAAGATTTCTCTGCAAACTTAAAAAAAAAAAAGAAGTCCAGCTGGAAAAGGCAAGATGATTCAATGTGATTACTCTCCTGCACTGAGTAAATGCAACAGTCCATCACTGACTCAAAGCAGGAAGAAGCAGGGGAAAAAACCCAACGACGTCAACTTTGCTGGCTGCACCAAGTGCCTGCATATTGTAACTCTGCTGGCATGCTGGGGAATTCCAGTTTCTACAACCTGTCCCTAAACAAATCATAGCACATTTTTTCTACTAGGTTCCTTTAGCTTTTCTTCTCCTCTGTAAAAAGGAAAAATACAACTCAAGGGGGAAAAGCCATGAGAATAACAAGAAAATAGCACTTACATGGCTTCTTGGGACATTTCTGGCATTTGTTAAAACCCCAGGAAGTACCCACAGTTCCACAGCAGTCTTCTTGCTTGGAAAGGCCAGGAAGTGCTTTGCCACACTGAAACAGTCAGGTAGATAATACTCTGGTTAGTGGTACTGTACAACACTCACTTCCAGTACAATGTTCTTTTTCAGTCATTTCGGGTCAACCTCTTGCTGAGACACTGAAGATTCAATGGAGCTCTTAACTGAACTTAAATGGTGCTCACACACTGCAGAGGTTTTCTACACAGGCATAAGTAAATTAAGTGACATTATTATCTTCCCCCATGTCAACTTGAAAAGAAAAAAATCAGAAGAAAACAGTATGTCATAGGAATGAGTGAGTATATTTCTAAGGTAGTAACTCACCGTTGGCAGCTATCACTTTCATCATAAAAACATGCTTGTCTACTTTTTAAAAAGCTATATGAATTATCTCAAATATAATATAATTTCTGAGGTCAATTTTCACTTCCCCACTAATCAATAACATACTTATTATGCTTTATAATAAGAATATTAATATTTGGAAGCTTACAACGTACTAGTTACATCCTTGACTTTTGCAATTTTCTTCCATTTTGCATAGTAAAGAAAGCTTAAATGTATTTCAGCTGCAGACATTAAAAAGACCCCCAAACATCTAAACCTGACAATTAGGTATACAATGGAACACACAAAGCACAGGAGAAGTCCACAAGAGCTGCACTTAGTAACACTTTCAAAGCAAATGTGATATAAATAGGCACGGCAGCAAACAATTCAAATGTGCTGAAGTGTGAATCTTCAGTATGGCATGAACAGATTTTTCCTAATCTAACTCTGCTTTCTGACAGCGTGTAAACCTCTGGCCCAAATGTTCACTGCCACACAGCTTTCAGCTCAAGATAGCTGGCCCATCCTATGCCACAGGCTGTGGCTTTGTGCTTGCTCTCACTTAGCTGGTAACACAGTGACTCCAGAGCGCAGATGCATGCTGAATGCACAGGCACTGACAGCTTCCTCCAGCTTTCCCCAAATTTTTCAATGTGTTCTTAATCATACTGTCACACATGAGCCAGTGATATTTCTAAAACAGAGTTACCCTGTGTAGCTTTACAGTGTGACTACTAACAAGATAGCAAGCTACCCTGCAAGGGCTCTGACTCGTCAGAGGGTCCCCTCTGCATGGGGAGGGCCAGCAAGCCATCATGCCAGCCATTTTCTCTGTCCCTTCTTCACAGATACTCCCTAGACACATCCTGAAGTATCTCAACAAATTAAAAGCAGCATCAGTTCACTATTTAAACATCTGACTGCAGCTCAGCACTTGCAGCACATGAAGCTTAGATCTGTGTCACAGGATGTGTGAGAAGTCTGAAGTGTCCTCCATCTCAGTGACAGCCAGCTACACATGTCTAAGCTTTTAGCACCTAGGGCAACTTGGCATGGCTCTGGCGTGCTTTGCTCACTATCCATACACAGGTTAGCACCTGCAACTTTGAGTCTCAGTTTGGCATGACATGTGAGCAGCAAAAAGAATGGAGTGGCCCAACAGGTTCAAACAGACTGCTCAGTTATTGTGCAACTTTAGGAGTCTATTTTCACATTACTGTCGGAGTGGGTCTGGTGATAAATTTTCCTATGTTGCAAGGGATGAGAAGGGATCCTTGCCTGGATGGTATTTGGCTGTGTTAGAACACTGGAGTATCTCAGCAAGTCCCACCTTTCAGATGCAGGCCCAGGCTTACCCTAGGTGAATGCATACCTTTCAGCTGTCTTGCACTCCTCTGGCTTAGGCTTAATACAAGGCTGACCATTCCTGATCAGTCAGAGACCACTGAGTTCTGCTTCCATAAGCAGAACTACCAGCCTGGTACTTCAGAAATATCATCAAGAGGTACAAATTCTACACAAATTCCTCTGCTGTAGCAGCACTGCTGTTTCCAAAACTGAAATAAGCTCTTCCAACTGCCTCCAGCTAGAGGATACACACATTGTGCTGCATGTCCCAGAAGCTCAATAAATCTTTCAACAGATGAGTACTCATAATACCTCCTCTGTGTGGTTACCCTAAAACCTTAGAGAGTTCATGTTACATCTTTACACAATGCTGGTTTTCTCAACCTGCATCCCAGACAGGCATGCTCCAGGAAGGACCATTGTACTTTATAACCACAGGTACCAAGTTTTGCTTTATAGCTACAGATGCTCAATCCCTTTCCTAGAGCTTCTTCAAAAACCAAAGAAGCCACTTGCTAAAGTTGTACACTGTGGCTGTTATCAAGAGTCAGCTGGTTTTGCACCCAGCTCTTCTCCCCCCACTGTATCTCAGTTTTACAACTCTCCACTCTGTCAAAAGAAATGGGAGGAATCAAGGCTGGCGTTGCATCTCCCCTTATGATCTCAGAAATGGAGCAGTTGGGCAGTGAGGCACATTACCTAACACCCAGTGTTTCTCTTCAAGGTCAAAACCTCAAGAACACATCCCAGGAGCTCACGTGTGTCAAGGCAAGATTCCACTAACATGAGAGCCAACATGCCATCATGAACTGACCCCTCTTCCTTTTTTTCCCCTCCTTTTCCCCAAAATAGAAAAGGTATCATCTAACAGTAACAAGCTAAAAAAGAAGAAGGGAGAAAAGAAAGGAAAGGAGAAGGAGGAAGATGGACTAAAGCCCGCTTATAGTTTAGGTGTGGTGCTACAGCATTTGCACTCTACTGAAAATCATGATCTTTGTGGTCATAACTTTTTCAAATTTCCATATAAAAATCATGAGCAAAAATAAGGATGCCAAAGTCTGAGTCATCTGGCAACTGTGGTTTGCAATCCTGTCAGTAAAAACTGGCAATGATTAAAGCTGTTGCTCCCACTGCCTCTATGGTGAATTAAAGCTTGAAGAATCAATGATAATTTGGTTAACATCCAGATCATTGTAGAAACTGGGCAACAAGCAAGAGCAACTCCCACATGGGGCTCCTATTGCCTTAAGATCTGTGTAATTTTGGAGCTACGCATCACAAAACATGAGTGCTCTGCAAAGTCCTAATCCAAGCAGAAACAGAGTTCTTCTGTGGCTACTAAACCCTGATTTCTCTGGTACATCTAGTGGTGCTTCAGATACTCTAAACAGGCATGGCACTGCACAAACTGTTCCCTGGCCAGCTATGTTTTCCTAAGATGCTCCCTCCTTTCAGCAACCTTAAGCATATATGAACGGAAGTGCCATTTCTACAGGTCTCAAAAACTTTTATAGGTAATTCCTTTCCACTTCAAAAGTCTTAACCCACTTCCTACTACCAAGAAGAACTCATTAGTTCTTCAGACAGTCTTTTTCAGTCTCTGACTCACAAGTGACTGGAAAAGTCACTTGGAGGAATTCGTAACTATTTTTTAGTTTGTTTCACCATTCAACACAACTCCAACACATACTTACAAGCCTAAAATAAGCAGGAAAGCTAAACACAGGCATGCTTGACTATGCATGAAGATACTGCCATTCTTCAAGCTTAGGTTTACACTTCTCTATCCATCATCTACACATATTTTAAACTACTCTAGTCTGTATTCCTGAGGGCTTCTGGAAAAGAGTACAGATTTTCATGAATGATATCTCTGTCACAAGCTTATGATTTGGAAATGTCTTACTGGTTCAGAAGGCAAAGGAGTCATGAAGGTTTGGTATAAAAGAGCTCAACTGTGCTGAAAGGCTCAGCAGTAGCAGCAGTATGATGCACACATGGTACTGCTATAAAACAAAGTTCTTCCTGGGTAAAGCACTCAGAGACACTGAAAGTATTGTTTCAAATCCACATATTTTTCCTCATGCGTGCCTGGGCTCCTATGCCAATATTTTATATAACTGAAGGAAGTACTGAATATTCCCACTGGAAGACTGAAATTCTGGCTGACCCTGTGCTGGTGCACAAAAGCCACCCCAAGCCACATCACCTCTTTGTTACTCTGTCCAGACTGCAGTCTCTGTCCCATCTGCACAGTCCTAGAGGGCTAAGATGTGTATTGCCACCAGCGCTTCATCTGCTGTCCAATGCCAGGGAAAAGGAAGGATTTTATCCTTGAAATTCATCTGCTAAGGCAGTAGAGGAAATTTATTCGGCTCCCTGTAAAGTGCAGTAGGGAGCCCAGTCTGGCAATTACTCTCAGGGCAACCACAGAGGATTTTGGCCACAGTTTCCTGGGACTCCCACTCCTGCGTGACCCACCTACAAATCCCTGTCACAAGTTGTTAGTTAAAACCACAATACATACATAAATAAAGGAGTGTCACATGATTAACTATGATTGAAATTGATAGGTGCTTTGCCTGAGCTAATAGCTAATGACTCCGGGATTCAGCTCAAAAGACTGCATTTCACATACCACAATAACAGAAGTGAATGGATACACTGTGTAACTTTCTGCAAACTATTCAACAGGCACAGACCTTGGATTGTTGCCTTTTTTTTTTTCCTATAGGCAGGACGAACAGCAAGACACCTCAAACTTAATAAACTACTACTGAAACAATTAACTGACATACTTAATTAGCTTACTGACCAGCTGAATGACAGGTTGTTACAAATGAAGAGCGTTATCCCATGTAGCACTGGCTCACTAACAGGCATTGTCTCATAAGCAGAGGAGTGAAACTTAAATACTTCCAGACTTTCCAGAAGAACTGGTAAAGAATTTGTTTTGGCTTAAGCAGAACATTCTTCATAAGCAAGTAAAAATTATCCAGCTTTCTTCTATTTGAGTAATTAAAACAATGTTTGGTGTTTTTGGTATCTGATACATCTTTAATCTTCTGATATTTCAGAGTATTGATCTTGCAAAGAAACTACAGCAAATGAAGCATTAATCCTGGAAATGAATCCACACCAATTTCTGACAGTCTATTTGTTTAAGAACTTCAGAAGCCAAACCATGAGCTTTAAGGAATTCCAGACAGTTATTTTATTTTACGAGATGGCATTTTTAAGACTATCCTAAAGAAAAGAGGTTTTAAAAGTGCTCTAAGAGAAAAAGTACCAGTATGAAGCACAAAATTGTATCACTTCTCCTGCCTAAAGAAGATACATACTAAAGTTCATTTCATACAGCTGTCAAAAAAAGAAAATGCCTGAAATTTACCTCCATAGGAAATGTTTTCTTAAATCTGGAGTTCGACAGGGATGCTTATACAGTTGAATGAACAACTTCAACAGGCATATTACTGCTGTCATCACCTCCACACTACACACACTATGATCATACTGCATACAGTAGTATCAATATTTTAGGTTAGGCACCAAGGGCCATCAACACATTTTGCTGTTCTGATTTCTAACTCAAAAACTTTGATGCATTTGTTTAATATTTCCCATCATGAAAAATTCATCAATTATCTAAGCCCAGTTTTTAAAAACCGTACGTATATTCTCAAGGTTAAATACCCAATCAGTGTATGCCCATGTCTGAATGAAGTAAATGCTTAATGATTTGCAGTCAGAATCTTGACCATGATGCAACATTGATAATTTCCAACCTTTTCCAGCTGCCATCTATCACTTGGCTTTATTTTGTATTCTGTTAAGTCTGACAGCAGACAGAAATGTGTTGCTCAAACCAAAACAAATGTTTCCTGTAAAAGACATTGCTGAAACAAAGTATTAAATAAACTGTCCCCATAGAAATTTATCCCACTTAAGATGTTGGTTAACTAATATCTGTTGATCAGACATACTAAGCAGCATCTGAAACACATTTGAATCCATCTGTGAGAGTTTTGATTGCACTGAAAAATGGACAACCCTTGTAATTTTCAAAAGACTTTCCTAGTGTTCATCATTAATGTTATTTATTAAACCATTTAAATAATTAAAACCATTCAATTAAAGCCATTCATCTACCAAAATACTCTACTTTTGTCTGTTATAGAGGTAATACTGTGAATTTCTTGAATATGATTTTCCAAAGTATCACTATAATCACCAAATTTCACTTCTCAATAACAAAACTACTCTAATTCAGACATCCTTTTGAACAGAGCTGTAACAAGCATGGACCTTTTCTTCAACACCTTTTCCCTTGCAAACACTTTGCCAGGGAAGCACAAAGCAGCATGCAACAAACCACTGACAAGTGAGGAACGGAACATATACCCCAACACAGCAACCTGGAACTGATTTGAATTTAAAATACACAACAAAAAGGGGGGATCAGAAGACAGTGTTTCTGAAATTCTTGCAGTGATCACTTCAGAGAGCAGTCCAGCTCCTCTCAGCAGTTACACGAGGAGCAATGAACAAGCACAGGCTGACATGACTTCATAGACAGCTTCTCTTCTGGACATTTTGCCATGTGCTCCTTTCATCAAGATAAGTAACTTCAGTATCTGTCTCTCTGTGGAGTAACAATGTTTTTTTATTTTGTTTTTAAACTACAGATGCTAAGATCACTGTAAGTCTCCTTCAGTAAACCTAATAACCAAAAATATCTGCTGAAGAAAACAGCATTACATGTGAATCTAGACAGAAAGAACCTGATTTAGACAAATTTTTTGCAATACCAGCTTCTCCATTTTCTTACTGTTTTGCAAAAAATACCTCATTTTTTACACTGAAGCAAAGAAGAGACCCAAACAATCTTGAGGAAAAAACCCTCATTTTTTAGTGATAATACTGCAATGCAGTAACCACAGGAAAACACATGAATATACTTAGTAAACACTTCAAAGTGATCTTAAGGGGTGAAAAAACTAGTGCTCAATTATCCTTTTCACAGACAGTAGGCAAGTGCATTCTTTTCTTGATTAAAATGCAAAGAAATTATATGCAAAATCAACAGGACTCAAGAATACCAATCTTTACTAGGTTCACCACTGACACTGTAGAAGTATTTTGGGAAATAACAAGATATCCTGTGTCATAATATTAAAATTAAAATCATCTGAAGAGGAAGAATTAAAGAAGACAAACAAAATCTTCCTTATTCGCTTGCTTTTTAAATAGGACTTAGTGAATCAGCGGTCTAAGATGACCAACTCCCTGGATTTCAGAAATAAAAGACTAAACAGCTGTAGAATATTTTACAGGACACTATGCCCAGTCTCCAGCTTTTGAAGGGACCATTATAAAGTGCTCTCCAGAAATTTACTGCTCTCCATCTTAATTGGGATTTTTGACCTACTGCTTCCATCATGTCTGTTTCCCAACTTCAAGTCTATATTTCCTCTACATCATTTTCTGTATGACAATGGGCAACTTTAAATAAAGGTTTGTTTCCTAAATCTTTATCTCAACAGCATGTTTCTGGCCTGCAGCTTAATGTGGCTTATGATATACCCTGCAAAAATCTTTGTGGCACTAGGGAAGAGGAGTTTGATAACCACAACTTTTGTGTGGGATGTATCATTGTGAGCTATCATGTAACATGATAAGCTGTTCTGAAGCAATCACCATTAATATCTCCCAGAGGAGAAATAATTGCTGAGTGCTCCGCTCAGAGAAAAGAGAGGCAGCCAGGAAAAGTGAATTGACTTGAGAACAAAACAACCATCCAAAACATTATTTGCTTCCTATAATACCTTTTAAAAATTCAAATAGTAATGCTACTCTTGTAGTTATCTTTCCACTTTACTTCACAGTGCTGAGGACACTTTAGAAAACAATCACAATTAAACAACACATACATACATGTGTACATGTATTTCCAAAAATTTATGTCTTTATTTATCTATTCTTATTAAACTAGGAAATTTCATTCCTCTTGCCCCTCTCACTCTCCCTGTGCTTCTGAGCTGGTAGACTGACATCTTTTCATTCACCTTTTACTAGCTTGTTCCCATGGTTGCTGCCTTTAGTTAGAGTCACTTATGATACTACAGACAGCAAAGGGAAGAGAAGGTCTGAAAGGATTCTTACGGCATTAATGAAAAGTGATTGCAGACCTGATGATAGGACCAGATTCTTCAACTATCTGGGCCACAATGTCCTCTGAACTTCAGTTCAATGTGTTCCAGTTGCTAACTTTAACAGTATGTACTTGCTCAAAAATTCACTGCAGAAAACGCACTCTGTCTGTCTTGGAAAGTGAGTATCCTACTGTTTTTGAATGAGATGCATTAAGGGAATTTAAATAAGGTGGGGCAAGGAAGAATGTGCTGGGAGATGGAAAATACTCCACAGAAGATTATGAAAAACCCTCAGAGCACCAAAATCAAAGGACTTGTAACTGAAAAGCAGCTGAAATTCAACGAAGATAAGGAGAGAACAAGGGATGGAGAGAAACATAGAATGGTAGAAGTTACACATGCACACAAAATCACAGAAGAGATTCTGATACAGTTTTAATCTTGTGCTTTTAGCATGGACCAAAAGTAAGTTCAGCAAAGCCCTAATCAACTTAGTTGACTTGTCTACAGAAGGCCACACACAAATCCCTCCACCAATCTGCTCTACAGCCAGTAAAGTCATCTCAGGATCCCAGGATATTTAATAACACATTTCTGAAGCCAAATCCACCCTGCAAAAAAATGTATAAACACTGATGATTGTTGAACTAAGTATGGGTATCAAAATTATCCAGCATCAACTTCAGAAAGGACACATTTTTACTAATAGGGAAAGCTCATTTTAGTATTGCATCTGAACAAACAGAGAGAACCCACAGATACAGCAAAGCAAATATGAAAGAAATGGAAAAGTTAATTCTTTTACAGTAGATCTTCTAAGCAGGTAAAGAAAAGTTGTCTTTCCCAGTTCAAGGCATATTTAACATAAAAATAAATAATAAGCATTAACTGGCTGCAGGAAAAACAGTAACACCTCAGATACAAATTTGAAAGGTGAGTGAGCCACTTAGCCTGTATTTATGGCAACATCTTAAATGAATGCTCTACAAAATGCCATCCTACGACTCCAATTCTAAATTAAACAATCACTGTAGAATGCCCTGAAATCTGAATCCTCTTCAAGACTGACACTGATCAATGATATCTGTAAAAACTGAGAACATGCACTATTATAAACTAGGAGGCACTACCCTTTCTTGAGACCACTGCAATGACACATTTGTCCAGGGGAATACCGAAAAAAAAGTTATAAAAATTGGTGACTAAGCATTTAGTAGGATTCCAAGTCAGACATGAAGGCAATGCAAGCTTATTTTCCCTTTACTCCCACTTTAAAAAGAGATAGGAGATAAACCAGCACCCACTGCCAAGTGTAAGGCCAAGGAAATACTTTTGTATTCCTTTATATATGAGTACAAGGAGAAATATCAAAAATAATAAACTATTAATTATCATGCTTATTTCCAGATTTTTAGGATTGCACATTGTGATCATGCTTCTTAGATTGCTCATTTTTAGGAAACAGAGAGAAATGGTTGTTTGACACAGGTCCTGTTTCATTTTTGCATGTAAAAATCCATGAACTTTCATTTGACCATGTGCTTCAACACTTGCTGAAAAAAAGAATGAAGGTTTTACTATGCTTGAAACAGACCAGCACAAAGAACTCACCAGTGTAAATTAACACTGTAGATCCCGAATCAATCATTTGGCAATTAGTAAAGTCCAGCCTTTAACCACATGCAAACTTAACTCCGGTCTTCAAAAATAATTTTTGGTGTGCAATGACATTTAAATAAACTTCTTCCATTGCATTTTTCAGAATGAATTACTTTTAAGCATCCTCATGTCAACTCGTTAGAGATGGCAGATGACTGAGACTAAGGAACTTTGATTTCAAGTTCAACATCGTGCCCATGGCAAGGGGGGATTCAGTATCTTAAGATCTAAAAATTATGTCACCTTCACCCTGCTTCTGACTGCATCTGACTTCTGCTCCTGTCTGTTCCCCATTACTGAGCTTCACCAAACTCCTTGCCCATCTGTGAGTAAGGCAATGAGGTCTCTTCCTTGTTTTTTGGGGAGGGGAAGGCAGGGGTTACACACAACTTAAAAGCATGTTAAAAAAATCACTGACAGCTGGAAGAAACAGCCAGAAGAAACACTTGTAAAGGGCATTTTGCTCCAGTCCTACATCTCAGGAACGATGGGTGATGTCCCTCTGAGGGGAAAGCATGCTCTGTGCTGGTGAAATATTTTGATAATTTTGCTGCCAAAATTTAACAAGCATTTGTGAAATATACTGGAAACACACAGTATTTGATGCTTGAAAATTGGCTAACTTTGGGTGCATATTATTGGAAGGACCAAAAGCAAAGCAACCCTTGTGATAAACTTAAAATTCACATCTTCAATTCACGAGTCATAAAGTATTTTTTAGCCTGAAAAACAACATACTTATTCTCTAACACTACCTCCCAAAATGAGTGCTTTTTTCCTGAAACCTCCACATTATTTCAGTCTGAGGCATGCATTCACCTTAAAGACATTTGATCTGAAAAGCCAATTTTCAGAAAGGTAATAAGCAATAAATAGCAGGATTTTACTGTCTTCTTAACAATCTTTTCACATACCCTTATCATCTCTCTCTCTGTATATATATATTCAAATATATATGCAAATATAAAAACGTGTTGCCATTAAAATGTTTTCAGGATTGAAAGGAGATACACAATTTTAAATAGTCGTATGAAAAATGTGATGTGAATATACTATTTTTAAGTGAACTAAGGTTTTAATGTTCTAGTGAACACTCAGTTGGCTTTCATGATTTTTCTACCCCATTCAATGGTCACATTTCAACAGATTCAAAACATGAGCCTAAAATACTGTAAAAAATGTGAAGTTGTTGAATAGGAATTTCCATGAGAGAAGGAAAAAGCTATGGATAAAATAACTGAAACCAAAATGTCAGGGACCCAAGTCCACAGAAAATAAAGACATTAGCTTGAAGGAGAAAAAGGTTCAGAAAAATGTTACTCAATAAAAATGTTACATTCTCAAAATAATTTTCTTGCAGAAAAGAATGTCAAATGTGTCCTTTCCCTCCAATTGTTGGAATTTTACATTTTTTTTTCACTCCTTTATAATAGTTTTAAAGCTACCTGTCTCCCAAGCCTTAGCAAACATTTCTTACCTGTGTCCCAACAGTCTCCTGAAAGCAGCGCCCGAGCTGAGTTTTAACTGAAACAGGAAACATATGAGGAATGGGTTGTTGATTTGTGTAAGTTGTATGTCCTTTCTGGGTCTTCTGATACGGAAGACCTTGGTAAGAGACCTGTGGATGTACTGGCTGAGGTACTTTCGCTTTTTGTCCTGTTGATGTGCTGTCAATCCTTGACACTTGATGGATCTGAACTGAGGCTTCAGGGGGATGTTTCACATGGATATTCACTATGTTAGGAGGGAACTTCACTAAAATAATTGAAGGAAAAACACATAAGAGAAATTGGTAATAAAATATGTGAAGAAGATATCTTAGGCACCTCAAAGACATTTCTTTTTTGTACATCAGAATTTTACAGAGTGCCTTGAAGCGACTGAAATATAAATGAAGCCCAAATTTGGGGGCTAGAGGGAAGGCTTAAAGAACACATAGAGTCTCATTAACAAAGCACAAAAATGAAAAATCTTCATGAAGGAAAGAACAACATAATAGGATTGTGTAAAGACTGCTAGATAAACGTGGATGTCCAAATTGGCTGGTATGACATTAATATTTGTGGTCATACTGTATAATAAGAATCCCATTCAAAGTTCCAGAATTCCTACTCTACTAGGTTATTTTTGGATATATAGTAAGCTTTATTTTCTTTTTCAGATCCATCATCTTTCTCTGGCACACAGAAAAAGCTTCAGATTTCATCCCTTCACCTTTATATACCTGCCAAGTCCCAAGTTCGCCCCTGCAAGAGTTGCCAGCATCTCAACCATCTAAAATCACCACTCCCTTCGCTGAACTTTGAATTCAGGGTTTGGCAGATAAAGGGGGAGGAAATGATTTTCAGACACTTCCATTTTTAAATATGGTTGTAGTTTTTAGTCTGGGTATGTAGACTGAGACCCCTCCAGTCAATGTCATCTGCACAGAACTGCTTGTGACCCTTAAGCCTCTCTTCACTGGAACACAAAATGCCCTTTAAAGTAAATGAAATTATGATTGGGGTGGGCAGGGAGGAGAGGTGAGTAACAAGCTGTGTAGTTTGTAAGCTGCATAACGAAGTTATCATTTCTTGGGTCTGGCTGGGCCTCCCTCATCAGTGACTACAAACATCAAGAATCAAAAGAATCTCATTTGACAAAGCTTTCTCTGTAATGATTGTTGAGTCTTCTGGATTATTTCCTTGTCTCCTGAAGTTTGAACTGTCCTTTGGAACTTGATTAGGTATCTGCAGCTCCACTCTTCAGGAGGCATATTTCATTTATTTGAGCTACTTTAAAATTACAATATTTTGCAGAAAGTGCTTTTGGTTTTTTGACACTATTTTCATTTCTCTAGGCACATTATCAGTATTAATTGGTCTCACATAGGAATTCCTTAAATGAAACAGACTTATTTTTACACTGACTGGTTTGCTTCATTTATGAAAACTGTCAGCATACTCAGATGGAAACGTCAGGAATAAGATGGTAGAAAGTCAGCAAAATATGGCTGCAGGGTAAAGATCTTGCCTGTAGCTGAAAACAACCCACAAACAAAATGCATGCTACGTGAGGTCTGCTAGAGGCAAACCCACAGGGGAGCGCTTCCGTGTTACAAGCAGAAGCAGTGAGGTCCTTTTCAGACTGGTAGACTGGATTTGGAGAGCAAGAAAGACAGCCTAGTCTGCCTCTAAAAAGATGAAAACTCACCCCAACATTTTTATGTATTAAGAGGGGTCCCTTCAACTAAGTTCTCTAGATGCTAAATCTAAAAAATGCATTAGCCCTCAAAAGAAATCACTGAATTTCTCTGCTTTAGTGTCTCAAGCCATCCAGAGATGTTCAGATGCTGAAAACATCAAATTTAGGCTGCGTTCTCCCATGCAGTATTACTATCACAATCCTCTCCAGGTCTTGGATCACTGCCTAGATGTGCTCATTTTTATTTCTGCCAGCCATTTCAGGATGAATTGTTTTATTCTTTCCCTTAAAGAAATAAAATATTAGTCCCTCAACAATCCAACATCCTCATTTGGACACGTAAAGAGAAGAAAAGGCATTGGGACTGCTAGTGATTCCTATGAGGATTTGAAGGTCAGGAAAAAAATATTCAAGAGGTCAGACTCTTTAGGAATGAGAAACCTATTGTGCATTTTAGGAAAGAATCTGAAGAAAAACTATGTCTTAAAAATTTGGGGGTTGTGGTCCACTGTATTGTCTAAAATTATTTCATCTGGAATTACATAGGCAGAGAAATAAATTGATGCTCCGCTAAATGTTTTGGTTAATTATATTCTCTTCTTCCAATGGAGAAGATACTCGAAGTACTTATAAAACATTGCATTTCCAAGATACTGTCAACAGTTCCTTCACAGCTATGTCCCTCTCTGAATACAGAATTACTACCTTAGATTATATTTATCACAAATATCTTTTAGCAAGATTATTCAGAAACTATTTGCCAGTAACTGAGCCTCCTCACATCTTTCCCTATACATTTTCTTTTTATTCATAGATACCGACCTTGGAGAGGTAATTTTAAAATTACCCATGACCAAAAACCAATCTGGCAATTCAAGTAAGCCAACAAAATTCACATTAGGTCATATGTTGAGAATCTGAGTTGCAGGGGTCACTTTATATGGACAAGAGCTCACCCAGATAAAATCCTACCTAGACACGTAAGAAATAAATTCAACACTCCTCTTCAAAGTCATCAGACGTTTTCACCTCACAACAAAAGTATTAGAGGAAACAGTAATCTGAAGCTGAATGAACTTTCTTTGACTGGGAAAATTTGAATAACATCACATATTTCCTTTTTGCTTATCCTCTGTCTTCTTCACAGCATTAGCAGTAGGAAAATCCCAGTTTTTGGGTGTGGGTTGTGCGGGTTTTTTGGCTTTTTTAGGGGGGGTTGGTGGTTTTTTGAGTTTTTTTTTTGTTTGTTTGTTTGGATTTGTGGGGTTTTTTTAATTTGATCTGGAAAGAATGTTCTATTTAAATGGATCATAAACAAAGAAATTCATCACAAAATTAACTTAGAAGACTCTACCAAATCATGTAAGATAAACACAGCTTGTACTTTTAGTTTTACATTAGATTTTTTTTTTTTTTAATGTTGAAAAGCATGGTCTCTCCACGAGTAACCATGGAATCACTTGCAACTCTCTGTCTACGTATACTGCAATTTATGGGCTCTGTTCAACCACAATAATTGTCTTTTTGAACCGGTCTACACTTCTGGAAGAAACCCCCTGCAGCATTATCCCTTGGCTTTGCAATTTGCATTAAATTCTACCATAAAGCAAAGTAAATTTACCTACAAATTCTTTTCAATAACACTGTTATTTCTTATTATTTCAGTCATTGAGCAAAATATGTTCCAGACATTCTGGTGAGCTCATGATTCAAGTTGTGGTATCAATATTTGATATATGTAGATGTAGCACTATTGTTACTGGTTGAATACCCAAAATAATTTGTTAAAACCAACAAGTTAAAAATATCTATCAAGAAAGAAGTTACCTTTTACACCTTGCTGTCCAGACATTGTCAGTGGTAAAGTATGAGTAGAGTGGATAACTTGTGATCCTACAGCCTTGTTCACCTGTTGCGGGTGATGGTAGAGTTTTGGAGAACTGGCAGTCTGCACGGGAATCTGACAGAGTTTACCAGTGTAATTAGGAGGGCACTGGCATTTATCTCTAGAACTACACTGGCCTCCATTCATGCATGGAAGGTGGCAAATAACTGAAATGAAAACAGAAGTAAAATTTTTGTTAATGACTTCAGCTTTAGTATCATCTGGCCAAACATCACACACAAGTTGAAGAGGGAAGGAATAGGGTTGGAGAGCTCAATTCTTCATTCAGACATCTGAAGAACAACTATCCATTTGACATGCACTTTTAACTGCCTTGTGGTAGAACCACTTCCCTTCCCCTCCTTGCGATCTCTGATCTCTGCCTTGTTTGCATCTTCTCTCCATGATGAACACAGAAAGCAATTCTTCCCTTGGATATCCCACCTGTTTTACTTCATGGTGCTATTAAGGAAGACACTAAACTAATATGGTATCTGGCTAAACCTCTTATTCACACTTCAGTAATTAAAATCCTGGACTACTCACCCTTTCCCAGAAGTCTGTGAAAAAATTCACCCAAGAATAGAAAGTACTGGGGACAAGTTTTCCATTTGACTTTATGCCTTGATTGTTCTCTAGAAAACTATTTCTTACAGAGGATCTAGATTTTTGCTTAACATTTATTTCTCAGATAAAATAAGCTAATTTGTATCCACCCATGAAGAACATAAAAATATCAAGAGATTCTACTGAAATTATTTCAGAGACAAACTCCAAAGCACTAAAACTCCAAAGCACTTGTAACTCCAATAAAAAAAAAAGGGTAATTATTTCTGTGCCAGCTAGCACTTGCACATTTACAGCAATATAACTTATCAGATAAAACATGAAAATGTCAACATCAAATGAAAAATATTTCTCAACTCAGAGATACACGCAGTACTAGGCATGGTTTAGCATTTCCAAAAAGATAATGTGAGGCTCTATAATCAATCACAATGTAAATGAGCTGTCAGAATATTCAAGAACTAAATGATGTGAAAACAAGAGGAAAAATACCGCAAGTTTTTGTTCAAGAAGGTCATTTTTGTCAGGAATCAAACAGTATTGAGAAACAGAGTTCAGTATCCATTTGTCAGATTTAAGATAAGATTTTGACTTTAAAAAACAAGAACCTTTACAGTAATCATGGCATTTTGCTTGATTGGTATTGCTTGGTCTGTAAGGAATTACAATAAAAATGACAATCTGTAGATAATCCAAAGTAATTAAGAACCTAGTGTTCATTATTGCACTTGCAGCGACCTCTGGACAACCACAGGCTATTACTATTATGAATACCATAGAAGGCCAGTGTTGGAAAAGGAACCTGTGTGTTGTATGCTGCAAGAAGACAAAGCAAAACACTCAGCAGCCCAAGGAGTTGTAACCCAGCTGTGTAATTCCCTTGGCCCAGAAAACACGCACAAGGAACAGCACACTCAGCCCAGCTCATCACAGAGCACCCTCACACTGCCTGGACAGGGTCTGGAATGCCAATGTCTGATTGCCAGATAGGTCCATGCACAACGCAAACTGCCAGAATTGTTTTTTTCACTCTGCTCTGCAAAAGTGTATTTAATATTTTTCTTGTCTAATCTTATATTTACATTTAATATAAACTGACTGAAAGTACTTCAAGCTGCAGCATTGTGCTAATGGTCCAAGTCAACCTTGGAAGGCTACCCACGACAGGACAAGCCTTACATTTTGGGTCCCAAACCTTGCTGGGACTTCATCTGAGTGTATAAAAGACATCCTTACAGAACTGCTGGTACTTCAGGGCAAAATGAAGGGAGGTTGACCACAGCAGTACCTAAGCATGAAAAAGAGAGACACTTCTCTCTCTCTCTGGTACCATTTCTTCCTGAGCAGCCACAAACAAGCAGCTGCACTGTAATAGAGACAACATACAAAGAATTTTAGTCCTTTTAAAGATGTGCCTGAACAAGGCTGAACACCAAAATGGTTTTCTTGCAAAGTAAAATGACACCATGAAACAGTGTGAAATAGCACTAAGGGGGGAACAGTTTGGTGTTTGAATGAAGTATAGTGAAATGAAGACAACCAAAATTAGTTTCACTGTGGAAGTCCTTGAGTGCAAGAAGTTTACCCTATAGATTTTCTTCCCCCTCTCCACGGTCAAGACAACAAGGTAACATGCAAAATCTATCTTTTAGACAACATAAATATATCCAGATTTTCCACCCAAATAAATTAATTTCTTCTGTGCTACTGTTCCTATAAAGCAATTGACGTCTAGAAGGCCAAGTTGCCTGGGTATCTGCACCACCAGGTACTCTTCACATGTTCCTCTCCTGCAGGAATCTGGTGGGTAATGAACGAATAGGCACATGAAAAGCTTTGTTTTTGAGCAAAAAGTTTGTGCTAAAAATACTGGGAAAGAAGATGCCAACACAAAATAGTTTGTTCACGTTGCTTCTCATAAGTGTTTGCTTTGGATATCCACCGAAATAATTTGTGCAAATAAGTGTAAAAAATGAAACTAAAAAGTCTAGTATGAGGTAAAGAATTAGGAATATTTAATGCCTCAGTATTTCAACATAACAGAAAATAAAAATTCCAACCTTCCCACATCATCATGTGGTGCAAATCACTGAGTTAACTGATACTGATGTACATCTCCAGCCTAATGGATGAGGAAGTTTAAGTGAAATCCATTCTGATAATATAAAGCTATGTAATAAAAATTCTGAATTCCAAAATATATAATTGTAAATTGAAATCAGCCATGCAAAAACAAATAGGATGTCATCTCCAGGCTAAACTGAAAACTACAATCTCAAATGGCAAATATTATGAGAACTTTTAAAAAAAAAATCAAAAAAAAGACCAAATAAAAAATAAAGAAAAAACCCCACACTAAATTGAAATAAAATTTCTGATTATTTTAAACAGGTGTAAGCAGCCCACAGTCCTGTTGCATTATTTCCTCAGGTAGTTTATGGCCACAAGAAGGGGCTGCATTTGATTATGACACTGGTGATGGAAATCACAGGCACACAACTTCACCAGAACTGGAATTACACAAAGACCATTTGAGAAAAGTGAGCTGGAGGAGCATAAGCCTTCAAAAAGGCAGAACCATTGCTTTTCCTTGACAGGGCGTTGGGAATCTCTGTTTAACCAAGAGCAAAGAGCATCAGGGAAAAGGTCCACTTAGGACAGAAACAGGAAATAAACCCAGGGTATGTTTGAACAGCTCAAACTCTCCTGTAAGTTTCTTGCTTTGTTTTGTCTTGTCATTGAGGCTGAAGAACCTAAACAGAGTGGCAGAATACTGCCATAGGGGACATTCCTGACAAAAACCAGACCCATGCTTTTTGGGAGAGACCATTTGAAGGTGTTGGGTTCGCACATAAGCTCTCAACTGGCATTCAGAAAAAGGTTACATTGAAGACTGATTCTCACTGGGCTGTTACCATTCCCTCTGAAAAGAAAAAAATAGAAGAAATAAAAGTATCCATTATGGAGTGAAACCCTCTAGCTCAGACCCTGATAAAAATGTGAAGATAGGTCTGCATAAGATGAGAGGAAATTTCAGTTCACAGGTGGGTATCTGCAAACAAAGCAAAGGAAGTATTTATGGATCTAAGGACGGCAACAATTTCCTCACTCAGGTCTGCTGTAAGCTAAATCTCTCAGTGGTCTCTTAAGGAACAGCCGACCTATGATTGAACAAGCTTAATCACTTTTTACAATAAATGAGCACACATCCTTTAGAAATGTGGAGACAAGTTTAAGAAAATACAAACATTTTAAGTATTCTTCCCATCCTTGGGCATTTAATTTGCAATAGCAAGCTTTGATTCCTCTGGCATCCAAAAGCCTTAACTCCCCCCAGTCTGGCAAAGCTTGCTGGGTACCACTGTTTGAAATGAGCCAAGCAGAGATGGTGCATCAAGATGTCCACACAGGGAGTCTCTGAACGGCTCAATGCATAGAAAAAGAACCTCTGCAAGATGAATTCCAATAAAGCTGCCACAGCTATGGGTTGGAAACACTAGTACAGGGCATGAAATCATCAACAAAGCAGCTAGGAAACCACAGATAAATACAGTTTGTTCATGTAATTACATAATCTAATTTGTTTTCAATACTCAAACAACCTCAAACAGCTCCAGATAAACTAATTTAGTCAAGTCCAAATGTTTTCATTTAATCAAAACAATGTGTAACAAGACAAATTCCAAGCACCTAAATCCTCTTAATCCTTAAAAAATAGCCCATGCTTACCCAAACAAGCCCTTAGGATGGGAGGAAACTCCCTTCCTGTAACCAGTGTTAGAGAAAATGAAGATGGGTTTTGAAATGTTCCTCATCTGACTCTCCAAATTCCTTTTCTTTTACACCTCAGGGAACATACGAGTTTCCCTCACCACTCTTTGCCTTTTCTACTCACATGCTATCAACAATTCAAGCACAAGCACTATTCAATCACACCAACGGGCTCGCCAAGGAAAACCTTGAACTACTCATTTAGATTACAGTATTTCCACTGGATGCATCACAAAGAGCAGATTAATTTTGTCTCCAAGTACTACAGTTATCCAGCATTACTCCATGCCCCCCAGCTGTTTGGGCATCTTTCATCCACCCTGTTACTAAGGACACAGAAAGCACAGAGCCTCACTCGTACACAGACCTAGTGAACACAACTTGTCACACTGCCACATGCAACATTCTTATAATACAGTGCTCTGACACACCACAAGTTTTAGGCAGAAGCTGAAATCCAGAGGTGCCACACATAGATCTGCACAATTGCTCTAAACTTATTTCTACTTTCTAATTGCAGTTCTTACAGTAACTCACAAAACGCACAGAGGCATGAGCTACAATAGCGACGCTATTCCTCTGGTTTAGAGTCTTCCCAACATTTTTTTCCCCTTTATTGTTAACTTGTGGTACCTCAACTTTCTAACTAATTCATCCTAGACTCCTTTCTCTTCAGATTTCTGGTTGTAATGCAGAGGTGTTACGTAAAGAAGTTGCAAGTTAAAAAAAAAATTAATTATCTGGTTACTTTAGTAGCATTCAGATAATCTTGATAACAAAAACTTGTGCTTTGGGACACAAAGGGGGAAAAGAAAATTTTTAAGTGGCCTTAAAAGTGTAATACCTCTGCATTCACCTCTGAATTTATCCTAATTTTTGTATTTTGACAACTCTTAATATAAACACTCCACTCCACTGCAACAACAAAAAAGCAATTTTAAAAAGCAAGAGCTGCAGCACCAGGTGTAAGAATGATTTTTTTCTGCTCTGAAAACACTGAAACACCTGAAACACCCCTGTAACACCACTGAAAATGGTGACGCCCTGTGACTGGCCTAGTTACATGAACACAATGCTGAAGGCACTTGAGATGTTTCTTCTGGAAAGAGGTATAATCTACAACACCACAGGAACCTAGCACAAACTTAATTGTATGATAAAAAAATATGCAGCCACTAAACTGGGCTCTCAGCTATTGCAAATTAACATGGTTATTGATTTCATTAGAATCTTCTTTATATTTTTAAACTATTATTACCAAGGGATCTCTAAAAAAAGTAGTGCACCCCCACTTGGGAACAGGATCATAAATACTGCTATTTAATCAGATAAGCAAACCAAATTACTGCCAAAATAAGCAAGCTTTGGGGTGTTATTCCAGTCTGGATCAGACATGTTTTTTAGAGCTAACGGAGGCTACACTGTCAACCAAATTTAAGTATCAGGAACATCCTGATACTTAAATTTGGGCAGCAAGTTCAGATCATAGAGAAAAAGGCTGCAATATGTTACAGAGAAATTTACATTTTTGAGGGAGCATCATGATCAGCAAGAAATCCAGAAGGAACTAGACAATTTCACTGTACTACTCATCTGACTTCCTCAGTTTTAAACTCAATACCTTAAAACAGCTCAGGAAGAAACAACTTGAAGATGTGTATACAGTCAGCCAAGAGACATCCAGGATATCCCCAGGTGTTTCATTCATCTCTCATTGTGGGTCCCAATGGGACGGGAGTCTCACTGGCCCTGTATCACATCTTTCCAAACTCATGTGATAAGCCTCCTATCCTCAGACGTGTCAAATGCAACACAGGCCTGCTGTGTAGGTGCCTGACACAATCACCATCTGACCAACAGCCGCCAATAAAACTCTTACTGTTACAGTCTGGAAAGAACAGGATGGATGAAAAACACAAACAGCAAGCACCTTTATTGCTACAGGATCCTTCCAGACTATACTCTTTCCTTCAGGTGCCAGCTGAACAGCCCTACCCACCTTTAAGGACAACAGGACTAAAGAATAATTTGACCATAATGACACTAAGCTGTCATTGCTCATGCCCTGCTGGAATCTGAAGAAGTCAATGAACTGATTTCTCTTCTCTCACACCTATTATCCTATCGGGCTGTTTCCAAAAAACACACTGGACTTCTGCATGGAGTAACAGGCAGTAGCACAAGGCA
The DNA here is from genome assembly GCA_013397195.1 of Hylia prasina. Taxonomy (NCBI): domain Eukaryota; kingdom Metazoa; phylum Chordata; class Aves; order Passeriformes; family Sylviidae; genus Hylia; species Hylia prasina. The sequence goes on from VYXD01015996.1 coordinate 450,499, forward strand.
GAGAAAAGAGCTCCTCCTAACACCTAATTGCTTGATTACCACCAGACAAAACAGCAACACGTTCTGAGAAACACTGGGCAAGCTTCTGTTACTCAAAGGCTCTGAAGACCACAGAAGTAATAAAGCTGACACTGGCCAGGGATATCAGCATCCTTACAATTTCTGGCAACTGAATAATAGATATTTAAGCTGATGTGCTGGCTTCAGCTGGGGTAGAGTTAATTTGGCTTGTACAGGGCTGTGTTTATTAGGGTTTGTGCTGACCACAGTGTTGATAATGCGGAGATGTTGTTATTGCTGAGCAGAGTTTACACAGAGCCAAGGCCTTTCTTTCTTTTTGCACTTCCACGCTGGCAAAGAGGCTGGGGATGCACAGGATATTCAGAGGAGACAGCCAGGACTGGTGACCCCAAATGACCAAAAGGATATTCTGGACCATATGACATCCTGCTCAGTATAAAAAGCTGGGGGGAAGAAGGAGGAAGGGAGGGACAGTCAGAATGATGGCATTTGTCTTCCTAAGTCCCTGTTACATGTGATGAGGTTCTGCTCTCTTGGGAATGGGTGACCACCTGCCTGCCCATGGGAAGCAGTGAATTAATTCCTAGTTTTACTTAGCTTGCATGCATGGCTTTCTGCTTTCTCTATTAAAGTTCTTTATCTCAACCCAAGAGTTTTCCAGCTTTACCCTCCCGATTCTCTCCCCAGTCCTGCTGATGAGGAAGTGAGTGGCTGTGTGGTAGCTGTTTGCTGGCTGGAGTTAAACCACAACAGCTGAGATTCATTCCCATTTAACCTTTTGTGCCTTCTGGAGCCACACAAGTTAGGAGAGCTGTTATCCAAGGTTTCCTGGTGTGTCAGTGAAGACAGGCTGGCCCAGCAGGCCAGTAAGGACACCCACAGGCCAACTTGCCACATGGGTGCATCTCATCACAACTACACTCACAACTACACTCTTGACTGAGCTACCTTGGTATGGTTTGGTGCGCCAGATGAACCCCCAAACTTAGATCCAAATGGTCTGTAAACACTGATCTACTGCATCCCACCACACCACAAGATATCCTCCAACAAGAAAATTATGTTTAAAACAGAAAAAGAAAAGCCACAGAAAGCGTAGTCATTACAAAAACTTCGAAACATCAGGAGACTGGTCTCTGATTACTGTACATTACCACAGTGCTCATTTTGGTGTAAAAGCATCTACAAGAAGAATAAAATAAGAACAGACTCTTTAAAGTGGATATTCATTAGCATACAAATAACAGCTCATAATCCAGGCATTCATGGAAGAGTTAAACATGAAAAACATAGGCTATGATTTTCTGGCACTGGCTACATCACAAGAAATTGGAAAGTTTTCCAGGGAGTTGACCTTGCAGCAGTGACACAATGTGAGAATGGGATGGATATTGTTCAGAGTTTGAGTAATAAATTAGGTCATAGGAGACCAGTGAAAAGCTAGAGACTCAAATCCTGGAGTTCTCAGAAAAGAGAAGAGTCATTGCTAGTGGATAGGAAGGATAAAGGTTACTCTGCAGAGAATGTACAGTTGGAAATTCATTAAAAAACACACAACTTCACCATCATTGTGGTTCTTATAACCATAATAGATGTATAAATTGTTGTACAAGCTGTGTAAACCTAAAACACAATCAATGCTCTGCCTGGTCATGTCCAGTTCCAAGCAACTTAACCATGCACCAAATTCCCCTGAGCTATGTACAACCTCATGGGGAAGCTTCACACCACAATGCTGTACCCAACCCTGTGCACTGAAATGTGTACTAGTATGAAAAAATCCCTTCTCCTCCTTGTCACAATAGGCTTTCTGTGTAACTCTGGTTAGAGGGAAGATGTTCCAGCACCTACATTTATAGCATCTAACATAACAGACTGAATTTAACATATTCAAACAATACATAGGAGATGCAATGGACACATTAACTGCAGAAAGTAGTATTACAGCTTATGTTATGAAGCTGGTCTACCCTGTTTACCTACACCAGCAGTTTCCAAAGCAGAGTGTGCTCATCCCACACAGTGTGCCCACACAAAGTGTCCTGGGATGCAGGAAAGAACTACATTTTGTAGTTTAATAGGTCATCTTAACATCTTTAAATTAAACTGAAAACACAACCAAAAAGAGAAATTAAAAAATTATTTAGATGAATAAAATTTAGATGAGAAATATGCTGTTTGGGTTCTTAAAACTCAGTCCTCTTCCTGTGCAATCAGAAAATATCCAATTTTCCTTCTATTCATTGACTAGCATCCTTCAAGACTTCACAAGGGATTAGTGGAAAAGAACAGTTTACAGCTCCCATAGACTTCAACTTGATTTACATTCATAAATCCCTGGTTGAAAGTTCATGGTCCACCCTCTTGACAAGTTTTTATGGATATATAGAAAACTCACTGAATTTAAGTGTGTACAGAATTAAGATAAAGTTCATGTTCCAAAAGAAAAATGCAGGAATCCCAGTGCCTCTACGTCTCTACAAAAATAGGACTCTCAATTGCAGTGATACTCAAATCTAAGAGCTAATTACAGGTGGAATGGATAGATGAACACTATACACACTACACAGGCACAGAGATGAGAATTGTCTGGAGCAGAATAAAAAACCAGAACAAGCAACAGAAAGGCTGAGTGGGGAAAGACTGTGATCAACAGAGCAGTGATAGCTGCTTGCTTGCTTCTGACTGTGCTAAGCCCAGAAGGACACATGAAATACAAACCCAATTGCTAAGAAATCTATTAATGATAAGTGCCATATTTTAACATGTAGAGAACACTTTCAGACTCTTTCTTCTGTACTTGCATATTTTAGAGGAAATTTTCTTTCTTAAGCCAAAGCTGGCAAATACTTGATCTTCACTGAGGTATGTGCAAAGACGTTTAGTTTAGCAATAGCACAGTTATAGCTGTACAAGGTGTTTACATTAATATGCAACAAGGTAATCATTCAAATAAATGCACTCAGTTCTCCATATACAGAAATTCAAGTCAGATGTACATAAACTAATCTCTATAAATTAAAACCATATACTGTAAAATAAAACACTATGCATTTTAGCTTTGTGTTCTGTTTTGCTTTAACTTTGAGGGAAACATACCCCACGTGCTTTTGAATGCCTGCAGGTGTGGATTTTGTACCATTTCCATTTGTGGTTTTTCCTATGACTCCATATCCAAAAGTGTGTTCTCTCTAACAGATGGTTTGGGAAGTACTTTGAGAGAAGATGGAATTTTGCTTCATGGTGATGGTCTGAAGTCTTTAAGGCAAGCAAGGGAGTGGAAACAAGTTGCTAACAGACTTGCACAGCCTCAACCTCATTAAAATCATCTGACTGAACAATCTCTTTTCTATAAATTAGCATCTGGCCTCCACTGGAATCTGAGGTAAAGATGTCAATTTTGAATAATTATTTTAAGATTATGAAGAAAGAGCTCACAGATGCTGTAAGTTCCGTGGCAGAAACCAGAATTATTTGTTGATGACAAGTTCCGATAAATACATGGGGGAAAGAAATCATTCTTTTTGAACAGATGTGGATATTAAAACTGACAAAATCATTAAAACACAATTTTTCTTTGTAGTTTGAACACTGGAGGCCCACAATTGAAAATGCATTAAAACCCTGAGCTTTGCACAGCCTATAGAATGGTACACTTACATTACAGGACAGAATCATAGTGCACCAGCATTTCAGATTAGAAAAGCCTACACTCTACTACCTGGACTGTAAGTTAATTAATTCATTCTGCTGGCAGCACAGATTTATTTATGGAACAAAGGGAAATTGGAAAAAAGAAATGTCTTTTGAATTGATGGTCATAATTGGTTCCTCCCAAATAATTTTGCATTGGCTCTTCAGGCTAGGAAATACCTTTTTCCTTGTACCTTCCATAAGGCAAAGAATAATTTATAATAATAGTCCTGTTGTTATTTGTCACTATTTTAGCTACTCAATTCACTTTCTGAGGAAAAATACTTGGCCTTTATTTTGCTACAGCTATTAGAATCTTGCTGCATGAGTATGTCTAGCATAGCCATCATTTGTAGAGATTAAATTTCAAATTACCAGACAAAGCAGTGGATAAATCCTAATGTCCTTTTCTTGATTTTTTTCCCTGAGACACATACACTGACAGACTGACCAACTTCTTTGACTACTGTTGAAGAAAGTTTAAAAAGTTATTCTTTTAGCCAAGTTGTCCAAGAATTCTGAAATTTTCATGCGTCTATTAAAGGAAATAATATTTCATCTGGCAGCAAAAAAAAGCATAAACCAACAAAGCCGGACAAAGCACAAACTATAATTACTGCAGGAACAGTGGAAATAAAGCTTTTACCAAATAAGGCTACAAGGTACCAGAGACAGTAAAAGGACAAAAGTGATAATACTAAAGGAATAAAGTTCTTGCATCACAACTTCTTCATATTTGAAAGTTCAAATGCAAAACTCAAGGATAATTCAAAGTAACACTTCACTCTTACCCACAGAGAATATTTATTAAAAACAAACTATGAATTATCATATGCTGTTCTTGAGCTAAGTAGTTATTCCAGAAATAAGCTTCTCTTCAATTAGGTTGTCTGATGGAAGACAAAGTTGAAAATAAAATTATTAAAATAAAATCACTTCTCACTTATGTTACCAAAAGAAACTTTTAAAATTTCTGCATGACATGTGTTAGCAATTATTTTAAATCCTCCACATGTTTATCTGCTGTGTCTCAAATGAAGCCACAAGAATAGTATTTTTCTGGGGCAGAGTCACATAGGTCACACATGATGGGTTACCTACACAGGCTGACCCCATTCACCAAACAGAAAACATCACTTCAAAATAGAATAATCATTACATAGTGGGTCTTCTTACTAAATTTCCTTTGAATAAATTTCCTTCTTACTAAATTTCCTATTGTTTTAAAATATATTGGTCAAATTTTCTTTCACTGCTTTCAACAGAAGACCAAATAAAATTTGAGCAAAATGCTTCTGCTGCTTTTTGGAAGTTTCATTCTATACGTAATTGGAAACTTCTGGACAACCTCAATTATCTAAAAACATTTACACAGTCAACACAGTAAAGCTGAAAAGTTTTTTGATAGAAAATTCCAATGTGGAAAGTGCCAAAATTCAAGAGGCAACATAATTTGAGCTTTATTGCAATAGAGTGCAGAAGGTCCAGGTCACTGTGATCCATGCTGAAAGTTTCAGAACTTATGATTTCTATGTGAAGGGCCAGATACATTTTTACTCAAGACACCACATGCACCTGGAGAAGGCTTTGAGGTGACCTCATAGCAGCCTTCCAGCATCTAAAGGAGGCCCACAAGACAGCTGGAGAGGGACTTTTTACACAGGCACAGACAGGACAAGCGGGAGTGGCTTTAAATTGAAAGAGGGTGGACTTAGACTAGAGAGGGAAGAATTCTTCACTGTGAGGGTGGTGAGATGCTGGCACAGGTTGCCCAGAGAAGCTATGGATGCCCCATCCCTGGAAATGTTCAAGGCCAGGTTGGATGGGACTTTGGGCTTTTGTCGAGTGGAAGGAGTCCCTGCCCAAGCCTAGGGACTGGAATGCTAAGATTTTAAAGGTCGCTTCCAACCCAAACCCTTCTACAATTCTATGATTCTGTTCCCTTATTTGACACAGATACTGTCAAGTGCTCAGACACAAAGTTTTTACAGGAAGATATGCACTTTCACTGACAAGCATATAACTTGGACTTCTCATTTTTAACAGTTTGAATGAATCACTTTAAATGAGATGCAGGGCTGAACAGTGAATATGAACATCAGTCTTAAATGACTGCTTCCTTTACTAAGTCCTGACATTCCTGTTCAATGAATGAAGCACAGATCCCTTGGGAAAAAACAGAATGTAAATCTAGAACACAACAGTGGAGGAAAAAAGCATGAAAATATTTTAATTTGGGCCTTTACTAATTCCTTATTGCTTCATTTTACAGTTACAAATTAGTCATCGTCCTCTAACTCCCTACAGGAAAAGAATTCATTTCAAAATTGGAATGTGAAATAATTTTGAGTAGAAACAGGACACCTCACTGAGTAACTTCAACAGTGAAAGAGACAGAAACCTCATGTGCTACTCTATTCCCATCCTCTCCTATGCACACTTATCAACCCTGTTTTACAAGCCTCAGTAGATATATCAGGACTGATATATCATACAAACTGCACATGCTTTGATCCAAGAGAATAATAAGATTCATCTATTCAGCAGAAGTTTCCACTCAGATTAAATGCTTTCATTCTCCAAGCCAATGAAATATTGGAGGTTGGTTAGTTTAACTGAAGCATGTCCCATTCACAAAAATGAAACTGCAAAAACCCCAAAGTTTCACTGAAGCAGCCTGGCAGCCAAAGAGGTCCTTCCTTTTAAATACCAAGCTTTCAGCACCCTAAATTGCAGTGTTAGGAGCTATTCCTCACCACAGGAAAAATCTCAGCTACCTGAAAAGCAGCATTCCCCCCAGTCCATCCCTTGTTGTGGGTTTTTGTTTTTAATGACTTATCCATATTGGATAAAATTTTCAGGAAACAGGATTTGGTCCTTGACTGGGCTCACTGCAACTAAGCTTTAGCTGAATTGACAAACTGAGCACATATAATCTGAAATAATCCATGACAAAGCTTGAATAGCTGTAGTGCAGGTATCACAACTTATTCTCTCTAAAAATGCAGTTTACAAAGTTCAGCACAAAGTTGAAAAGAAACAGAAAAATTGCTGTAAATTTTAATTATTATTAGAAATAATTTATTACTAAGAACAAAGCAAACTGATGTCTAACTGATCTGTCATCTGAGAGCTCAAAGTCAGTCTTGTGTACTAGAATCCTGCTCCTGATACAGAAATGCATTTAAAACTTTTCCAAATAGGGCACGTGACTACTTTCTCCTGTTTTAGGAAGAACAAATATTTTTTTAAAAACATACTGAAAAAGCTGTTCACTGCTTTAAATATGTATTTCCTGACATGACATTCTGTTTCATGGTTGCATTTTTAAATATCAAGTCATCTAAATAAGAATTTCCATACATCAACATAAGAAGTTAAGAACAGGGACTTCCAAGCTAATAGCACAAGTTAAACATAATTCAGCTGTTAAAAACATAACAAAAGTTAATGACCTTGAAAAACAAATTACTTCTGCTTTATGTGCCAGGAGACATCGAGACAAGCCTAAGCTAGTGAGAGGCACTAGTTAGAGAACAGATATGAAAAATTATTTCAGTAGTATATATTTTAAATTCTGATTCAAAAGCTCCTGAAAACTGTGATTGGTGAAAGAATTCCATCTACAGGTAGAGGATTCCTCTCCTCTAGTTCTTAAGACGTTTATGCAGCATTTTTAATTGGAGAACCTTTAAGTGCTAGGTTAGACCTTGTTACTTTTCTGTGAAAACAACAATACCTAGAGCTGCACTAAACACTTTTTATCTTTTAAATGTAGTAAGGAAGACAGCTTACAGGCGGGTGAAAAATCCCGAGCCATGTGTAGCAACTTGCTTTTATACATTTTTCAACACAAGACTCCCTAATCTTTCCACGGAATACTATTATGGGCTGCTTTTGTTAAATGTCTCTAGCAGCCCATTGTACCCAGTCCATCAGGGCTGCGTGGCCTGAGGCCAGGAAGGAAGGTGTGGAACACGTCTTCACAGGTCAATTTCCGCTCTCCAAGTTTTCAAGTATTTGAGAGAAGGTCATGTTACAGCACAGATTTACATAGCAGACAAATTACATGACTGCCTGTTCTCAGCATTTCATAATTTCAATAGAAAAAATTGAAAGGAGGGAAGAATAGCCCTATGCTTTCATGCTAGTCAAAAATTAAACAAAAAACTTACTTAGCTGGGGTTCTTGCCAAAACATTGTTAAAAATCTGCACTGGCAGTTAAACACAAATTAAAAGTATAAGATTTACCATTCCTTTACAGAATACTTTTCTTTTTTTTGTGCCTCCAAACAACCACAAACCCCAAAATTTGCTCTGTTCTTGTTTAAAAACACTGGTTTTACTAGTAGTCCAAAACATACACATTTTTACAAACATGCACACTATGAAAGAAGGAGTGAGTAACTTCCAGGGCTTTCCCCCGAGTCTGACAGTCTAGTAAGAGTGTTAAAAAAGGGAATTGCTTTTTTGTATCATCTGTCCACAAAAAAAGGAATAATATTTTCAAACGGCTTCTTCCCCCCACCCTCAGAGCATGAAATACACTGCATTTGAAAAACAGCAGTACTGGCCAGCCTCAGCACTGCCTGAATTCTCTGTTTATTCTAGACAGAGACTAAAATTACAGTGTTAATATTTGGCATTCTTTAACTAGAAATTTGCAATTTTTTTTTTTTTTCCCCCAGAAAATAACACTATGATATTTTCAGGCCAGCTATAAAAGTACTCTCCAAGAGCAGTTTAAGGTATCATAAAGTGAAACAACAAATTTAAAGTGTTTAGGTATGCACCCATATATCCATGTATCTTACTTACAAGGCAAATACTTGCACACAAATGCCTATAAAGTATACAGTCAAAATATGCTAATCATTATCCTAGGTAGCTTTCAGGATTTCTTTCAACAGAGTCAAAGAGTTGTAAGGTTTAGTCTGGCATATTGTTGATATTCTTACTGAGCAAACAGAAAGAATAAACATTAACAAAGAAATTACTGGCTTCAGTAACTTTAATTAGGCTTAACATTATTTCAGTTTCTAAAAATGCCGAATATGAAATCTGACTTACTTCAGCAGTAAGAAAAGTTTTAAGCTGCTGCATATTTAAAAAGGATTGTAGTTTTAAGGAACTGCTGAACAAAATTTTGAAGACAGAGTCACTGTTAACTGTTCACTAGGTTTTATGTGCATTTGATACAGGGAACACAACTTTTTGTGTAATCTGTCATTTTCCCTATTTACTAACACAAACTCTGAAGGAGGAATTTTACCAAAAGCTTCAGCTTAGCATGTTGCATCCCTGCAGCTGAAAACTCAGATGAAAAACATGGGAGCTTTTTTTCTCTGACACAAAAGGAATTTTTGGGAACATTTCCGAAGGACTCCAGCAAGCTTGTCTAAAGTACAATGGTTCCTACTCAGCACAGCCCTCCAAAGAGTAACAGATGCACAACTGGTATTAATAACAAAACATCTCCTCCCTCTGTTAGTCGGGAGAGGACAGCTAAGGACGAAGACAGTTTCAGGGTACTTACCTACTCGGAAGTTGGTGGCTGTCAGGGTGTCAGCAGCATGGCCGTTCTCACTGATGAGCGTGGTTGTATTTCCCTTCTCACAGTTGTTCTGACAGTTGCCTTTGGTACAAGTCACTTTACAGATGCTGGGCGTAAAGACCACCTTGATGCGACCAGTGTGATTTCCCACTGTCAGTGGAGGCAAAGAAAAAAAGAAAAATAAACAGATCACTTTGGTATCCATTGATTTCCTTCAAAAAGTTTTTGGGAAAAAAAAAAAGCCGCGGGGGGGGAAGGCGACAGGTCTACAGGAGGAGGGCAGTCTGCAGTGCTCCCTCTCATAGATCTCCAGTGGTGTCTCTGAAACAGGAGTAGGAAGCTTAGCAAACAGAACTCCGGGATCCGCTCCAAAACCACATTTAAAGTCAAGTCACTGGAGTGGGATTAGTAATCACAATGCTGCACTTTATTCACATGCAGACAAAGAGCAATACCAAGGGCATGACAGCTTAAATAGCCAACCCTGACAGACAGATGTAATGTAAAGAGGCTGGCTGTGCACCTAGAGGTGAATAAACTCTTGTGTATTCCTACATACTTTTCCTGTTTCTGCACTTATTAAGTCACTATTTGTAGCTCGACCCCTGGAAACGTTTTAGGCATGCGGCATGTCTGAAAACATCTGTCTCGAATCTCCTGGCACCCCAGCCTGAAGTGGTCAAACCTTGTGACGCAGCTGCCTGGACCCATTTTTTCTTCACAGTTTTTTGGCACTATTTTTCCACACGAATTTACATATTATAGACTGAGCTCTACTGTCAGCCTTTGTTTGAGTAATATATAGCTCAGAGAAAAGAGTGAGGAAGTATCAGTGCTTTAAAATACTGAGATCAAAGACAAAAAATGGCTAGATTCTCTTTTTTTATATACTTCCCTGTAGTCACTTAAAAAAAACTTGAATGTAATAAAGACTTCACGAGCACTAATTTGTAATTAAGATATAATTAAAAAATAAGAACAAGAGTAATAAATAAGAATTTCTTGTTACAGGATTATCTTTAAAACCAGACGTATTTGATTCTATACCTAACAACTGAAGACAAAAACTATATTAAAACTACTTAATAGGAAAAAACAGGGAAAAGAACAGATTCCATTTGCAATTATTTAAAAAGAAAACGTTTTGTCCCCTGCATGCAACTAATAAATTCAGCAAGTTCCTGGAAATATATCATAGCATCTTTGTGGAAACTATTAATAAATACTTTCATATCAAACCTAACAATGCCAAGAGATGACACACAGAAAGAGAAAAATCTCCTTCTTCCTCACGTCATAGAAATAAAAAAGTCGCTGGATAGTTGCCTAATCTAGTTCATGAAATACCCTCCAGACAAACACTTTTTTGAAAATATCAAGGAAACCTTAAAAAATCTTCGCATTTCAAAAGAATATAAAGTCTTCTTATTTCTGGCTCTTCATAAGCAAATACATTTAAGCAATTGCCCTGATTGTTTTGTCTACAGTAAAGGCATTACCCTATTCGAACAGCAGCTGTAGTACAGATGCTCCCACCTTATTCTCCCTAAACAATGCTAAGAAAAGGAAGAGCCCTGACTACTGCAATAAAATATTTAGATCAAAGGCTAATATGGTAATTTCAGGGGATTTAGAAGACATCTTGGATTCTAAGATGCCACCCATTTCATACAAAAATGAATATACCTTAACCAATAAACAGATAAAAGTGACTTATGAACTGCTGAGGGTAGAACTTTGAAGCTTTGCTTTTTTTAAAGCATAGCTTCACAAGCAATATTGCCAACTTTGTATTTTACTTGCATAGTTATATATATATTTTTTCCTAGAAAAGACTCCATTTTACATCTTATATTTTCAGACTCTTAAATTTTTCCTTTAGGATGTGATCTAATTAAAAAAAAACAGGGTTAGCTGAGTCACAGAAGTCAGTCCTGCCTACACTGTAGAAACCAGTATTGGGGGACCCAGACAAGATTTCTGGTTTAGCTAAAAAAAAAAAAAAA
>VYXD01015996.1:464872-523739 GCA_013397195.1 Hylia prasina
GATGTCTGGGTAAAGTGATGAGATTTTAGTTGAGAGTTGGCACCGCATGTATGTGATATTTTTTCCATCTCCGTAAGTCACTATGATATAATATCATGAACACAGCAAACTCCTGCTGTGATAAATTTATGATTTAGCAACAACTGCAGGAGAAATGGAAAATATAAGCAAAAGGATTTCTTAACAGAACCCTTTCTGCCCCCACTATCCACTATGACAATTTTTTTTCCCCTGCATTAGCAGAAAAGGTGAAGTAGTTAAGACAGGGCCGGTGGCAGGTTTTGTGTCCAGGTGGTCACAACAGCTTACACAGCCATGCCTGGAAAGAATTGCATAAGGAGAAGGATTCCTCCTCAACCTCCTGAGTCGCTGTGTAATGCAACTCAGACTTGGTTTCTTTCTAGAAGAATTTCTATAAACACTTTTTTCCTTGGGTTTGTGGTTGCTCTCACAGCTCCAAGATTCTGACAGTATTCAATAGCTGCAGTGGAGCTCAGATGATTTGTGGCATGTCCCTGTTTTACGGGAAGACAATGGGCTAGCAACACTACCGAAAACAGGACTGGTATTCTGTTAAATAGATAACTACACTGGTCAAGGGGGAAAAGAGAACAAAATATTTTAATGTGTCAAAAACATTGATGTTATTTGTGTGATGGTTTTGTGCTTCACAGTGATCTAATCAAAAAGGTTCACAATTAAAAGAAAATCACAAGCAGGCCTTCTACCAGTTGAGTATACAGTGTAGCTTATGCATACATCTCCCATATTCCTCATACAGCAATTTCTAAAATTATTTTAAGAAGCCAGTTTGGGGGTGTTGTTGTTGTTGTTCTCATTGTTTTGTTTAAATGCCTTCACTTGTGACAAATACCCTGAGGCAAATGTCCTAAAGAAACAGAACTAGCGCAGCTGTAGACATTCCATCAGTACCTCCAGGAATGATATGCACTACTGTCTTTTCATGACAACCTACTTCTGCACTGATCCCAGTATGTTTTCATATGTTTATCTACGCCATGTGTCATCAAACCTGAAGATTCTGTTTTCAAAGTACATTCTCTTCCCAATGAGAATAGATTATCTCAGGCTATTTCACATTTTCAAATTATAACTATGGTGCATGAAGAGAGCATTTAAAATTAAATCTTCTAAAATCAAACCAAATTAGCTTTTAAACAGCCAATATATTCAACATTTCAAATTCTTAGATGACCAACACCCTATTTTTTCTTAGCTAAATGCGGACACAAAAAAAAAGGAAAGAAGTGGAAGGAAATTACTTATTTCCTAAAACAAAGGTGTCTCCCAGATACTTCACCAGTCCACCTGGCTTAGTCCTTACACTAGATATGCTTGTTCAGCTAAAAGGAAAGATGACACTGGATAAAAATCAACCACCCACTTAAGCTCTTAGAACTACTGTCAAATGACCTTTTTACACTTTTGACAATATATGAGGAAGTTCTGTCTTGTCACCCCTTAGTCATCAATTTAAAACAAAAGAACCACAACCAACCAACAAAAACCTAGTTCCCAAACATCAGAACAAGTTGAACTTAGCTGTCATACAACTTAAAAATAACATCATCTAGAAGACCTATAATGCTAGCAGCTAAAGAAGAAAAAAAAAAACAGGAAAAAAAAAGAAAACAAAAAAGAGAGATAAATACACAGTAGATTGACACACAGGCAAGAGGCAGATCTTCCCTAAACTTTGATTACACATTAAGAGAAATACAGGCTTTAAAAGGCACAAAAAGTGCTGAAAGAGATTCTGAGTGATCACTTAATCTTTCCATCTTAATTTTTCCAGGATAAAACAGCAACATTAAAAAAAAAGTTTGTCCCGACTATCCTCAAACCCCTTCTACTATGCAGACTCCACAGCCTCCCTGAAGAATTTATTCCAGCACTTCAGCCTCTCTTATTCTAAAGGTATTCCAAATACCTAACCCACATTTCCCCTGTAGCAACTCCAAGCAAACTATTGCCCTGCTTTATCTACAACAAACTTTAACACAATATTATTCCTCTGTGGATGATTTTCTAACATACTTGAAGACCACTGCCATCAGTCTCCCTCAGTCTCATTTTGACAAGACCAAAACCATCTAAACATTCAGTTTAACAGCCCACATTTTGCAGATCTCCATCTTTTTTGTTTTGCTTTTGATAAAAGTCACTTGGTTCTCATCCTTCTTCACAAACCCTGTCCAAAACCACACCTTATTGCAGCTGAGATCTGATGAATGGTGGGGAGAGCAGCAGAATTACTTGATGCAGCTTCACACAAAATGCTTCTATGATTTTAATTTATTTTTGTCTCCCAACAGTGCACTGATACTTCATACGCAGAACCCATCTGCAGGCTAGGCCAAAGAGGCACACATCTCCCAAATCCCCTTCTTATCTGTTGATAGAGATTTCATCCCATTAAAACAAATATAGAACATCCCTTGCACAACCTTAACAGGACTGAACACAACCCTTACACTCTGCTGCTCTGAGCACAGGAGTGAAATCTGCGTTCAAACCTCACCCATCTAAAAATCATGCAGAATGTCTTATTCCTTCTGTAACAGTCACAAGCACAAACAAGTCTGAAAACTACATGCATTAAATAAAGGCAAGGCACAGCTGTTGAGTAATTTGATTTTTGGCTTCAATATACAATGCCTACCTTTGCTCTTTCCAGAAACTTGGTTACTGTTCCCTAGTACGCCTCACAGCCAGTTCTCTTTTCACAAGCATTGGGAGAAATTAGACATGTCAACTAAAGTAAAAATAAGATGATCCAGACTTATTTCATCCAAGATCCAACACCTTCCCTAATGCTTTCCTAATTGCACCCCCAGTTCTGCATGAGGTGAGGTGTATGTGTGCACATACACCCAGTCGAACATCTGGAGCAAGATGACAGTATGGCAAGCTGTACTTGATTTAACATGTCTAGACAGCTGTAGGAACACATTATTGAAATGTAATCAATTTAGCACTCCTACTTTTTGTTATTTCTGTGCTTCATATATTTGCTGCATTTGTATGATGTTACATGTATTTCATTAGTTAATACAGCTTAACCTTTAATATTTCATCTCTTTTCAAGTACTCAGCTGTACTGTCTTGATGCAAACTAAAAGGCTTCCAAAAAAGCAAAACATGATCCAACTACCTAATATGACAGTAACTGAAGAGGGATATGCACTGATATTTTTGTTGCCATTTTTATTGCCACTATTGCTATTAAACACACTTCTCTAGATACTTATTTCTGATTAGCCATGTCACTACATCTTCACATCACTTCCTCCTTCTGTCTTGCTCAGAAGCTCCTACCACAATCTTCTCTCTGCAGTTCTGCTCTCAGACTTCCTGCTTCTATCACACCCTTGTTTCTCTACCCTCTTTTTAAGCCCTGCTTGCTTCTTCAGCATGCTTGATGAACAGGAAAAGAAATCATCCAGAAAAGTTCCAGGAAGCATCAGTTAGGAAGCTTCCAGGAAAGAAGAAGGTAATTGAAAAGAAAATAATTGGAAACGTCTTCTTCCTTCCTGATTATCACAGGGATAAGGAATCTCGTCCTTGCTCCTCATCAAAGAATAGAACGGAGAATTCCCACTGTGTTCCTCATCAGCACCTCCATCACCTTCCAAAACACACTAAAGTTTTTAGTAATCTATTCTAGAAGAGGCAAATAATCCACTCTTCAATTATCTTAATCTCAGTTTAAAATACAGATGAGTGTGAACAATGTACTGTTTGAAGTAATTTACTACAGCAACACTTGTTTCATTCAAGTAGGTTTCCTCTATTAATTTTGACAAATTCCAAAAAGCTCTCTACTGTCTGCAACATGGGGTTTTTGTGTTTTCTATGTATGGCTTCACTTAAAAATGCCAAAGGAGCATATGCAGGCACAAGTGCTGAGATTGTTTAGGAAGACCTAACCGTGTTTACATGCCACAAGCCCTTTGCTGATAAATTCTCCCACTGATACAGCCTTTTTAGAGAAAGAGAGGAATTCACAGAAATTACATTCAATTTTGTCCTGTGGAAACCCATAATGTATAAATCACTCATGGATCTGAAATCTGAGATTTCTGCCAGCAGGTTTTATGAATCACCTTTTGTCTTCCTTGTCTTTTTCACCACTACAAAGATTCTTTATATATAATCCTCAGGCAACGAACATCCTATCTTAAACTACAGCCATTCTCCCTGGTAATGAGAAACATAACTATCATTTCCCTTCACATAGTTGAGAGTGATCCAGAAAAAGGTACCAACCCAAATAAATTAGAGAATGCAGTGTGGTTTGATGTCTGATGAAATGGCCACACCTCATTTCAATAAACTTATTGGGCAATAATTCTTTTAATCTATACTGCATTTATGTCTTAGGTTAAAAATGTAAGATGTGCTCAAAGTATGTATTCTATCACCATCTTCATGAGGTGTTGGAACCAGGTGGGGCAATGTTTCCCTTATCTTCTGCTAACGGCCCATCAATGCCTTGCCACATGACTCATAGATAACTCCCTCCGGAAGCCGTTTCTGTTAATGGGCCATCAAGAACCCATTACATGACTCACTGAATGATATCAGCCCATTGTGAGATGCTCCACCCAGGGGGAGGAGCCAAGCATTCCCACCTGCATATAATCCTGGGTTTAGGACAGCAGAGTCAGCTTTTTCTCCCACTGGATTCACGGAGGACAAGAGCTACCAGACCTTTCTACAAGACCACTGCTTCGACAAGACCATTTCATCTGGACTGCTGCTAACACCCTAACTAACAGGGTGTCAGGTTGTATTCTGACTCTGTCAGTGGTATTTTTATACTATTGAATTTATTTTATTTTACTGCTTTTCTTTTGCTCTTATTAAATTGTACTTCTGACTTTGAGTCTCTCACTGGTTTTGCTTCCAAACCAGCACAATTTATTTGGTTTAAATAAATTTTTAAACTAGATACAAAAATGGTTATGATGATAAAGACCTAAGTTTTAGCTTTGAGTAGTCCTTGGTCTCTTTTCCAAGGGGTGAGAAAAATTAATTGCACAGAGCAAGCAGCACATTGAACAGAAGTGTACCCAACCCATTCAAAAGTAAATGCTGATTTCAGACTGCTTAATTCAAATCCTTAGTTCAAGACTGCTTAGTTCAGACATTTTCTTTGCAGAACTATGTGACTTCACTACAGCTGGATTCCAGACACCACTACGACTGCATAGCAGTCCCTGGGGAGCTTAATCCTGCAGGAGAGTTCAGCTGACTGTACTTCTAAGGATAGGCAGGCACTCAAGTGCTTCAGCTGCAATTTCAAATATGAATGACTCAAAATATTAGCACCCAGACGGCCTGTCCTTCCCAGAGTGATGAACTTGTCCTGAAACAGAACTTCAAGTGCTTCAAGAGTCTCATGCTTGAGTTCACCTCAGTGCCTCAGGTTTGGGGCTGGATACTACTCCAGCTGTAAGCACAGCATTCAGGTGAACAAGCCTTTTTAAGCTTCAAATTATCCAGCTGCTTAGGTACCTAAGCATATCTGGACCCAAAAGGCTTTCACTTGAGTGATATGGTAACAAAGGCCCAAAAGCCACATTTAGACACAGACATCTATTTAACACACAGAGTTATTCTACACAGTCCTCACCTCGGCTGTAATGAAGCAGCAGAGCAGTAACTTTACAGCCCACCACCACAAGCAATTTTCCACTGATGGAAGCTGCTGCAATGCACACTCTGATAATGAAGTCAACATCTTTACATTCAAACTTACAGCCATACAGAAGCTTTAGTGCTACCAGCTAAATACAATGCCACTGTCCACTTTATCAACAGGACTCTTTCACGAGATCTGAATTTGGTCTTTGTACACTGGGAATGAGACTCATTCCCACCTGAAATTATGTACTCATCTGAAATTATGTCTTTTGTCTAAAGCTATTATTTAGGCTTCTCTCACAATGATAACACAAATATTAGACAATAGTATTACGAGTCTCAAGTTGGAAGAGTATTACTTCTCAAGAAAATAAGTTCTTGAGATAGAGTTTCCCCTTCCCACAATATGCAACTTCCTCAAATGAGAAAAAATTCTAAATTGCAAGAGTCAATGTTGATAATTTCTAAGAAGAATAGAGAATAAAAATTAAATTAGTATTACCTTACTAAAGTATATCCACTTGACATTTCATTTCCTGAAACAACCAAAAAGCACTAAAGAAGTCAACAAACTGTAAACAGTGACAAAGGACAGGACATCATGGAATTCATGCAATTAAGTTATAAATGAATACAGCCGCCTCTGCACGCTGAATCACCATTAAAAATCTTCTCTCTCAGCAGTACATGAAGCCAAGATCTCTTTTTTTCTCCTAATTTTCTAAAGAGGGAAAAAATGACAACAGACATAAGGATGTCACTGATTCTGAAATCTCAGTTTCACAGGGTATGAACCTTCTTGCAGTAATTCTTTTGTCAACATTTGTTCATTCCTTCTGGCCTAGGCAATGGCACTGAGAGAACAGCACTTTCACATATCCTGTGAAGAAAACCAGACTCAGCTACTTGCAACAATCAGAATCAATTCTTGATATCAAAGACTTGTATCACAGCCCCCCTGAGTTAGCCAGGCTAAGGGACTCTTAATGTTTAATTGTGTGGGTTCAATAGGTCTCTATATCCACCTAAATCAACATTTTTTAAACATAATAAAGGCTTTCCCCTATAGAATTTTCTGGAAAGCCTCTCCTTTTCTTCTTGAGCAATTTTTGGTTTTGGAGCCAATACTCTTTCATCACAGAAGTTGAGATGCATTTGTCTCAGTCTGTGTTTTCCTCCAGCAATTACACACTTTGAACTGATTTTAATTCTGCTTGCCAGATCACCAATCTGTTTTTCCAACATTCTTCCTCATTCTGCTGTGTATCAGTCTCTGTCTCTGTATTTTAAAGCAGGGGGATGAGAATGAATTTTTGGGTGAATGTAGCATTTAAAATACTCCCTATAAAAACACCAGCAGCCTTGGCCTGTCAGGCAGACATTTATTTTCTGGTGAGCCTAGGGCCATAAAATCTTTTCAGATTCCAAAGAGAAAAATACAGTATGTTTTGGGGGGTGCTGATTTTCTGGCCTCCTCAACTGTGAGCCCTTTACACACAAACAATCACGAAGACAGCTTAGCAAGGGTATTGTTAGAACGCCTACAACAACAGTATATTAAGTGAAATTGTTTGTATTTATACAGAGCTATTCTGTCTCCAAGGTTTCCAAAGAACTCCATAGTCTTATAATTGCTAAATAAACTGCATTCATTTGTTAGTTATTTTTTTCAGAATTTGTCACTCTATTTTTTTGAGGCAAAAGCAAAGTAAACATGCTGCTTGGTTTGCTGGAGTTGGCTGCATTAATATGAATCTAGATAACTCCATTTATACCTACAATTTAGCCTGTTGTTTTCAAGTCCTGCTGGAATCAAAAGTAAACTTCAAATGGCTGTTAGGAATTGCCATGCTGTTCAATAGCAGGAAGAATAATGCTCTTAAATGGAAGAAGAGGAAAAGGATGCTTCACACTAAAACTGTTCTTAAAAAAGCTCTGGTGCTGACAGCAACAAAATTTTTTCTGAAATGTTTTAGCTTGTCCCTGAAAAACCCCTTCTGCCTCTGGAATGAGAGCACAGCTTTGAACACACCTGCATTTGAGAACACAAAACAACCAAATCCCCAACATTTATACACTTACCCCATTCCCTTGCAATTGACTATGTATAATTTTAGGAACAATCCATGAATGTCAGCTGCCATGAGTGACTGAAGCAAATTTGACTCTACATTCCCTCCAAATATACTGTGTTGTAATTGTGCAGTTATTTCTTAATGTTGATTTTCTAAGAGTTCATTCTGGTTTCACTCACTTCATTCTGCTGGCTATACCTTATTCAGAGTGCAGCCTTAAGATCCTCCCTTATCTCCAAATTTCCAAAACTTCCAGTTGGGAACATTACCACTGTTTAATATCCATAAATACATTGATGGGCAGAAGTTACAAGGATCACAACGCAATGATCTAGTTAAGTGAGAGAATTATTCTGCTGTTCATGAAGGGCAGTTCCACAAAGCAGCATCAAGACTGCAGGAAAGAACATTTGATCCAGTGAAGACCTGAGGGAGATTTTCCTCCAACGTCTGAACTTGGGTAGAATGTCAAATCATACATTTATATGCAACACATATCTCTGGGTGCACTTTTTTAACCAGTAAAGCGTTTATGCCTTTTGAAGCTGTTTACCTGTATTTCCTGGTGGGGAAATACTATTATTATGAAATAAGTGTCATTTAATGAAGTCAGAATAGTGCAATTCCACAAAAATAGTTTAAACTGGAATTTCAAAGTGACACCTGGGATTTGCTCAAATCAACCTATAAAGTCATCAGTGAAGCCAGCATATGTAATTATGTATAAACTTACAGAGGAACATCACAAAGTTACCACTGTATTATGCTGCCAATATAGGAAAGCTCTTGTTATGCCAAATTTGGAACAGAGTATTCTGCACATCACAGCTCTAAGTTCTGGGACATTTTCTTCTACATTAAGCTTATTTCATGTGCATAAACTTATGTAAAATATCATGCAATATAAGGTATCCACAGTTAGAGGAATTACACGACTTCCATATTGTTTCAGCTTCATCCTTACACAAGAATTTAAGAGTTGCCCACAGAACCATGAGCAGATGCTAAGAGTCCAAAAGCCATACAGGCATATTTGTCCAACTTCCACTTACAACTAAGCCACAGTGGGCTGCTGCAAGCCCAAATTCACTAAACCTTATGTAACCTTTACTACTTAAAACACACTTTCATTTACTCCCTAAAATAGAGACAAGTTCTCCTTCATTAATTTTAAAGAGAATTTTGGTGAAGACCAAAACAACACAATCTACCTACAACCAAGTGGTTTTCTCTAGTACTTAATTTTATCATTTTAACATGCAACTTCAATTGCAAAATCCATGTACTTCTCACATTGTCTTCCTGAATAGAGATTAATCTCATTTTCTTTGTTATCCTCCCTTCTTCCTTGGAATAACTTTGCTACACAAACACATGCCTTATTTACTTCACCTAATACCATTCCAGCTGTAGGTAAAGTACTCTTGAGTTTTTCTTCTGCTTTCAGTGCATTCTGTGGTCACCTCATTCACTAATTAATATATTTTTTCACCATGCCTCTAAAACAGCAAAGTAGTGGCATCATCATTGTATTTATGAGGAACTGTAGCCTGGTGAAAGGGTGTCCTACACATGCAGGCAACACCACACAACTGATTGCAGAAGCAGAAATTTCACTCTTTTCAGCTCAAGAGGCAAAATGCACAATGCCATTAAACACTGGCCCTCAGACATCTCAGGCTGGAAAATGTAGTGTGTATTTAAATGCATTTTCTGAAGAATCATATAGCAACCAGAAGTGGATAGAGTGAAACTAAGAACTTCCTAGCCTCTTACTGCTGTAATAAGTAGTTCTCACAATAACTGTGTTGAAAGGAATTCCAGAAAGACTACATTTAGAATTTGTTTATTATCATATACATTTTAGACCAATAGAAACATTCCAGAATTTCTTTAACTAATTTTCTTCTGCATTGCATTTACAAATCTAGGGAGATAAGTGCTGATATTTAGAGGGTTCATGCTCAGATGATTAGTGGTTACTATTTAACAGTGCCATTAAGGCAGTAGTGGGAAATGTCTGAGGTAGACATACCTGAATTACTAAAAAAAAAAGAATCTTCCTACGGTTTTATGGACTACCAGGTTGCAAATAGAATTTCATAGCTGAAATTTCTGTGCTGCTGCCATTGCTACTATTAGAGAATTTTTTACTCTGAGGCTCAAAATATTTAGGCAGATTACAGATTAAGTGTGACAGTATGTACTTTGATTCAAGTAATACATCCCTTGAGAATTAGTCAGAGTTTGTATCCCACCAGACAAAAGTTTAAAATGTTTGACAGTAGAAATGCCACCTGCTACCAGCAGGTAGCTCAATTTCACATCCCAGGGTGATTTTAAATGCTATAATTTTAACTCCAGTGGCTTACTGAATTTTCAAGCTCTGTTGATGTGATACATAATCTTACAGTAAAATTCAGCTTAAAAGCCAAAAGAATAGACTATTTGCTGTCTTTACTAAGAGTACTACTATAAGAGTACTATACTGCATGTTCTGAACATTATCAGAGAAGTGCTTACAAATGCACTGATTACAAATGCACCAGAGTAAAAATTCCAGAAGGCATCTTGAATTTATTTTAATTGAAAAATGTTTAATGTGAATTAACTTTAATTTTTTTTTACCCCAGTAACTCCAAAAGTTCATCTGACAACACTGTGATGGGGCATTTAAACATGACTGACTTCCTATAAATCAGAAGGTGCTCAGAAGGACCTGGTCACATTTGGCAATTTTCTTCCCAGTGTACCAGTACCCTACACATTATTTGTTCCTACCAGGATAGACATGTCTCTAAAGGTAACAAAAGACTGACATCTGACACTCTTTCCAGTTTCAAGACTACCCATTTTATATCACTGGATTGAAACAATCTATAGAAGCCCAGAAAAATAAAAACAAACTGCAGCTACAACTAGAGAAGTAAGTTTATTCTATGGAGCACATTTTTCACAATTGCTCATCTCTGGCACAGCGTTAATATTTTGAAGTGAAATGCACAGAAATGCTCATAAAAACCCAACAGAATAAGGAGCTTTGCACTCCATGTTAATGGAGAGCTCTGAACTCTTGGGCAATGCTACCAAGTATTACCTGGCTACTATTTCTTCTCATCTCTAAAAAAAATTTATTTAATGTTACCATGAAAGAAGGAGTTGTGAAGCATTCAGTGCTAACTTTCTGGCTTCTGCTTTTTAATAAAATTATTATGTTTTCCCCCTTTTCCTTTTCAAGTATCTCCACATGGCTATTACCAATTCCTTTGCTCAATGAAGTAAGAGGCTGTCCCATTAAATAAGATTATACATTGAAGATCAATAACGAAACACCATAAGGTTATCAGCCACTCTCATAAATTATCTAGACAATGAACATCAACTATAAGCATGAACTAATTCAAAGAGTCCATGTCTGGTCAAGACAGGACTCAGAACTGCATATTCATGGTTATCACAGAACACCTGACATGAAGTTTCACATTCTAATCTTACCTCACTGTAGTTAACTCGAACATCTCTAACATTAAAATACTGACAGCTGAAGCTGAAAGTCTTCTGATCTTCAAGTTCATTCCAGCACCCCCAGAAACCAGAAAACCCCAAACCATACAAACAGCTTGCATTTTCCATCCGTGAGTCAACACATAAGTCATGGCTGACCTTATCAGGGCATAGAAACTCTTTTACTACTTGTCCTCTGGCTGTTTTAGGACTGATAAGCTTTTCAATAAGGGTAGAATGCTTTATTAATGCACTGCTCACTAAGAAGCTTCTTAAAATTTGATAAAAAACACTCCTATCTTCAGCTCCTGGTCTTCCTTCTCCTAGTCATGTCCCTCAGAGCACTGTAATTAACAGTGGGGCTCAAATAAGCTCAAAAGAGCTAGAAGCACTGGCTCCTTTGTCTTGCATCTCCTTATGCTACCATAGAAAAAAAATAACTCAGAGAATCCATCCATTTAGTGGCAGTTTGATACTTGTGAGTAACACTGAATGTATCGAAGGTAGAAATGACTTAAACAGCCTGAAAAATGGGGGCAAAAGGAAATTCAACCTGGAACAGTCACTCCAAATACTGGAGAACTGTACGACCTGGAATGTGTATACTCTTTTTACTAGCAAGAGTCATAAGAAGTGGACACAATCCAATCCCAATGGACATTAGTATTTTATTTGAAGGAAAACAACTGCTGACTGGAAAAAAGCAGTATTATCTTATTTACAAAAGAGACTACTGCTTGATGTTGACAAAGTGACTAAAAAAAAAAAATTCTGAAACTTCTAAGAAAGGAGGATAGTGCTTTTCAAGAAGTATACTTCACCACCCTGAAAATGCTAATTGAAAAACCTCCAGCTGCCCACAGTTCTTCCCATTAGAGCAAATAGTCTCATTTACATTCCACACACTTATACTTGAGGAAAAGGAAACAGGGAGTTGTATTTAAGTGTAAATGGACAGACCATAAAGATGTGCAATGCAGAAATGCAACGATAGACAAAGGAATTCTAGTTAAAGATTTAGAAGGAAAGGCTCTTCCCTAAAATCTCAGCAGAACATAATTCTTTGTGCTACAGCAAAGGAAGTCTGTCAGGGGACTGCAAGTACCTTAAGGTCTCAATGTTAACTAGTCCATTATTCAGCTGCAGGAACTTTTCTCCAAATCAAGCCAGCAGACATTCTGTAATACCCAACCCATAATTCATCAAGCTCTTCATCTTCTAAGCCAAAACTTTTCCTCAAGCTCTGCACACAATGGGGCATGAGCCAAGGCCACAAGCTGGGCACCTACACAGTCTTTTTTTTATAAACACTAAGCAGAAACTCTCAGGCCGCCTCCATACTGTGCAGAAGTTCATAAACACGTAATAAATTATATAGAGAGAAAAACAGTGACCAATGAGACCACAGTCCTGAACTCCAGCTTTCCAAAAAGGTATCCATCATACTGACACTGTCTACTGTCATAGATGTGCCTATTCTAGCAAAGCATTCACAAAGCACCCTTTTCTGAAGAAAAAACTATTATCTAGAAAGAGGCATGATGTTTACAACAGTGAATCAGGTTCATTTTTTTTTTCATCCAGGAAATCTGTTTTGTTTCTCAACAAAAGGCAGAATATATTGGAGCATTTGCTAATCTAAGAATTCTCAAGTATAGTTATTTTAACCTTTCTCTGTCTTCAAGTGTTACTGCAGAAAATTTCAAGACCTTAAAAAAAGGGGAGTGGGAGCTTTGTTGGGGGAGAGAAGGGAGTTTGCTTTTTGTAGTTGTACTCACATCTCAAAGGTGATGCAGGTTGATTCTGGCCCAGTCTCAGTGGTAGTGAGCCCTCAGTGGACTGCTCTCCTGAAATCACTTTTTTTACAGGATAATATTTGGGCTTAATCACATATTCCTGTGTTTGTCCATGATGAAGATTCATCATTAGTGTCTGAGATGAAAGAGGTATCATCCTGTTTCCAAAAGGGATAGAAAAGACAGAACAATGTAAGAATTAATTAATTAGACTTAGAAACTACTCATAACAAAACTGAAGACAAATTCAACTGTATTCCAGATTCTCAAAATACAGTTTGGGAAACCTACTACCTTACAAAGTAAGCACCTGATTTTCCAAGCATTTAGCACCCTCATTGTCTTGTCAGCTCAATAAACTCCCAAGAAAGAAAGACTAAAGGGATTATATAACTGTTTCACAAGGCAAGAGAAATATCATTGACAGCTCAGAAAACAGGGAGGAACAGGGAAAAGCTCCGATCAAAATGAGTTGCAGCTCAAAGTTGTTAACACACAGAGCTTTCCAGACAGGTCAGAGAAGCGGTGATGCATTCAAACTTTATTCTGTTTACTACAACTGTCACTCCATACAAAGTATATTAAGTAGAACCTAAACCCAGCTAAATTTCCCCTTCTGTTCCCAGAAATCATTTCATTCTTCACCTTTATCCCTTTAGCCAAAGAGCAAGCACTGCTCCTCTTCCCCTTTTTCAGACTGTTTCCCACCAAATCAGAAGGTTTGTGTCCCAGAGTCACATTACTTTGCCCATCCACTTTCTCTTTGCCTGCACTACTGAACATCTCTGACAAATGTCCCATAACCACAAATGCACTACTGAACATCTCTGACAAATGTCCCATAACCACAAATGTCCCATAACCACACAGCCTCCCTTAACAACAAAACCATTTCCCCTTCCTGCTAAACAAGAAGATTCCTTCAAACTCAGGATTCCCCCATGGCTAATCCTGACTCATACGATTAGATTCCTCCCTTTGACCTCAGCTTCTCACTGTACAAGGCCTCACCAACTTTCAGTAACAATTCCCTCCTCTCCCTGTCAAAAAAGCCCATGGTTATTTAGCCACCATCAGCCATAGGAATCACTAACAAACTGGCCTTTGCTCTTCCAGCAATTAATAAGGCAGCAGATTGGGCAGCTCTTAGCTACATGCACTGAAACTGTGAGCTGCTTTGGGGCCCCAAGGCTGAAGAATCCCACCACCCAGCAAGTAATAGTGTATTTTCAAGTAACAAACCTACTAATAACATGCCTTCAAGCAGTCATAGCTAGTACAGACCAGACTGTAAAGACACACACTCCATAGAGAGTAGAATCATTTACTAACCTAATAACAGTGGCTATCAGGACTACATCGTTCTTTGCTCAAACAAAGGCATAAAGAGTGAATTCTGTAAGCCTCCCTTACTTCATTCTCAGTGGAGGGTATGTAACTAGTTTGGTCTTCAAAAATGCAAAAATTGGAAAAAAGTTATGGGATTTGTAACAACCATCCCTGGGAGCCACAGTTCTGCAGGGTAAATAACTCTCCTCTGAGAATAAGTCATGAACCCTATGTTATAAAGGACAGCTGAGCAGCACTTCCCCAAAGAGGTGAGACTGCAGAGTTCCAGCTAAGAATTTAGATGACTACTGCATTGTTTCCTGACATGTGGAGCCTGAGCCAGCCCCTATATCCAAAGCAATGCCTAACTCCTTGGTGATGTTATTCAAGATGCTTAGTAACTGCTGTAGCCAATGGATTTGTGGTTAGAACAAACAATGGGGTTTTGTCCTACACAGATGCTCTTTTTCTCAAACTGATCCAAGTTAACAAGAGCATTCATTAATACTGACATTCTAAGCCTCCTATGTAGAAGAGAAACATAACTGCTCAGGCTGTCTGCAAGTCAGTATTTCTAATACAGTACTTACACAGTCTCATTACATCCAGTAGAAGTCCTTTTGCCAGACTAAGAGAATACTGTATTGTCTGTGCTGTCTTTAGGGTTCCTACCGGAAGATCGAAAGACAGCCTTCACTGGCATTTGAGGTCAGGCTTGGAATTCAACACAGTCTGATAAGAAGTACGACCGGGAAACCCTCTGCCTGAGATAAAGCTGAAGTTGTTGAGTTGTTGCCTTCAGTACTGCTTACATATGAATTTCATTGCTTTGAAGAATCAGTGCAATCACTCCTGCACAACCTGCTTTTTTCTAGCAGACCTCATTTGATGTCTGTGCATAAGGACATCCATTTCTGGTTTTGGACATAAAAGAGTATCTACACTGAATGTAGAAGCAGGAGTTGACAACAGAAATCAAAATACTAGATACAGATGCTGCCATTTACGCGGCTGAGTGTTTTCTGTTAAGGTTATAACCATTGTAAAGCATTACAAAATCCCAGAATGGGTAAGGTTGGAAGGGACCACTGGTGGAGTCAACCTCTCTGCTCAAGCAGGATCTTCCTAATCATCTCTGATTAGCAGTCCCTTAATTACCATCATTGCCATCTGCTCAAACCTGCTCCTGGTGCTCCACATCTCTAGTCCTGAGGAGCCCAGAACTGGACACAGCACTCCAGATGTGCCTCACCAGGGCTGGGCAGAGGGGCAGGATCACCTCCCTGATCTACTGGCAATGATCTTCTGAATGCACCCCAAGACACCACTGGCCTTCTTGGCCACAAGAACATGCTACTGGCTCATGGATGGCATGTTGTCCACCAGGACTCCCAGGTCCTTCTCCACAGAGCTGGTTTCCAGCAGCTCAGCCCCCCGCTTGTACTGGAACAGGACCCTGCATTTGCCTTTGAACTTCAGCTCCTCCAGCCTGTCAGGATCCTTTTGCACAGCACTCTGGGGAAGCAGCCACTCTTTCCAGTTTTGTGTCATCAGTGAACTTGCTGAGGAGGCATCTACCCCTTCATCCAACTCATTGATGAATGAGTGAACAAACAGGGCCTGGTCAAGCCTTCTGCCATTCAGCCAGTTCTCAAAGCACTTCACAGTCCACTCCTCCAGTCTGCACCTCCCAAGTCTGCCTATGAGGATGTTGTGAGAGAGCGTCAAAGGCCTTGGTGAAGTCCAGGTAGAAAATACTCTCTCGTCCCCCCTCATCCATCCAGGTAGTTTTTTCACTGTAGAAGACAACCGGGTTGGTCAAGCATGATTTACCTTTAGTGAATCCATGCTGACTATTCTTGGTCACTTTCTGGTCTTCCATGTACTTGAAGATGGCCTCCAGAACAAGGCAGTCCATTACATTTCCAGAGATTGAGGTGAGGCAGTAGTTGCCTGGGTAGTCCTTCTTGCTCTTTTTGAAGGCTGGGGTGACATTTGCTTTCCTCTAGTCCCCAAGCACCACTTGTGACTGCCATGACCTTTCGAAGATGATCATGAGCGGCCTAGCTATGACGTCTGCCATCTCTCTCAGCCCTCATGGATGCATCCCATCATGGCCCATGGACTTGGGGATACCAGGTTTGCCTAGGTGATCTCTAACCCAATCCTCCTTGATGAAGATAAAGTCTTCCTTCCACTGTTCCTTTTCCCTGGCCTCCCAGGTGAAAGATTCCTAAGGGCTGGTCTTGTCAGTGAAGACTGATGGACAGAAGGCATCCAGTAATTCTGCCCTCTTTGCATTCTCTGATACCAGAGTCCCCACACCATTTAAAAACAGGCCCACATTTTCCTTAATTTCCTATTTTTGACTGATCTATTTGCTTCCTGTACTTGATATTCTTGGCCAGGTTTTTAATTTCAGATGGGCCTCAGCATTTCTGCATACTCTTGACAGCATCTCTATTTATGTTTTAAGCGTTCTGTCCCTGCGTATCCCTGTCCCTGTGTCTTCTCCTGCTTATCTCTCACTTGTGCTTGGGTACTGACAGGAGTTCTGTGTTCATCCATGAAGGTCTCTTGCCCACTTTGCTCAATTTCTTGCTCATCAGGATGCACCATTTTTGAGCGCCCCCCAAATTCTTGAATATTGACCATCTGTCTTGGATACTTCTTCCCTGAAGACACATTCCAATGACATTTGTCCAAAAAAGTCCCTGAATAGGCTAAAGTTTGCTCTCTGGAAGTCCAGGGTTGCAATCTTAATTGCTGCCCCTCTTCCTCCACATAAGATACTGAGTTCCACAATGTCCTGGTCCCTGTAGTCAAGGTTGCCCCAGTCTTCACATGTTCAACAAGGCCTTCCTTTTTTATTAGTATTAGGTCCTTTTATTTTTATTATTGCCCTTTATCTTACCACAGACCCAGCCACACTGAAGCCCAACTGTTCAACCTACAAAAAAGTCCATCATAACACTTGAAATTATAATAAATTTTTAAAAAATCATTTAAAAAACCCAACAACACACCATGAGATACCAAAACCAGGAATGCTTTATGTTGGAGGCTGCAAGCTTAACCACCAGAATTTACAAAAGTTGCCTCTTCCTTCTTTCTCAGGTGTTTTAATTCTCTTCCTTAATTTAATTTGCAATTAATGTTAATAATGACTGCTATGACAGCTTTTTTTTTTTCCTAAGAGTGGCTTACTCAGTACTACACAGGAAAGCCATAATTTTATCAATCCAATTACTTAAAAGGAAACATCTCCTCATGATGTGAAGGTTGTTAATTTTTGTTTCAAGGCAGACTAAATCACCTAGGTATCTGCTTACAATAATCACATGAAATCAAAGTTAAGACTTGTCTGGAGCCTTTTTCTTACATACTTATGCCCAGTTTTGATGACCTTGGTATATAACTGACATTAATGTAATAAACATGGCAAAACCTTTCCATTGCTGACATTTACACCAGGCAGATAAACACATGTTTAACTGCACCTTCAACAAACAAACAATATGATAAATACTACTAAGGTTACAAGAGCACTACAGAGGAAGAAGAAATATTTTCAGCTAACTATCATGAAAAAGAAAGTTCTCTTGCTTGATAAACCAGAGAAAGAATGTGACCTATCAGAACAACTCTGGCAAGCAGAAATGAGATTGACATTTGGCATGAAAAATACTGTCAAGACTAAACTAAGACAAATCTCACTTAGGTGGCTTTCTTTATTTTATCTGCTGTAAGCCTGATGCTCCCATGCCTGGCTTCTAGCATATTTCAGAAAATGTGACTTGTTAACACTACTGCCTCATGCAAATGTAAAAATTAAATTCCTTCTTCATTACCTCCTCCCAAAAATCACAATGAAAAATCAAAAAGAGAAGAAACCATTATTTTCTAAAACTACAAGATAGTGAAAAAATATGCAGGCCAATTCAAAAGGCATGGAAATAGAACTAACTCTTTACCCTCCCTTAAATTGTTAAAATTCAGTTGCTAGTTCAGCCTGACCTTTGCCAGCTGTTTCCTCCTTCCATTGTCTGATATATATATATACATTTCTTTTTTTAAAGATACATGAAAAAGTTTAACTTCTCAGCTGATGATGAACAGATGGGATTTCTCTGAATCCCTTTACAATATCATATCCATCGTTAATCAAGGATGACCTATTTCACCAGTAACAAAAGATGAAAGAGAAAAGCATTTAGCTTTTATTTCCACCACTGCAAAACTTCTGCTAAAAATTGATTTTATGTGCAAATATGTATTTTTAATGCATATTTTAAAGTCCTGTCCCTGAAATACAGTGCAAGCACTGCAAAACAAGCAGTGAGACCTGCCTGTCCTACAAAACAACCCTACAATGTTGCATTAGTATCTTCATTATAAAACTGCCTTGATTTATATCTTTGCAATATATTTTTCCCCAGGAAAAATTTTGCAAAGACAGTAGTTAGGATATATGAATTAGTTTTCAAATAATACCATTAAGTTATTAATTCCTACTTTTTTACCACCTTAAAGAGCTAGAATATTATTTATAATATAGAAAAGATTTTTGATTATCATCAAATAGATTTGGGTTGTAAATGGTGTAATACAACACATCTTAGTAAAGGTATTTAATCTACACCAAGATAAAAAAGGGTAAAAGGGAATTTAAAGTTGTTTATAAAGGTTCACAGAGAAATGTGAAACATTAACTTTTATACACAAGTACCAGTTCTGCCCCTCTTATACGTAACTGCTGTGATAAAAGCCTTGTCCAAGACAGTTCCAGGGATTATCTAACTCCTAAGTGTTTGCTAATAAAGCTAGCTCTGCATTGGCAGGCTCAAGTTAGTTGTTCATTGGTTGGATCCCATTCGCCAGTGTAACCTGGTGCAAGAGCTGAACTAAAGCTTTGTGAAACAAAACTCTCTGAAAACAGCACAACTATGACTCCATTGATACATTTCATCTTTCACATACAGCACAAACTGATGTGTAGATTACGAACATTCTCCCAGGTTTCTAAAGAAATACACTGAGTTTTCCAGAATCACAAGCAATGATTCATTTCCTAGATGTCAAAAAGCAGAAAGATCTCTTAAGGCAAAAGAAATTTATCTGTTGGTTAAATATTCAGATGCAGAGCAACAATACAGATGTTTGGTCACAAAATCTGAAGGAAGCTACAGTTCTTGCAAGTTATGTGACAGCAGGCAAGCACTCCTCATGTAATACAACATTCAAAGATTAAATTTCAAGTATATTTCTTCTGTAAAATACTTAAATTATAAATGGTAATTCTATCAACAAAAAAGGGAACATTTGCCCAGTGCATCTTTTCATTAAAAGGGGTATAAAAAGTTTGCCCCACCCCACTCCCAAAGTGCCATCAAGTGATGCCAATTTTTAAAAAAAATCTTCTTACAATCTTAAGTATCTTTCAAGTATCCTAAACCACCATTAAAGAAACAGTATGCATAAAGGCTAGAGAAGTCTGAGACAACGATGAACACAGACCAGCTGAGTCTATGTCCCACAGTAACTGCAATTCACAAACTTCCCTTTTCACCACACATCAAATGAACAACTAGGAGTCACAACTTACTGGTTACCTCATGCATACTATCACTAACACTTAACCAATGAAGCTCTCACAAATCCAGATTAATTAATTTGACATCTGGATTATTCTACATAGATTTCCAGCCATACACGTATCCTCAACTTTCCAGACACCTCTTACCAGTAAAGTCAAGAAGGCAAAAAAAGAAAAAAATCCACAACAGAAAACCTACATGTGTTGCTGACTTGTTCTTGTTCCTCTGCTTTTATTGGTTAACTCTTCATTTTGGGGGTTATTGTTGTTGTTTTCCAGGATGCTATATTCACAATACTACAGTCAGGTAAGATATTTTGTCACTATCAAACTCAGCTTTTTAAAAGAGCGGCTGTTAATGTCACTTGCAGTAAGAAATTGCCCTTCAAGCATCCACTGTGTTGCAGCACTGAGTCAAGATGAAATTCACTAGTTAGTAGCAGATTTATTTAAACAGAGCACTGTGTTAGTTCAGTACACTGTCTTCAGTAAATTCCTGTATGTTTTTCCCTTTCCTGTTTCACATTATATTTTCTACAGAAAAATTGCTTTTGTTTCCATAATACTAGTGGCATGTTACACTGACACTAATAAAAAAATTACTCAGATCAAGACACATTAGCTAGTGATAATTTCTAATCTGTCAGCCCATGAGACAGACTTTGGTATTAGAAAAGCATGTTTAAATGACAACTAAAAATAGAAACAGACTCCCACAATGGATGTTACACGATAAAGGCAAGTGAGCACAGCTGCTGCAAAGCAAAACCACACATCACTAATCTACTCAAATTCTTGAGCATGCTAAACAAAACAGGAGACAAAGAGCCCAGTAGGTTCATGTAATTTATTTGAAATTTGAAAAAAACTTTGAAGATTTATATTATAAGAGACTTCTAAGAAATCTTAGATTATAAAACAGTGCTGTAGGCTTAAAATGGACAAATATGTGGATCAGACTAATTTTCTTGAATATATGTTAATTATAATATATCCTTTTGAAGTCTACTAACATATACATGGTTTGATGATACCTCAGTTCAGGTGAATAAGTAACTTAAAACTATATGCAATTTTGTTACAGTAGTTCAGAAAACCCTCAATTACTATTTGGTCTTCCAGACTAGCAATTATATTCACACAAGATAAATTCTCTCAGGGAATACACTTATATGATTGTCTGAATTCAGCAGAAATCTGTCATTTACAAATATAATACCTAAATAAAAGTAAAAATGCTAGTAAAGAATTGACAACCTTGGCCTATCCTTGATATTCTGATAGGTTAATTTGTGATTACAAAAAACAAATGCAAAGAGCAAGTAATTACCCCACTAAGTTTTTTGCAAAGATGCAGATGGATTAGCCATAGCTGTTTTCTCACTACTGCTTGTTATGTCTAGAAAGTGTTTTACAAGTATGATCTTGCTGGCATAAACAGAGCTTCTCAGAAGGAGTCAGATATAAAGGAATTCAAAAAAGTTTATAACCTTTTATAATCCATACCTATATACAAGTAGGAAAAGACACAAAAACCCAAGACAATGCTGGCTAGACAGGAAGAGATGAAGACTCTGAGCACCTGGACTGTAAAGGAAATAGAGCACTGATGAACATGACAATGTGCATCAGAAGCAACCTGAACTTGTCACACCATAACTGATGCCTGTAAAGACTGCAGCCAAACAACGAAGAGACTCTTGCATCAGCCCAGCAAAAGTTTCCAGAGTACAAAATTGGATTAAATGACAAAACTCAAAGCATTACTGAGGTGCAAAGAGCTGAAGGAAAATAAAAAGGAGGGCTTTTAAAGGCATTCATATTCACAAAGCCAGGAGTGTCCAGAAAGTGCACAGGCATGGAAAAGCCCAACTCTGGTTCCAGAGGAAATTCTTTAGGGAATATGTGACAGAAAGACACAAAATAACCCTAATTAAAAATCAACTGCAATAAGTTCTAGACTAAAAAAAAGAAATACTTTTTCCACATAAGGCATAATCAGATCTATGACAAGTTATAATTGATCATTATTGCTTTCAAGAATGCCAGTGTAAATGGTTGATGACCACACCACAAATTTGATTGAGATCACAGAAAAAAAGTCAGAAATCTTTATGCTTAAGGATATCAGTTTCCTAACATCATAAAAAATGCAAGCAGACCTTTCTTTTCTCCTGCTAATAAAGCACCAGGTGTGCAAGTTGGAGCACTTCATCCCTCTATAATACATAGTGATTTCTTACATAAGCAACCACTAGCAGATATATACAATACTGAGTTTGCCCAAGAACTATACACAAGAATTGCTCATAGAACAAATTAAATCTTCATATTTGAGTGGGAAAATGGTCTTTGCACATTAAGAATCTTAACCGCATTTACTGAAGGCTTTCTAAATTTACTTGACAAGAAGCACAATTTATGACGAGCAAGACTTGAAAATTTCAAGATTAAATCCAGACTCCATCCTCTGTGTGTATTCATCA
The DNA here is from genome assembly GCA_013397195.1 of Hylia prasina. Taxonomy (NCBI): domain Eukaryota; kingdom Metazoa; phylum Chordata; class Aves; order Passeriformes; family Sylviidae; genus Hylia; species Hylia prasina. The sequence continues at coordinate 487,329 of VYXD01015996.1, forward strand.
TCAGAAGCCTTTTCTGGTATATGAAATCAGCAGCAAGAAGCTCTGACAGACTGTACTGGCTACAGAACAGGCTCCCTGAAACACCATAACGGCTGCTCTTCCTAAGTTACACCACAAAATTTAGCAACCCTAAAGATGCAGGGTCAGAAAAACCCCAAAGTTTACCCAAGTTCTCCACAGCAGTCACCTAAATTCATGTGATGAAATAATGGCAAGCTTCCTACCCCATCTGGGAAGTCTGGAAATGATGCACGACAAGAACAGAAGTACATGTTGTGCTGTACCTCAGAGGGTGAAAAGATTACTGGTGAAAAGTTTTGGACATAGAAATAACATTTGCATTAGGCCAAGAATACTTTAAGTATACTAAGTTTTTAAATGTATGATTACTTTCTTAGCTGAACTAGATAAACAACTCATACAATCTATTTCTTCATACCACAAAAGTGAGCAATAAAGACTGTCCTTCATATTAAGCCACCACGAAAATGGAACACTTCCATCTGTGGGCAGAACCAGAGAAAGAGGGGAGAGCAGCAAGCAGTTACACTTACTAGGAACCTAATTTTGGGGTAAAGAAGCTTCCAAAACCTTGTGACATATATACACAAATAGTTTGAACATAACATTACACAGAAAAGTACTTTCTAATTAATTAAGATAGTAAACTTGTGCAGGATCAGAGGGCAGCAATTTCAAAAAATTGTCACTGAATTTTAGTTTGTTGAAATTCAGCCAAGTAACATTTTGTTCACTAAAAAAACACACACGATGCATTATAACTATGTGTTCATCATGTGTTTTCAGAGAAGTAACATCCAGAGAAATAGTGTGTTTGTGCCCACATCCTTTTCGTGTCAGTACAAGATTCCTGATGTAAAAGGGTCACATCAGTAGAGCTGAAGAACAGACTAAAGCTAACAACTGATAAAGCTTTTATTCACTGTCATGACCAAAGAAATTCCTCTGCAGAGAGAACCTTGACTAAGAACCCTGACAACAGATTAACAAAAACCAACATGCTTTATTTATACTTCTATTAGAGAGACCATAAAAATTAATCAAACTCCACCACAATGCTATCTATCAGCTTATCAAGTTTGTTTAACAATGGAGACCAGCTATGGTAAATTTTAGCTACAGCACTAATCACTTTAAGGCTTAATAGGAGCACCTCAGGAGTATTTCTATATTGGCTTGGTGTCCCAGCATCAGGAGAGATACAACATAACCATTTCACTTCAGACATCAAAGAAAGAAAAAGTTTAGTACATCAACAATAACTCTTGGCATATATAGATCTCTGCAACATTTCCTACAGCTAGCAAATCTAAAAACAGCACACAAGGAATCTAGATTTAAAAATAGGCTGTTTTTCCTCATTTACTTGCTTAATTTTATCCTGCCATAAAAAGACTGGTTGCTTGAAAACTGTGTTAAAATAATTTTTCAGAAAGCAAACCTAGATAATATAAAGACAGTAATACTTTTGTCTGAGAATGTTCATGATTTTCAGCAAAAATTACAGGGCTGAAAGTGAGTGTAGATTTCAACTCAGTAGTGCCTCACCCCTCCACTGCTAATGAGCCCAACAAATGCTATAATTATAATTACTACCATTATTATGCCCTAGCTTTATTTCTAAAATAATTAGTTAAAAGGTAAGATTTTTCTAGTGCACTGAGGCCAAGGACAAAAGTTAAACTGTATGAAATTCTCATTTTTCCCACCAATATTGCTCTACTAAGCCATAGAGTTTGTTCCAGAGACAGAGAAGTTTGCATAGAATAAGCACACATTTTTTCTTTTTTACTTCCTCATCTGTGAAACAAAGATCTACATCACCATCTAATAAGATACTGCAAAGTTTTTAACAATGAAAGGTTGGCACACTGCTTGGTCCATATACAAAAGAAAACCAGACAAACTGGTTTTCGTACAAGCTGTTTTCCCAAACGCTAGAATAAAATCCTGATTTCACTGAAGTCAACAGCAGAACTCTCATTTCTTTCACTGCTCGCCATGATTTCATCCCAGCACTTTGTTACTTGTCAAATTCAGCTTTGCGTCCTTGGACTTTAAACCCACAGATGCCACATTCAGCGGTCTTTACCCTGCCTTGGAATGTCAAAGCAGAGATTCCTTGTGGTTCCTAACTCTAATTCCTGAAACCCACATTTGTCACCCTGAAAGGCAGTGAAATGCAAACAAACTTACAGAACACTGTATCCCTGACTTCAGCCCATGATCAACACAGGGATAAAGTATGTGAAAGCAACCTAATTCATTATTATAAAAATATGTCCACCTACAACTCAAATTCAGCTTGCAAAAAAGCAGTTATGAAGAATTTCTAACATATGGCTGAACCAACAATATCTGGAGGAATTTGGATCTCCTATTCCAAACCACTTTGCCTACTTTAAAAAAAAATAAAAATACTGTGACCAAAAGCCCAGACTGCATTCCAGAGGTCTAGGAATAGCTTGTTTTCCTATTTGCAGTTGGTAAATTTGAAGTCTGTGAGGCATTCCTCTGGTTTTTAAGGATGTCTCCGATTTCTCCTCAAAAATTCACTTTGCTTCTTCCTCTACACGTAAAATTTTCATCTCCTTAGAGCTACAGGCTTTGTTATATGAAATATTTATCAGAGTCACTTTAGAGAAAATGTAATTCAATACATACTTTCTTTCTGATACTGTCCCAGTTCTTAGTTTTGGTACAACACACCAGGCACATATTTTAAGATGCTGAAGCTTCTGATTTACAGGCTCATGTTATATGCACACATAAAAGTAAACCATATTTTACAATACTTATTTCTTTTTCTCCCTGGTGCATAAAGGATGGTTTTTAAACACCAGCTGAATACTGCCACTTCAACAAGTCTAAACTATAAAAAGGACAGGTTATAAAGAGTTTGGAATTGCATCCTTAGGGCTCAATTTAGAACCTTCTCCTCACATTCTTTTGATTTGCGTGTTTCGTTACTGAAATTGTCTGCTAGAGTTCCTTTTCTTTCCTCGTTAATGAGTTCAAAGAAATACATGCTTGAACTCCTAAATACATTAAACTTAATTTAAATTATCTTAAAACATCCAGTGACTGCTCAGCAAACCAGAAAAAGCAGATGCACTTCTGGAAAAAAAGACTATTTAGCTCAGGAACTGCATGCATAATGAGTCACAAAATAAACACATCTAATTAAAGAATATCATCAATATATATTTAATATAAATTTAATTTTTTAAAGCACGAAATCATCATAGTAACAGAAACATAAAAATAAATCTAAAAACAAAGTAACTATTTCTTAATTATTTTTATTTCATGACATACTACGTATGTTTTTTATTTTCTATGGGGGGAAATAAAAGAAAAAAGCAAACAGTTATGCACCTTTCACAAAGAAATAACTCAGACGTACAATTCACCTCTAGAAACTCATTGGTTTATGGTATAATTTGAAAGAGCAGGTGTTATATCTCGGTTTATCAAATCGAAAAATTTAAGTACAGCATGACCGCCTAGAATTCTATTATAGAATCCTGAAAATTAAAACATGGTTTCAATGGAACTGAAAAAACATCCTTCAGGTGTCTGTATTTTGGGCTCCATAGAAAAAGATGAAATTATTCTGTTACTAAAAGAGGTATTCTAATTATAAACCAGATCAGAATTTTTATTTTCAAATAAAATGATTGACAATTACAACTTCCTGCCAAAACAAACAGAAAAGATACTGTTCACAATATTTGCATAGGCTAACACATGTTGAATCACAAAACTGATCAAACAACCTGATGAACATACTAAAACAGACAACTTGCAAACAAAATCTGTCATGGTAGGAATATAAATAAAAAAATACCATCTCAGGATCATTGATAATAGGCTGTATTTTGGAAACATCCTGTTCTGTGGTGCCAGCTGGTTTGTGAATTACATAGCTTCAGCAGCCCGGCTGAACTTGTTCCTCTGAACTTTTGGAAACTGGCATTCCTGCCAAAGAGACGTGTTGGTTCTGCATAAGGCAAATTCACCTCTCCCTTGGTAAAGCAACCAGGGTGTCAGAAAAATCTGGAGACTACTATGAAACCCACATTACATTCCCAGGCCACTTCACTTTGAATCACGATGACACTGAGCACATTCTTCCTGTTTCCAGCACTTGAATGTTCCTGTAATTGCCTAGTATTTCTCAACACTTTTTGAGTTCTCTGGCAGGACTTGCTGCTCAGTGCTATTTTTGGAAACTCCGGCAATAAATACCATAGGTACCTACTCTTATACATAAGTTAATGACGAACAGACGTAGCTGTTTGGAATCCCTGGGCTTAACACACTACTTTTGAACAAAGAGTGAAAGATGGAACAGTGCTACTCATCTCCAGTACTTTAAACATTACTTTGGACTCAACTTGCTCAAATGCCTTTGTTCTCCTGGCTGATCACTCCATGACCAACCAGCAAAACTCACTCAGCTCCACCATGCACAGCCAGAGACAAGAGGCTGGAGGGATGAAGGCCCTGGTTCTGCCCTTCCAGCTGACTGGAAGTGACCAAAGTCCTGCACTCCCTCCTGCAGCCTGTCACGTGGAGGTTGGCTCCTGTTCTGAGGTGGGACATGGCTGAATCATCCAGAGGTGCTTTTTAAACCTGCAGCCTGCCTTCCAAGGGAGATACCCAGAAATGGACTGGTGCAAGACCCCACACCTTCCTTCCAGAAATGAGGAGATACCAGGAGCATCCTACACACAGAGATGGCTTGCCCAACTACCCTGCTCAGGATAATCATAGGCGACTTCTGATATTGTTAGGTAGGCAGATGCCAATCCTCTGCTGCCAGTATTAGCCTCACAACAGAACAGACTGGGACTGGGGGCTGGAAATTAAATACAAGGTTGGGAGGGGGGAAAAAGGCAAAAAGCTTTTTGGAGCCACAATATACCTATGTTATTTGGCTTTGGATGTTCATAACAGAGCTGACCTGCTGACCTTTTGTAATCCTTACAGCCTGCTGCTTCTTAGCTTAAAAGAAGTTTTATCTCACACACAGAGTTCTACATACATGGAAATAGAAACTCTTAAGAGTTGAGTCTTGTTTTCACAATCAAAGCAATTTAATTACAGCAAAATACCTCCTGTTCACAGTTGTGCTCAAAGAGCAGCTTTTTTTAGTTTAGCTTAACTCTTGATATAGCACAAATATACTTAACAATTAGCCATATCCCAACTATCTTCCTTGACAGAAATGAAGATAAAATGCACCAAACACCAGAAAAAATACCCTATTTCCAACTACAGGACACACAGGAATTCCCTACTATAATTAATCAGCTAGATGTTGAGAATATTTTGGTTTTCAAAGTACCCTTAAATTTGTTCATGTTCTCTGTTCTGTAGCTCACACCACAACTTGCTGTAATTCTTACAAGTTGCTCTTGTTCTGTACTGTATGAGGCTCTGCAGTTTCCCAGTTCAGAGTGCTATATTTATAACAGTGAAATAACACACAACAATAAAAAGAACAGTATTTTATAACAACATACCAAAGGGGAAAATTTAGGGTGTACTTCCAGCCATAACTACTTTTCCTGCATAGTGTAGTTATGAACTTGAGTTCTTAACCACAGCTTCTGTGAATGCCAAAACATCCTGTATGAGTCTGACAGAGTACTGCATGCAAACAGCAATAATTTAATTTTGCTAAATTATAAAACAATTTTAAAAAACAACTACAATAAATATAGTGCACAACAACTGCAACTGATTTAAACTGTACAGGATGTTGGAATTTTTTGGTTTCATTTGGTTTTTCCCCCAATAACATAGGAGCAGATGGGAGGAAGAGAAGCAGAGAGGATCAGAAAAGCCAAGAGCTGACATTTGAATTTTACAATAGAGGCACATATTACTTCTTCAATTCTCTGTAACAAGTTTGACAATTAAAATTAAATATTTTCAGAAGACAATCACTGTAATTCATGGTTTAACTGAATCTAAAATTATTTATGTTTTTATGTGAGTTTCACAGCCCCAGCCAAAAGCACCTATGGCTCCTCATGTCATGTGTTTAAGAGCAGAGCAGAAATAATAGTTTTGGGAGCTAGTGTCAAGCATGCTAAAAGATAGCAAATAAGCCTTTTCTAGCAAGCACTACCATGTTAAGAAGATTTTAAGATCACCTGCATACTGTTTTCTATATGGTTAGGAAAGATAATAAACCTGTTCTGAATGACTATAACTGCATTATACTCTATGCACAGGGAGGATGTTGAATCAGAATAGCAACGACTTCTGATGTGAGTCACTGGTATTTTAGAACTTCACAAACAATCAAGAGACACAAACCTTGGAGAGCCACACCAAATTCAACTTGTCAAGGAACCTGAAAACAAATATGCTCAGAGCTTATGATCTACCCCTCTCAGCATCAAAACCTAACTCCAGCTTTGAAGAGAACTTGTAGAAATAGAAACATTTAACAAGTCTTCCCACAGTTTTCCCATCTATAACAGTGCAGCCACCACAGACTTCACAGAAAGAAATGTGTGGCAATCAGCAGCTTTTATTGCCTCTTTGGTTTCATTCTTTTCAACTGGAATAATCTCCCCCTCCCCATCCTGGTTCTCTTTAATGAGAAAATAACTATTCAAGTATTTATTTAAATGTCATTATCTAAGTAAAACAGTACTGTTTAACCATTTGCTTTAGGAGATGCAATGTAAATAATGTAATCTAAGAAACTGGAAGTTATGCCCACTAAACTCTGAACCTTCAAGTCTAGGTACACAACTCCTGTAGCCTTCAGGGCATGTTTTATAACATACATGAGACAAGTCTTTTGTCTTAAATTACTTAAAGCTGTAATTTGGCACTTTTGGTCCTGTTTCAAGACAAAAAAGCTTCTTTAACCAGATATTTCCAACTTGGAAGAGAAAAAAGATTCTGTTTATAACTTAAAAAAACAAACAGAAAGCTAAGGAAACAGAAGTCCTGTGCTTTAAAACTCTAACATAACTTAATCAGGATGAATATTTTGCCCATTTTAAGAAAATTAAATTAATTAGAAATGTTGTAGAGTGCCTATGAAGCATGTCAGTTTCAAGAAGGGAGCACAGCCAATGAAAGCAATGAATGTTCATATTAAATTCAGAATCATCTAGTTTCCATGGCTACTTTTTAAACAATTGCACGCACTTATCATTTCTTAGAAAGACCTTGTTTACTATGAATAACTTTGAAATGGCTGTTCTCAGAAAGAGCTACTTAAAAGCACTTAGAAAAAAAGTGCAATCATCTTTAGCAACTGCTGCTTTAAACTTTTAAAGAAGACAAATAGTGTTAAAACACAAAAGAACAGTAGATAATGCATTCACCTTTTCCATAATATTACACATAATAGAATATAAGCCTTAGACATCTCAACCTGGATTCCAGTCTTGCCATGGGAAACACTTCAGAAACACAGAGCAATGTAGAAATTAAGTGCAAGGATCATGCAGGCCACATGGTCACCACAACAAGTGGACATTAAAAAAGAGGCGCTCCAAGAGCATAACAAACACTTCAAAGTGAAAACTTGTCACCAGAGCTCCCTCAACTAATTTTTCTAAGTATTTACTTCATTTTCAACACAATACAAGTAAACATCAATTAAGCAGATAGCAGATGTAAAGTCTCATCCTGGTATGAATAAACTATGCATCATGTAGAAAAAGCAACAGGGTACAAGAAAACACACGACAACATTCTGCTGCCCTGTACAGAGCAACCCTGACAGTGTGCAACTTCACAGAACTCAGGGTTTCCATCGACTTCTAGTCACCTCAGGGACAGTAAGCCTGGGATTTGGCATTCACTTGGCTGACTAGGAAGACTGTGTGTCTCCCTCCTCCAAGGGAACCTGAAAAATGTATGGGATGCCATCCCTTCAAGGAGACTGTTATAGAAAGGACTGACTGACTACTCTGGAATCACTCCAAAATGATCTCCTTTACAAGGAGCACACAGAATTACCAGTTCTCCTCTACCCTTTCAATTATAGTGGAAATTGGCAATGACTGTGAGGAAAGGAAGGAGGGAAAGGGAATAGAATTAAGTAATTTCATTGCTGAATTTATACACCTCTTTTTCCTTTTACAGTCTGAAGCTCTTCGGTCTTCATCACCTGAATCCCCATTAGAAATGTTCTGAGTGTACAGCTGTGGGTTATATTTATTTCTAATATCACTTCCAGAAGCACTTCAAAAGACAATCCAATTTAGGAATTCACTGGATTTCTAAATGGAACATTGGAACAAAAAAAACGTTTATAGATACAGCCCTCCAGGGTGCAACAGAAGGAAAACTCTTCAGGATGCAACAAGTACTCTGCAGTGAAAAGCTGCTATAAGCCACTGAAATAGCAAAAGGAGGAATGGGGAGAATTGGCTTCTTCTTAAGGATCTGCATGTGTGCAACAGCTGGAATACCCAAACAGGCATTATATAATAACAGAAGCTGTTTGAAGCAGTAAGGAGCTGGGACTACAGTGACCAGCAGTTGTCCTTCAGTTCAGAGCTCTGAGGTTCCAGTTCAGAAAGCAAGACAGACACCAGAGCTTTTGTTCCAGTGTATAAATGTATATATGTATTTCTGCTTCACCATCAATATTAATTTGGCAGTGGCATCGATTATCCTTGTCCACCATGCAGAAACCAGAACAGAATCCATATCATAGCAGTATTTAAGATCACATTATTCATCAATTGAACACAGTTTACATCTGTTTGTTGCCTTTTCCAGAAGCACAGAGAGGTTATGAAATACAAAATGGTGTACAGAAAGAGCTCTCTCATTGTAAAACCCATAAAAGATAAAAATGTTAAGCTCCCAAAAATAGTCACACTCTGAAAGTACTTTAGAAAGTGCTTAAAGCTAAAGGGATTCTAGACTCAGACATTGCTATCCAGAAGCAATCGCTGAAGATCACCAAAGTATTAACTTTGCTCCAAAGCAATCTGGGAGTGTGGTTCAGAAAGCAGTTGAGCAGCACCCTGTTGGGAACGTGTGTGTGGAATCACAGTGAAATCTTTTTCAAAAAAATGCAAACACATTAAGACTGTAATTTTTTTAACTAGGAAGCTGATGTAAGAACAGAAGTACTGACTAAGTTTAGATCTTGGTTGACTTCTCTCCCTACCACAACTTTAGATTACTTTTTAGGAACATGATATTTGTAACCTATTGTGTTATGAAATATTTTGGAATCATGGATATTATATAAAGGCATTTACTTCTTATGTGTTATAATCATCTTAGATATTAATAGGGCAGAGGGCAACTGAACTGAAAAAGGGACATAAAGAACAACTTTTTACAATAAGGGTGGTAAGGCAGCATGCCTGGTTGCCCAGAAAAATTGTGGATGCCTCATTCCTAGAAGAGCTCAAGGGCAGATGGAGCTTTGAGCAAGCTGTTGTAGTGAAAAGCTCCCTGTCTATGACAGGGAAGTTGGAACAAGATGGTCTTTAAAGGGCCCTTGCAAACCAAACCATTTGGGAAAGTGCAAAATTACAGTGCATTTGTCTCGTGTACTAAAATTTAACATTTTTAGCTGTCTGAACAAACAATGTGCCAGAGAGGCTGACAGTTTTGCTGCATGGCTCAGAAAATGGTATAAACATAGGGGACTTCAGAGGTGTCAGAAAATGGAACAGAATGCTCTATGGAAGACAAAACTCCACTTAAAGCTTGATGGAAGCACCACAGAGGAATTTTTACATCAGAAAATGGGAAAGAAAGTATACAGCTCTGAATGATGCAGTCACAACTTTTAGTCAAGTTAGTACACTCAAGTAAAGAACAAAGCAAGAGTTGGTAACAAACAGGTAACAGTGAGAAATGGAAAAAAAATGAAAGCTTTTGAAACAGTGTGCTTTTTGACACAGGAAGCAACTGAATCTAAGTGTCTGTGCTTCTACATGAAGCATTATAAGTTCAAGAATTAGAACTGAGAAAGAATGACCAGACTAACCAGGAAGGAATCATTCCTATCTTAGGAAAGTAAAACAAATGGGAGGACTGGGGAAAATGCACATATCGTCGATATGAAACAGATCAGCTGGTGAAGGAGTGATGCTACTTCTCAAAGAGTAGCCTGTCAAATTAACTTGCTGTCAGATCAGCAAATTAACCATACCATCACTAAGAGAACATCTCTGTGATCTGTAATTTCAATAAAAATGAGAGAAAACACAGAATTGGGACTATATTATACCAGCTGCTATACTATCACTAGATGGTGAGAGCTATCATATCACTGAAGGTAGAGAGTCAGGAAACAACGGCAGTATGAAATTTCAGTTACTGCCCAAAGAACAGCGCAACACTAAATCAGAATTTTTAGATGTAATTAACATCATCTTCAGGGATCAGCTCATTCAGGAATGCAGAAGAAAACAGTAAAATCTTGGTTTGGTCTAACCTGTGTACAGGATCCAATTCAGGTATTACCACGGAAGAGCCACTTCAAGAGTAAACAAAAGAGTTAACAATGTTGAAGGGGAAAAAAGCCAAAGATTCTCTACAGCACTTCATAGTTCCAAAAGAGAAGAATGAACATAAAACAGAAGCTAGTTCAAAAATTTTAATGAACTGAAAAACTGTCCAAATGTCTTTTGACCCAATTAAGAGATCTATTAAAGGAACACACGCAGAAGAAAAGACCAAAGACGACAGTCCCAATTAATTCCTTTCATCTAAGCTCACAAATGCAGTTAGAAAGTTTCTTATGCCTTTCTCCATATGGGATTCTCTGGATCTATTTCAGACTGAAGCACCAGAGAAGGTGGCAGAACCAGACAGGCAACACCAATAGGTCATTAGACCAGATAATTCTCATACAAAACTTCGAGAAGTTAAACAAGATTTTAATTCTCTATTTTGTAGTACTCTGGGCACAACAAAACCCAACAGAGAAGAATACAGTAAGTTTCAACAACAACAACAAAAAGCCCCACAACAAAATTAGACGGGCTTTAACTTTTCTTACTATGCATGTAGAAAACAGGGTTTTTTGTATAGTTTGTTACAATTCATGCACAGTGCCTGGAGAGGTTAATCAAACACAGTAGGCTCTTAAAAGACTGACTGTAATCTTGACAGAGCTGTTTTCTCTCTCTTACTTTAACGAAGCTTGTCTGCGTTGGTTTCCCAACAGATGAGTCGTGAATGACAGGGGAAGGGGTGGGGGATTCTCTTACAAGCATTTAGTTGGTTCTTTCCTCACACTCAAGATTAAATTAGCAGTGGAAATTGTTCAACAGTATGGGTAGGCAACAGTTTCCCGGCTAGTACTCCAACACTGACCACCCTGTTCTTGCACCAAAGCTTTACTCAGGCCAGTGATGCCACACAGACACATAAAACCATAAACCAACTGGCTGTGGTCATCACACAGAACAGCTTTCTTCTCCTCTCTGGAATTAGCTCTGGCTGGCTTGAGATCCCTGTTGGCTCCCTGTAGTTTAAGTCTCTGTATCAAAAAGATTTTATTTCTGAGAATCCGTTTCCTGTCAAAGATACTAATGAAAAGACTGAATATCCTCCAACAGCTCTTTGTGAGACGCTCACTTAACTAGAGAAAAGCTAAACAAGATGTTCATGCAAAGGTAGGCTATGTCATCTCAGGAACAACAATAATTTGAAGTATAGGACTGGAGCTGCATCTCATGAGTGCCTTGCGTGCTGCTGCAGTGCTGATACTTTATATTTTCAACATTCTTTCCAAGCTATCTCTTCTGGTGGACACAAGTTCACTGCTCATGCACAGTACTTGATGTGGCCAGATGCTATCTGGGTCCAGTTAATTGAAAAGAATCTGTGTGGAACTCTCAACAGAAGTAAAGAGGATACTTGCAGCCTCAAAGATTTCAACCCAAACATTTGAAGAAATCTGAAGAAACAGTGGTAGATATCACAAATGTTCACACTCAGAAGGTCTTATAAACAAGTCATGAGCACAGACTGCACGTGGCCCACCAAAACACCCAAGGCTTCCTCAAGGCAATTTGCCATCATGATCTGCCCTCTTAAGCCACTGTGAGCTAACAAGACCTGTCAGATGATTAGCCCATTTTGTAATAGTCGCAGCCTTTTCTGCATTTCACACCACACTTAAGGCCATAGTCTTTAGACCCACTACATTGGGCCTACTACAACCCAATTAACAGCAAGTACTCAGTCCAACAGAGGTAACTACAAATTATCTGTTATTTTAATGGATTAGCACTGAAATGTACACTTAGCAGTGTTCAGAAAGGACACCAAGACAAGACTGACTTTATTGTCATCAAAAAAATCATCTCCACATTCTCTGCCAACACAAACGATCCCAGTCCTGAGAGAGACCAGCCGTTTGAACTAAACAGTGACTTCAGCTCCTGCAGCCCGATGACTACATTTCCCTAGAATGATGAAAGGAGGTGTTCTTGAGGGCTGACTCACTGCCTGGCAGCACAAAGAGATGAGTAACTACCTTTGAACCAGTTTTTGTTCTAGCACACACAGATCATAGCACTGCCAAACACTACAGAAGTGAGAGTTAACCACAGTATCAGGATCTCAAAACACTGGTCTCAATTTACCAATAGTTGATGCCAAAGACCCTTTTTAGCCTTGTGCTCCTGGAGCAATGAAGTTAACCATGCCCTCAACTGACAGCTCAGGTCTGCATTACCAGTCCCAAAAGGGTTCTGATCTGCACTAGGAATTGTGTGAGGACAGAAAGCTTCAGCAGCGAAAATGCAAACTCCTATGGAGCCACTATGAACATAAGGAGACCCCCCCCAAAGCAGAATGCCCTGCCATAGTAAGAAGAAAATGTTGATTACTGGTTTAGAATTTCCAGAATGACATAATTGAATGAATATGCTTATATTTGGGATCAAGGACATCCAAGACAGCTGATCTTCCTCAGAACAATTATTAGAAAGTGCATGTAGGATGGAGTGACTGAGAAAGAGAGGCATGTAAATTTTTTAATCCAGAACAAACTTTCCCAAAACTTTAATAGCAAAGCAAGAAGAACTCATTCATTATGAGGAAACCCAAATAATTAATGAGTTAATGAGTAAAAATTGTTCTAGAGAACAGCTGAGAATGCCTAAGTTGGAAAACAGCTGGGATGAACTGCACAGGAGCAGAGGTTCTACATCCCTGGTATGCTCAGTAAAGATACAGAGCTGATCACCAATTCATCAGCTGCCATTCACCACTCAGCTGCCAGGTCATTTACTCTAGGCAAGAAGTCTGAGCAGAGAAAGGCTATTAACAGTCAGCCCCAGCAGAAAGTTTGTAAAGACAAGCACTCCAGCACTGCCCTTTCTACACTGCCTTAGCTTTAGCTGGACAATTTGCTGCTGCTGTTTGATTGTCCCCATGCTAAACCCTATACAACAGCAGAGCAGGCTGAGTTAGTGAGGACAGCTACAGCAGTTCAGGGGGAAATGGAAGGGGGGATGTGAGCATGAAAACCAGAACAGGACATGACACACCATAAGAAGGCTAAATAAAGATTCTTTTTTTTTAAGATTTATTAGTTACAGGGATAGAATACAGGAAAATATTGTATTAAAAGAGGGTGTTGTTCCCCCTTTGCCCCTAGCTGTAATGTGGTCTACAACAGAAGATGAACAAGAAGATCCCAAATAATTTCAGATTGACTGTGACTTCACCTCATTTGTATAATGTCTATTAGTAATCAGCCCACAGAAGTCATGAGACAATACAACAGAGCTCACATTTCTTGATTTGCATCCATCATTTGAAAAAGAGGCTTTCCTTCAGTATTCAATAGCAAGACAATTCTCCACAATGAACAAAGGAGATTGTTAAAGAAATGCGCTGCCAATAAATTACATAATCCTGTGAATTTAAACCACTCCTCTAAAAATTCTGGCATTCTGCAACGTGAAAATAAACCCTAAGTAGAAGGAAAAGCAAAGCTTGCCACCTACTGCCCAATGACATAATAGTATGTACTAATATTGCCTATTTCCTTTTAACAGAAGCTTTTTTCTTGACACAAAACTTAGAGAACTTCATCTTCAGCTGTTTCTTTAATGAAATAAAAAATACAGAATCAGCACATGGGATATCCAAAAGCAGTCTTTTCCATAAAACCACTTACAAAATCCCTGACAAGGCTGAAGCATCATTTCTCACAGCATCCAAGCTGACAAAGAATTCCTGTTAATATCCCCCAGTGATGCTAGGGGCTTTAAAAAAGTCTGTCCCCCAGATGCATAAGTTTTAAAGACAGTAATTTAAACTTAAAAAAAAATTACAATAAAGCATATCAGATATTTTTTCTGTACACATCTGGAGGAGATATTTTCTAACATATAAAGTACGTTCGTAAAAAAACAGAGCTGTAGCAAATACTGGCTTATTGCAGATACTTTATTTGTTCTACAAACTTCATGTCTCATGAAATGATGCTTTGTTATGTTTTCAAGTACAGAGAAATTCTCTTCAGTAACTACAATGCTTTGTTGACCTATTACTTCAAAGGTATTTATTTTCCTAATATATCACATATAAAAAGTAATTTCTGAACAACAATAGGTCCTTTGCTTAGTGTAGGAAGTTGCTTCAGTCAAGTAGCTGCCTACAAAATTTTGAGTACACCTGCAGACTTATCTTCAGAAACAACACTGTACTTACTGCACACTGCAATTGGCCAGGAGCTCACATTCTGGTTCTCCAGCACTGCTTCCTAAGGCCACGGGATAGTTTAGGGAAAATTCGATAAAGAGGGAAACAAGGATTTACTGCAGAGTCCCTCTGATTGACTTCTGGCTGGTTACAAAGTCTCAGTGTGTATTTGAACAGTAACAGCAGGAGAAGAGCCCACTTTGTCCATCTGCCTAGTGCTCCTCGGCAGTTACACTCACACAAAAAGAAATACCATTCTCAACAGATACTGATGAGCAGGAACCCCTAAACTTTAGCACAAGGTGACAAAAGCAATAAACCTCTGCAGAACTGGTTAGATTAGCAACAGATTACACTTGGCATAAAACAGTAATTTTGGATTCTTGGGCAAAAATGATGAAAGTACAAGGATACATGGCATAGGTAAACTTTATGGAGCTTAGGTAAATGGGAAATTGTTTCTCAGTGAAGTACTTGGACTCTAGCGCTAAAGAAAATAAGGTCACTGGAGATGAAATTTGTATCTCTCAGCCTCCTAAATCACGAGTGGAACAGTCTATTCATAAAATGGAAACAATGAGGCATTTTTAATTAATCAGACCAACCCAACCTTGAAGATACATCTGCCTTTGTCTAAAGCCAGTTCACACATCATGTGTTCCAAGAAAAGCTGTGCTCCTTCAGCCCCACCAAGCCCCTGGAAAGAAGTTCTTCTGCTGATTTCCTGACATCACCTGAAATAATTGTTTGATGATAAATAGCGAAAGTTCCGATAGTTACGGGGGAGGGAGGGGAAGGCAAAACAAACCAAAAATCCAAACCCCAACCTGAAAAAGCCACTTTGGAACAGAACATATTGCAACACAGTAACAAGTAACATTAAAGCCCACCCTAGCCTTCCAAAACTGTGCAAACACTGAATCATCAGGTACCTGTGCTTTTAAACTAGGGAAAAAAAAATAAAAAATTAAATGCTGTGGCTTGAAATGGTGGCTTACTGTCTTCCTTTCAACTAAGCTGACAGCAGCAGTACAGTTTAGAGGCAATTTTCTTTCCTGAAAAGCAGTGCCTTGAAAGCAAGACAATGATTCCCACACACGGAATATTCCTAAATCACTGTCTCTTTTTGCTGTATTGTCATATGGGAGCGTAAGCATATTCCAGTAGCACTCAAAAAAACCCCAAACTTAATGACAAGTTAATTAAAAGTTAACTTTACCTCATGGAGTGTGTTCAAATTGCTGGGATTGTGAGAGGGAAGTGTACATTGACATTCTCAAAAGCAATGTGCCTTACAGGATAATACGGACAACTGATCTGCATAAGCTCTTTACAAGTCTATTAGGAAGAACATGGATAACCTGATGGCTAATAGGGTACACTGTGTTTCCTTGCAGCAAATCTCTGGTTGAAAACACTGCAAAAGACATCTCAGAATCCACCCCCAAAGAGCTCACAATGGAAAAGTTATTTTCCTGATTCTCCCTGGAGCCACCTTGCACCAGCATTCCTAAAAGAAGCACACCTTGTGTTCATTACATGTTAGAAGTCTATACTGAAGGGATGCAGTCATCAGCATAACCTACAGACAGAATGCCAGCTTTTCATCTTCCTGATACAAAGCAGTGAGCTCAAGAACTGCTGGAAAAATCTCACCTCTGACCACTGGAGTTAAAGTCTGTGAGCAGTAAGTAACAGATGGGGCCAATACAAGCTCAAACAGCTCTGTTGCTGGCCTCTAGGGGGGCAGAATGAGAAGCCCATGGCTCACAGACCAAAGCTCTGAAGCACCAGGTAGCAATCCTTGGTTGTCTCTGTGCAGGAGTGTAGATTTGGCACCAAAATGGCTGGAAAGCAGCCCTACAAAAAGTGGGGGTCCTGGTGGATGAGTAGAACACATGTCAGCAGCATATCCTCATATGAAGAATGCCAATCATAAACTGGGCAGCAGCACAGTCACACAGGTCAAGGGAGTGATTACTGCCTCCATCAGGCACTTGTGGGACTGCCTCTCAAGTGCGTGACCAGTTTTGGACTCCCCAAATCAAGACAGCAGCACAGTGGAGCAAGGCCAGCAGAGGGCCACCAAGACTGTCAGAGAGTGGACACACAACATAGGAGGAGAAAGCTTTCTCAGCTCTGAAATAAAAACCAGCTCAAGGGGATAATACTGCAGTCTACAACTGCCTCTTGAGAATCTGTACAGGAGGCTGAGCCAGGCTTCTCAGAGGAATACAGCAAAACGACACAGGGTAACAATAAATATGCAACAATGGAAACTTCAGCTATAAAAGGAGAATACTCTTTTTTTCCTGAGGGTAGTCAAACACTGCAACAGAAACCCACAAATACTGGAGATCTCCAACTTGCAATCTTGAAAGTAGTCAAAGCTCAACCACACAAAGCCCAGAGCAACCTCTTACAAGTGATCCTGCCATAAGCAAAGGTTTGGACCCGACTGGTTCATACTTTCAACCTAAGTTTTATCCCGGCTGTTCTTAAAAAAAAATGGATTAAAAAAAAAAAAAAAAAAAGAAAAAAGTTAAGGCCTTTTTGGACAGGAGTTCAGCATTATCAAGAGCTTCTATAAAGTATTTTCAAATAGACCTCACACAAGTTCAAGTGCAGGGCTCTTTTAAGTAAAGAGTTTCACTTGCTCTGTACGTCTTTAGTACAAAACCATGATAATGGTGGTGAAAAAGGATGTCCTCCAGAAATATTTACTTTCACAGCAGTTTCAAAAAGCCTGTCTATAATCTTTTTCAGACCATCCCCTGACAGGTTATCATATCAGCCAATCTTAGAACCAGAAGTTCTAAAAAATAAGTTACATGCAGTCAAAAACACAAAAAAGAACTAGTATGCAAGACAGGAGCCAAAAGAGCAGTCTCTTATACTTTACAGTGATCCTCAGTCTACAGAAGTTTGCACAATAGAAACTCAATAATCTCTATAGATTTTAAATATATATGTAAACATTTAACTTACAAGAATATATTATACCAAGCACATACTCCATTTTCTATTATGACTGTCCTACATTGTTGGTTTCAGTTTTTGGCCATCAACTAGTTAAAATTGGGAAAAAATAGTTTAAACTGGAAAAAATATTACATCTTTGAACAGAAGTCAAGAAACAGCTTTACATCATCAATTGGTATGCTTACTAAAATTAGCAGGCAATACATCTGCCTATCATAGCCCCGGTGACCCAGGAACACAGGTTTGGAAGGGACCTCTCAGCAAAGATTTCTGGGCACATGAGGAACACCAGTAAGTGCAAATCTGTCCCCTGGAGTCTCTGTGCTCATCATTCCTTTGATGGGCTTTGCTTTGTCCAACATTAAAGCAGATTTTCACGTTTCATCACCACCTGCCTCCAAAGGAGGCTGAAGGAGTAATGCTGTGACACTTCAGTCTATTACTGAGCTCCAGTTGGTTAATGCCATACTCCTTCTGGTGTTAATTTCCAAAACTGTGCTAGAAAGATCCCTTAAAAAAAAAAGTGTTCTGCTCACACAGATGGTGAATGCACAAAATCAAGCTGTTGGAGCTATCTTGTTGCCAACAAGTGACAACACGAGATGTGAAAGGAACACCTAGAGTTACTGGAGAGCTATCATAGGAATTCAGGCCCACAGAACATGCCTGTTACTGAGATCAGAACTCCCTACAGGTTCCAATAAGAAGCAGATTTTTGTTTTTGAAACACCACTTGTTTTCAATTACAGGCATCTATACCTTCTGCTAACATTTTTCTGAGATGAGACCTTGTACCTGACACTATATCAATCTTCAGAGCACAGCTATGACAGACTTGCTGAACCCAGGATATTTCAGGAAATTAATCTCTCTCCAGCTTTCCTTCTGTTCAGCATCTTATTCTTTAAAGAAAAGATATGTGGAAAGAAATCTTGAATTCCCTGCTTTCCTAAATATCATTGCCACCATGATCCTAAGAAAGCATGCATGAACACATCTTGACTGAAGTTGGAAAAGTTGCATTCCTATATAAAATGGAAAAAATTGACAGAGGATGGCAAAACAGAAGCTCTGTAGAGGCAAGTCTCCTCTAGGAGCTAATTTAGGTGTTCCAGGTTGGGTTCTGCCCTGGCTCTCACCAGTCCAGTCTCTGACTGCACAGCAGCAGTACCCAGATCAGCACACCAGCCACACTGACAGTGAGGACAACTCCACTTTCTAGGAGTGGGAAAAGCCATTCCAAAAGTATCTGAGCAGCCTCACACAACATACAAGATCACAATGTATTCAAAAGGGAACTGAAACAGGAACTAGCCTGTCTATTCCTCTCAATGTTAGACACCTGACCTCAGAAGGATCTTTCAGCCCAGTAAATTGTCCTAACAGTCAGGCATGGGAACTACCACTGGCACTCATTTCAACAGCTGTATCCAAACATCCTCCTTCTGCTGCACTTGATACAACTACTTTGGTTTGTGCAGCAGTCCTTTTCTTCCCATCTCCAGCTCCTACACCTGGCTTCAGCCAAGGTTGTAGGCTGGTGTTCTCATGACTCCAGAGACTCAGTTTTCCATTTTCCCAAGCCAGTATTAAGCTGACTGAAATAGATTTATCTTCATGTGATCTCAAAGAGTAACAGTTCTACCTGAAAAAGTCTCTCTACAGTTAGAAGAAAATCCTGTGCTGAAAAGGGTCACATAAACACCAAAGCCCACTGTATATGGAAGCATGCAGAGGCACTTGGGATAGCAGATAACATAACTGGTTTTGTCAGTCTGAAGCTGCCTCCTCTACATCTGTGATGATGTCTCATGCAAGCAGTTAAAGAGATTCTGGTGAAGTATGAAATGCTGTAGGTATCCCCTAGAAATACTTCGAGCATCATAGCCCAACAACTATCATAGTAGCACAGAAAAATATCACTTTATCATCTTTTTTTACAAGAGGAACCTTTTATCAGTGGGCATTATTCCAGGAATAATGGAAAGTAAGCCTTCTCTAGAGGCTGCCACAAGCCTTCCGTGTACAGTTTTAGAGTGCTTAAAAGATGGCAATTCTTTTTTTTGGGCAAGAAAAAACATCACATTCTTTTATCTTTCTCCCCCCCTCCCCGCCCTTCTTTTTTTAAAGTATATTTTACTACCCAATTTGGACAACTGGCCTTCATTGCAACAGAAAGAAAAATTCCTTGAGAATGCTTGTGTGTAGAGGGAGGGAAAAAAAAAGAAATACTCTACAGGAATCAGTACTGATAAGACAGGAATTTTCTGTCCTTTTTGTACTGATTTGTTACGCTCCTCTTTATGGGGTCAAGCAGAGACAGCAGGTGATGAGTGCAGCTGGTCTGCAGACAAAGGAACAGGAAAAAAGCCTGATGATTTTACTGGAAATTTCCCCTTCATATTAGTCATTTCAATAACTCATGCTTCACTGGTGGGAATGAAACTGGACTCAAGGTATCAGAAAACAGTAAAACTGGGTAGCAATTTCTCAGTCTTTCAATGCTGTGGATGTATTTGTTCCTAAAGCCCCAAGTGCTCTACCTTCTACCTTTCTCAAAGAACACACTGGCTCAGGGCTTAAAACTCCAAAGGAATTCAGGTAAATTTCTCTTCTTATAACACAAGACATGTAGGAATCTAGTTTAGCTTGCAGATCCACAGTTAGTACAAAGAATTAGAAGGGTTTAGGAGAAAAATAAAACAACTTGATAAAGGGGTTATGAAACAAGAAAACACTGGGAGTGTCCAACAGTCTCTATTCTCAAATGTAGCTTTGGAAAGGAAGTGGCACTTTGTTGTCAGGAGCCTCTGATGACTCAGGTGCAGAACTCTACAATCACACACCACCCTTCCACATTCATTTTTACAGTTTCAAACACAGGAAAACACAATTTATTTCCTAATCCTGATTATCTTGCTGTGGAGACTAGAAGCAAGACAGACTACACCTTCCTTAAAAGCAAAAGCAACCTCTCCAAAAGCAACACCCGCTACAGAACAGAAACACTTTTTGTCACCGACTTCACCTGAAAGTGGAAGGACAGCAGTAGCTGAAAATACCTAAAACTTCACATTCCACTTCATTGCCACCCCCCTGTGCACCTCCCTCCCCTTATCTCAAATGGGGTCTTGAAACAAATTAATGTCAGACCTATCATTAAAAACCACAGTACAATTAGAGACATTTCAGACTCACATTACGTATTTAAAGCTCAGAGAAATAATAACAAAGACTTGCCAAGTCATGAGCCACTAAAGAGCCAGAGGAAAAAAATCTCCAACAAGATGGGTGTTTCCTTGCTGCTTAGGGCAGTCAGATACAATCCTGAGCCTCAAACACCTCAAGCAAGCAGAAGTCATGCACACATACTTTAAAAGAGAAAACATAATGCAAATACAAGAAACCAGAACACAACAGAAGCACCAAATCTTACTCTCCTCAGTTACACAAGCTGCCAGAATTCCATGTCAAACTTTGTTCTGGGATAAACTCAAAAGGTCACCAGTGTAAATTAATATATAATTCCTCCAAAATTAGTACAGCAGTATCATTCTAAGGAAAAGAGAAGTTGACTGATATCATGGGATATTCTGTTCACATAAGGAAACCTGGCTCATACGTAACAGAAGTCTAAACATCCACTGAAATCTTACAGTTAAAACAAGAAGCTGTTTTTAAAAATCTGTGACAGTTTCCAAGTATGATTGTCGGCAAACGCTTGCAAGGAACAACGTTTTATACAACTGACATACTGGACTTCTTTGAAAGCAAGGAAAACACTTACTGTGGTTGCATTTGCTGAGTTAACCCAACAGGAGGCTTCTGCTTGATTGTGAATGCCATCTGAGCCACAGGGCCAACCTTTGGTGGGACCTGCACCTTCTGAGAGAAGGTCTGCTGGGCAGCCTGCTGGGGTATGGGCCACGGGGGAACAACGGGGCTCCGGCCTCCAGCGGAAGATGTGTCTTGCACGACTGTATCCTCACAGGAATTACCTTTGGTTCCTGGTTTACACACACAAAGCTGAGGTCGCAGGCACATCCCTCCATTTTGGCACGGTGGTGCACAGTTAGCTAAGAAAAGACATTTTAAAAAGCACCTGTGAAACAAAGCATGAAGGAAAATGCAGACCCTCCCCACAAAAAACTGCGTGGATTGTTAATGTTAACTGGAGTAGGAGAGAGCAACATTGCTGAGCTCCACAAAAGATAATATATAAATTGGTATAGCTTTTACTGATTTCTTGCACAACAGGGGAACAACTTCAAAAAGTAAACTGCTGAATCTAAAAAATAGGAAATGCACTAGTTATATTGAGAAATATAGCATTATTTCAAATCCTTCTCCTTCCTGCTCAGCATCCCTTCTCCTCATACTGTAAAAACCCAAACTGCACCTGATTAAACGATATTACACAGATATAGAATTTTACTACTGCTCCAGCCTGGGATTTATTTTACTACTCTTTTAAAATCAGATGCTGCAGAGGTAGCTAGAATAAATCCCTACAGCCACATTATAGATCACCAAAACAATGCAGAGAAGCATGAAGCAATTCAACCCTTTCCCCTCTAAAATCCAAATAAAGTTCTCTACAGTATCCCCACCATGTGAACTGCTGCTACAAAGACATTGCTACACCTAGGAAGAAACAAACAGGTGCTTGTGATTACCCCAGATCAGCTTCTTCAGAGCATCAGTGAAAAGGGATCAGATTATTTAAAATACATTTTTTCTTCAGAGAGGATTAATTACACTGCTTTGCATTGCTCTGTCTTGTGACTACAGAGGGAGTCTGAATAACCAGCCTAGACTCAACACCCAGCTTGAAGTTGTAATTAATGCAGTATCAATTCCACTCTGAATGAACAAGAAACTTGGAGGAGCAGCAAATCCCATAAAAAATGGAGGGAGGAAAAAAGCAAAAGCAATTCCTGATTATATATATACATAATACTGCAAAGGTATGTCTACCTTGAGTATTTATTTTGGATGCTAAAATTTGCATCACATAAAGATGGCAAAACAAGTTAATTCTCTTATCTAAAGAGAATTTTTGCTATTAAAAAAATAGCAAAGAAAATTTCTTCATTAGTCACATTAAAGATGTAATACAATGTAGCATATATAAGAAAAAACCATGGCTGAGCTACTTTGTTCCTACAAAGTAAGTATATTTTAATATTGTTAAAGATCCTTTAACGTCAACAAAATTATAGGTCAGATGATAAAATTTTCTACTAGAATAGGTAAGATAATATCTTAAACTATAACATGGGATTCTGCACCATATTCAGATACATCCAACTGAACAATTATATTGTTAAAAAAAAATTCAGTCCACAGCCCTGGTCCAAACAGAGTACTTGACACTTCAACCATGTTCTAAGACATACTTCTAGACATAAAAACAAATCAAATGCACAAGAATATATAAATTAGCTCATTAGGATGGGACTGTGTTTGTTTGGAGGCCTAGTTTACCCATTGGCAGATGTATCATATATACCAATGGCACACGACACCAGAATTGCCCAACAACTTAAACCTGAGTTTTGCATCGGGTTTTTCACATACACTTTCCCCTTCATGTGAAACTTACCTTCTTTTCAACACTACTTAGCTAGGCTACCTTAACTGCATATTATGCATCTCCCTGGCAACACAAAAGTAATCACTTCTATTTGTTTATTTTTGAGGCTCTGTCTTGTCTTTGATTGCTGAAGACCATTTTCACTGTAAACTTGAGAAGGGATTTGCAACAAGCATATCCTGTAACAGATAAGCCTTATTTATAAAACTTAGATTTTGTTAGAAACAGGGAAAACTCATTTCTGTGCACATGACTGAAATAAATTGTATCCTGGAAAATAAATTCAGGAGCCTAAATTCTAACTAAATTTCACTGGCTTTGGAGAGACTCTTAAGACCAGAAGAGTGACCCCATCACCTGGGTCATCTGCATGGAATGTGCAAAGATCACACTGAAGAATTTGGGCCTAGTTGAGAGTGCTTTAGAAAAATATCTCAAAAAAACCGCCAAATCTTAAAAGCACGACTTTCTGAAGTCCCATTTTTACATTAAGAAAGCATTTATATATTTCTGGATATTTATGGACGCATGCCTATATTAACCTCTAAGTTTCTCAAGAAATGATTTAAAAACCAATGACTCAACACAGAAGTAAGCTAACAAGACCACACCAAAAGTCAGTATGAAAAACTATCTGCTCTGCTAGGACACTGATCATGCCATATCTCCTCTCAAAAGTGAGGTAACAATGTATACATACACAAGAGACAACCCTGAAAAAACTGCAACTCTTTTTCCTGTAGTTAAGAACCAAAGTTGTGCTTCAGAAACCTACAAAAACTTGAGTTTTTACTTATTAAAGTGAAAGTTGCAGTGAATTTAAAACTATAAAGCTAAAAACAGAACCTGTTTTGAAGTTACCTCGTCTTTTTTGCCCACGTAGACTTGAACATTCTTCCTTCACTGACAGCAATGTAAACCCTGAGACACATAACATGTACCTGGAGGAAATGCTCTGCAGGACAAACTGCATTATTCTAACTGGCCCTTAACAAAAACAGCATCAGCAGATCCAGCAACTACGTTATAAAAGACCAGTGACAACAGTTTGAAAACCCCATCCACTGGATCTTCACAGCAATGAACCTTTTGACTGAAGTTCTTTATTAATGTTGCATAATAGACGATCACAAAACTGGATAAAAGATCACGTTTTTAGGAAAGAATTAAAATGAACATTTTAATTGACATAATACAGCAGTTTAGTTTCTACAAAGTCCAAGACAGCTGTAGTGTGCCAAATGAATGACCTAATTATTTTGTTTGAAGACAACAATAATGGCCCATAAAACTGAAAACACCAGTATTTTCCATAAAGCTAAGCTTCCAAAAACTGAAGTGTGGAAGTATTAAGTTCAAAACTGAAAAGCCGGCCAATATACTGCTGTTAAAGGCAATTGGCTTCATCCTATTCAATTCAAGGAGGTTATGATTGGAAATTCAAAATGGAGCTTGGCAAAGATGCAAATAATGAGACTAAGCTTAGTGGGTCAGATTAAAGATCCATTTACTCCAGTGTTCTCCCTCCATTACTAAGGTGGATGTTTAAGGACAGGGTGAGACATAATAAAAGTTTATACCACTACAGCTTTTAAGAATTAGAGGCTCAGTAACTTCCTGAGCAAGAGTGCTGGTTTTGTGTTTAATAAGTCTCAATAGATTTTTCTGCCAGAGGTTGACTGATCTGCTCTTCAAGCCACTTTGCTGCAACATCCAAAACTTGCTGTGCCACGGAAGTTGGCCACATTGAAAGGACAGACAATATAACCAATCTTCCCTCACTTTCCAGAAGTATGGTTTGTGGTGAGGTTGACCTTGGCTGGATGCCAGGTGCCCACTAAGCTGCTCTATCCGTCCCCAGCTAGACAGGAGAAAGAAAATAAGATCAAAAACACCTCATAGGTTGAGATAAGGCAGCTTACTAAAGCAAATGCCAAAGTCTGTGTGCACACAAGAGAAAAAAAAACAAACCAGGTTTATTCTTTACTTGCCATCAGCAAGTCATGTTCAGCCACTTCCCAGGAAGCACGGCTTCAGCATGTGTAGGGCTTGCACAAAAGGCAAGCTTTGTAAATAACAAATGCCCTCTGTTTCTTCACCTTTCCTAGGCTTTTCTATCTGAGCTGATGTCATATGGTATGGAATATCCCTTTGGTCAGTTTGGGCCAGCTGTCCCAGCTGTGTCCCCTCTCAGGATCTTGCCCACCCCCAGCTGTTGATGGAGGGAAGGGAATGTTGAGAGACATTGCTGGTGCTGTGCCAGGGCTGCTCAGCAGTAGCCAAAACCCTGGAGTGTTACCAACACCTTTCTAGGTACCAATGCAAAGTACAGCTCCAGCTCAGCCAGACCCGATACAGTGGGGAGGGAACAAGGATTCTTTTGGGTTGCTTTATGTTTTAAGCCATTTAATCTGTATCTACTAAAAATAAAGTCACAGTGACACATTTGCTTTGGAAGTATCTGTCACAAAAGGCTCAAAACTGTCCCAAAATGCTCAGCTTTTTTATACATCCCTCCCTAGTCAACTACTGCTCATCACTCTCTCAGACAGACTACTACAAGTGCACTAGGTTTGACAAATGTATATCATGCCTGGTATGGTTCTATCTGTGACATTCTTTCAGAAAAGCAAGGGTAAAATAATATTACTGTTAGGTTTAAACACACGCCTTCCAAAATATCTTATGTTGTTTTGGGACTGATCTATACATACACACTTTTCAGTCCATGTGTTTATGTCATTACAGTTAAAATGTATATAAATATTTGCAGAAGCAGGACCTAAAATAAAAGGTTTATAATAGTTTCAAAACACATAAATATTTTAAAACTTCTACATATACAGAATGTAATTTGTTTTAATACATTCTAAATTAAGCATAATTTATTATCTGAATCAGTAAGTATAAAACATTGTCATGTATGGAAGGAGTTTAGGTAAAAATTTCTTTTGTCCCTTCAAATGAATCAAAACACACGTGATTCCACTTCTCCTAAAAATGTTTGTATTAAAGTAATGTTAAACTAATGCTAATTCTTGGATTAAGATCATTATAATATCATTCCTATCCTAATCACTTATTTTAACGTCCTCAAAAGTAACAACACATTTACATGTTTATCTCCCTATGGAGAATAGAAATCTGCAAAAGATTATTTTTCAGTGAGAAATTCACAATAAACAAATTTAAATATCCCAAAAGTTTCCTGCACCCAAGTTTCTAGCCTTTTACCCTCAGCTCCACCTTTAAGTATTTCCTTTAACAAGCAACTGCTGTTGGTTTGTACTTAAATGTCCACAAACATTTCTCAATGTCATTCCTGAATTTCTAATACTTTGACACAATTACATTACAACAGTGTTGTGAGTCTTATGCTATTGCTAATGCACCCATCCACCAGATTTCTTTCTTTTTCCACACAAAATTTACCTTTTTTTTTTTTTCCTCATCTTGAGCACACATAATAGTCCAGCACCAGTTTAAACAGAATGCACCAACTTGCAACAAATTTCATCACAGTACACACTGGCACAGCATAGAACAACTTCTCCCATAGGAGTGTGTAAATCCTGTCAGGCACAATACATGCCAGAGGGCAAATAATAGAAAATACAGCAATTGGAAAGAGGATTTGAAGTATAGAGCTGTTTCAGATTCCAGCACAAAATGGCTGAGAAATGATGCATGAATCAAGTTTACAGAAAGGGGAAAAACCAACACAATGACATGGATACATCTGTGCTGAGGGCGGAGCTTGCAAACTTCTTTACATGCAACATCGGAATCCTGTTTAAGACATAACAAATACTGCCTTATTTCATGAATGCAAGATATTTATTCCTCAAGCACACAAGGAAACCAAACCAAAGCTCATCTTGGTTGAGTGCACATCCTAAACAAAAAGCTGTGATACAAAGGCACCTTTAACTCCTGCTGGGTTGAAAGACAGAGTGATGATCCCCCACCGATTCCAGAAGAAAAGCAGTGAAGCGCTTTCCTTGGAAGGCAACAAGCTGTGGGTTCTGAAAGGAAAGAGGCATATTCCAGTTTCCCTCAGAAAAATCTGAATATGGTGCTGACATCCTGAAGAAGAGCAATGTTTTTTAGAATTTCCTGTTCTCCGAATTATCCTGCTGCTTAGCTCACCACTCCATTTTTCACTTTTACTCTGAACACCCTTTTAAGTATTAAGCCATTGTCAGGACTGAGGATGCAACTGGAGTCTAGAAACCCAAAAGGTCACTGAAGCCAATGCTTTACTCGGGAGCTAGTTCTCTGAGTATCTCACACCAAAGAGGTTTCAAAAATTGAAAAGTTTACCAGAAATACATCCTATAATTCTAAGCATTCACTGAGAATGGAGGAGAGAGGAATTTGCAACCAAGGGTGATACAATGAACAATGGTCTTGTTGTAAGACCATTCGATTAAAAAATATGTTGAAATTACTTTTATATAATCCTAAGAAATTACATTAACTGCAGAAAACCCGTGGGACCTCTACACTACTAATGAAGGTAGTATTACAATATCTGTGTCTTTCCACACAGGAACTTGTTTTTATCATAACTATATGGTCCTAAGGAATTCTTTCCCTAAATATACTTCAAATGAAAGCATGTGTTGGAATTCTTTGCTGTCCACTTCAAACCATCAGATTCATTCCCACAGTGGCATGTAAACATGACCTCCAGGAAGGGAGGGAAACAAAAAACAATGCTTTTAGCATACACATTTCTTTTAAAATAAACACAAAACAACGATTTCTCTCTCAACCTAATGGCAACATAATGGACTTTACTAACATATTCTATGTGTCTCCATAGTATAATCTCTAAATGCCAAGACTTACCAGAATTGAATAGCAACTGTACTCAAATACTTCAAAAGTTTAACTTCAGCGAAAGGATGCATTATACTATCAGCAACAAGAATATAACACACTATTAGATACTTGGCATTTTCATTCATGTTTTGTTTACTGGAGTTTATATAATGTAAATAGTTAAGACTGTACAATCTGAGAGACATTTTAAAGTATTTAATTGTAGGAAATCATAACTATGTATAATCTGACAATACAAACATCTCACATGCTACAAATCCCTTTATCATTCCACTGCCCACAAATAAAAATCGTTCACTACAGAATAGACTAAGCCAAGGAAACTAACAGATTCACATGTTACACATGGGTTTTGCTGCTCGAGTGATTAACACTCCAGTATGCAATCACTTTAATTCTCTTAACGTTTCTCAGTACAGCGCTTACTCATTTTGTTATAAAATACTTCATAATAAATACGCAGGAAACTGAACAAACTAAGACAAGCTCAGTAAAAGGGCAACTGGAAATATTCAACTGGATACAGGACAACTGAAATGTTACAAAAAAGGGAAAAACTGGAGGAAAAAAAACTATTAATCACAACAGAGTAAGCAAAACAGTAAGGACAATAAAGTTTTTCCCTAAATTCAACCAACTCTCAATAAGAGTTCACAATTTAGTTGAGCTTGTCTGAAATTTCAGGCCTAAACTGCCATCTAGAGAAAATAAAAACCTGATCTCAATTATAAAAAAAGCAAATCTTGCCATAGGACATAAAACTATTTCCCATATGCAGGGATTACTATCTGCACTTCACAAAAAAAAAAAAACAAAACAAAACAAAACAAAAAAACAAACAAAAAAACCAAGCAGACTTATTTTTAGCTCCGTATTTAAATGAACATCTTGCCTTGCTAACATGTAAAATGCTTATTTCTCCTCTGTGTGCAGTCATAGATGTGAGAAATCCTAAAGATTTGCTTTCTTTCTATTGTCAGTGTGCAGGATCTATTTTCTAGGAATAAATTAGGCTACACAAGTTTTGCTCCTTTTAAAGATGGAACAAAAAGCCAACTAAAGAAAGAAATCTCAAATCCACCCCACCATCACTCTAACAAGTAACATCAGCTACAGAACACAGACTGACTTGACGACCTGAACCATCAATAATCTGTTAACAGCCAGCACTCCAGAGATTGAACAAGGAGACAGTTTAGGGAGGTGTGTGCCCCTCTTCATCTCCCCTCCACAAATCCTATAGCTCCCAGGCAATCCAAGCTGGCTTTAAGGCAGGATCCGTTGGCACAAGCAGCCCTCGGTGGTGACGGATGCATTCTTCTCAAGGCCCCACAGAGAGTAGAACCCCTCCCCTCGCTACAGCCCTACTTTTCCCAAGGTTGGGAAGCTCACTGATCCCACACACAAAGTCACTTTGCAGGACAGGAAGGAGAGGGGAGCATACTCGCTTCCAGCTCTTTCCTTTTGCATGCTCAGGAAGAGTGGCTGTAAGAAGAGAGGTGTAAGACTAGTACTGTGAGTATCAAAGTTATCACTTCTCTGTCAATACATCATTTTGTTCCTACACACATGCAGAATCAGGCAGTGTACAACTGATGGACAAACCACAGCTTTCCCTGGCACCTCTACAGCTTTCTACTCCACTTCCAAGTTACACACTTGGAAACAAACAGCCAACAAACCGAAAGAGAGGGGAAAAATAAAACCAAAACACCTCGGTTTTCTGTGTTTCTTCTGATTTTCTATTAAGAAAGAAGTGTTCACTATTTTTTATCCACTGTAGATTTACCACAACTTTACTGCAGGTCCTGCTTCTTTTGTTAACACTAAGTGCTGCAATGAGCTGAAAAAGTTGACTATCAATCTGTCATCTGCTCCAGCGTGAGAGCACAACCTCTTGACAAGCTTTTTTAAGGTTCTCTTTTTTTTTGTTCTGTCTTAATTCTATACACACTTGCAGTATTTGTACAAAACAGACTATATACCATTATAAGCTTGTTTCCAGTAAAGTCCCCCGTGTCTCACAAAGAGAAGGTTGAGTAGGTTTTCACTTCATACTAATTGTGGACTTAAGTTTCCTCACCAAAATGAGGGAATGGCACATGGCATGGTCATGTGTATAGCAGGCAGCAGCTAACAGCTCCCCATCTTCTCACAGCTCTTTTACAGCCTGGTCTCACAGGAGGGAGGTCGGCTGCCAACCACGGCCAGGAGACAGACACCGTGCACAAAGTCTGCATTACTGCTGATTCAGATCAGTCTCTCCTGAAGCTGTCATACCAATTGCGCTTATTGAGGTTTGGTTTGTGTTGTGGGACCATCTTTAAGTGTGTGCACTCTATTTCTTTTAAGATGCAAAGAAAAAAAATATGTCTAAATAATAAAAAAGCTAAACTCAAAACATGAGCTCTCCAAGAACACACCTAGTGTATTTCAGCCTCATATTGGTGTTCACAAGACCTTGTCCAAAATAAAAACACTAAGCCCTGAAACACAGACATCCTGGGCCTTAGGTCATCAAACCCAAAGGGTTTTGTCTATAGATCAGCTCCATGCTGCTTGCTAATGTACACGAAGACTACAAGAATTTGGACCCTGTCATTCTACCCCCTTCCAAGGGGGCATTAAGTGAAAAATAAAGTAGAATAGAATTACCACCATGCCCTAACAAGAGCTTTCCCGCTACAAAAGCCCATTTCCTGTACATGAAATTCAAAAGTTTTATTTACATATTACAGTAGCAAGCACAGCAAGGGCAAAACCAAGCTTCTAAAGCTTTCAGTTTTTCAATTCTGAATTGTTTAAAACCCACATCAAAGGATAGATCAAAAAGGGCTAATGTATAGGGTCAGTCACGTGGGGTCAAAGTAGTTTGTCTCTTTAAAACTCCGACATTAAATTTTGATTTAGACAATTTGAAGGAGATTGATACTGTTTTTACTGAGATGATGGTCTTAGAATGAGAAGAAACAACATTTGGGGACAGTATGTTATAGTTAGGCTTTGTATATACAATGTAAATAAATAGAACTTGGTAAAACTCAAAGCCACAAAACTGATTAAGCACAAGCCTCAGGAACTGGTTGTGACCAGAAAACCTCCAAGAAGCACAGCTGCAAACATTTGACATGCTCGGTTCCAATGATGAAAAGCACAGCTCTCCTGGATACCACTTCCTAAGAGCTGAAAACAAAGAAGAGCAGATTCTGAGCAACCCATACTAAAATATTTAGTGGTACAGAGTTTTATGTCCAAACTGGAGGACTCATGTATATTTCTAACTTTCCAGGTCTGGATGCTAACCCTATTCCAGAACAAGACCCAAGCATGCAACCTTTCCCTCATCTTCCCCAAGAAATTCAGAAGCACAAGCTGGAAGCCACTCAGGGCACATTCCATCCAGGTGATCTGGAACCACTGGTCACACTGAAGTGCCCATGCCCCGAAGGAAACACAAAGTTGTAGCATGCTTACTCAACCACAGTGAGAAGTGCAGCTCCGGAAATTTAGGGAGGAGGGGGCTGAAATTGAACAGCAGTACACAAGTAGAGGCCAAGCAGATTCAGAAATTGAACAAAGGGGGCCCTTCCTCAGGGCAAGTATTCACACAACTTACTAGTCTCCTGCCTCTACAGCAGCAAGTATCTACTGTTGTGTATTTTCTTACTCTGAAAAATAAATTAAACCTCTGTAACATCTTTATTTAACATTGAGTCAGGCAGTCTTTTTAAAAAGAGAAATAGGCAAGATAGTATTTTAATACAGAGAAAAAGCCAACAAACTGCTTTCTTATTTTCAGATGACCTTCCCACTGTGTCCAAGCACGAGACAGACAGCTCATGAGCAAACTCACAGAATTCAGTCCAGTTCCAACACCAAAGTACTAGCCCTACGCATGGAAAACATATGGAATACATGGGATAGATGCATGCATACACACAACACCTTCAGCTAAGAAAGACTTAAGACCCTTTTAATCTTAATTGACAATGAGGGCATACCTGGGTTCTACATAGACAGCAATTTCTCTCCCCATAGGAAATTTACTCTGTGTTCCTGCAAAATCCACTTCACTTCCTCACCTCTTTGCCCCATGAGCCTTTCTTACACCTTTGCCATAAGGAACTCATACCATTAAAAACTGCTAGCTCTCTCCTTCCCATTTTCTTAACCATCCAGTTTACATTGAGAACACTCACAAACAACTGCTATTAATACTCCAGAAAAAACATATTACACATTTTCCAAGGGGTTTACTACTACAAGGCGGTTCTTCACATTTATCTTTTTAAGATATCAGATCCTACATACAATAGGTAATTTTTTCTTATGTTCCCAACATGAAAAACAACTCCTTCTACCATTAAGCATACAAAATCAGAGCAAACAGAAGAGCATATTTTGTAGAAGTAGTTTTAACTAACAGAAACTTAGTAGTAAGTAACAAAGTAGGAGACAACAGCTTTCACCAGGACAAACATGCAGTTGGATAGTGGGAACTCCTGATTTCCAGCACAGGCCTTCCTGACAGTTGTTATAACTTGTCCAAGACCACATTTAACCTATGGTTTAATTTCCATAAATGAAATAATAAAAACCCCACACTGTAAGCTTTACTTGCCTTACAGACATGTTACAGAGCTAATTAATGTTTCTATAAAGCTCTGTTATGCAGCAAGTACTAACAAAACACAGTGTCTCCAGCCTTGGTGGTATCTCATTACTGCACTTGCACAGATTATAACCTACGATAACTGTGTCTGGAAGACAATCCTTGTCCTAAACCCTTTCACGTGCTTCTACCTTTCCTAGATGTTTACTGTTGTGGTTCAATTTTTCCCACCTTTGTCTTTACCCAAAGGTGGATGTTTGGAAAGCTTCAAATAGGTTGGTTTTGATTGTTAGGCATCATATGCCCAGCATAAAGCATTACTGAATAGTGTTTACACTGAGTGTTACCATTTCATCTTTTTAATTAGAATGATGCAGCTCTTCATATTTTAAGTCATTCTGATGTGAAAAAAGTTCTTAAAACTTTACAGTGTAAAACTGAAATATTAGGGACAGAGAGGGGAAAACCCTACATGCCTAAATGGGATATGGCAGCCAATCTCACACAGTTTACAGCAAGACAGCAGCTCACCTTCTGAGGACTGTCAGGCTTCCAAGAGAACAAGAAAAAATCTAACACAAAAGCCAGTTCAGCTTCATACAAAAAATTAAATAAAGAACTTGCAAAGTGCTGCCCTCTGACCTGAACAGAAACATTTCAAACACCCCCTGTTGCTGAGGGAAAAGCCATGTCACTGCTCCCAGCCAGACTGCCACCAGCCTGGACACAACTCACCCAAGGGAACAGCAGCCACAGCCTCACACATGAGAAAGCAGGGCTAGCAGACACCACCAAGCAAGGCAAAGGGAAGGGAAGGCAGCCTGCCTGCAAGACCAGACCTTTGCCCTTCACCCCCTCTTTCTGAGGGTTCCAGGCAGGCTCATTCACACAGGTGCAGCAGAGCAGAAACACATGCTGCTTGTTCCAGCCTGGGATTACACCTGAGCTAATAAACCTCGCTGATCAGAGCTGGCTCTCAGCACTCTGGTTCTGGAAGCACGATGCAGACAAATGGAAGTTGGCTCTGGAAAGAGCCAATATGGGTCTGGGGTTTATTAACTCAGGCTTTGCACCATGCAAAAGAATAAAATCTGGCCCTAGAGACTAAATAGCTTATTAAAGTGATACTGAGCCTGAACTAATAAACCTTGACAAGGATCAAACTGCTTTTGCATCAAGTCAGCTCAGGTGTGCCAGCATCTGTGGCACAGTTAATCCACTGCTGCAATAGGCCATTCTAAACCAACAGAGCCTGCTACCTGGATTTTAAAAACTCACTTAACTTTACAAGAAACTAAGGGGTTAACTGTTGTCCAGTTATAGATTTTCTTTTCTTCTGAAAGGAACATCAAGAGCTTCCAGAAAAGGTGGTATCTGGCTTTTATGACTGTGAGACTAATCTTCCATAGCTGAATCAAGTCAATGCTATCTCATGGTTTGCCTAAGTTATAAAACAGACAACTTCAGTACATTCAGTGCTTCCCTTGGCCTGCCAAGAGAGGGGTGAAACTGAGAAAATCCAAGCCAAGTGTATTATACCTTGCTAGGAGGAATTAGAGTAGCATCAGAGCAGGGAATAAAAATATTTAATGCTAAGGACAGCCTGATGAATGAGAAAATCCCCCCACCTTTCTTTCCTTTAACTCTATCTCCACTACTCCCTTCCCCCAGTAACTGTATCAGCTAACCAAGTAATTAATGGATTTAAATTAAATTCTACACAGCTAACCCAAAAAAATCCAATAGTCCTTTCTGAAGGACTATTTCTAAAAATAAAAAGGAATCAAAAAGAAAAGATGAATGATAATCAGAGAAGTGAAAAAGACAAAACACAAAGGACACAAAGCAAAGAAAATTACTTAATTTACAAACAAAAAAGTTGCCTGGAAATGAAATTTACTAGAAGACAGAGAAAAAGCCATTTAAAAAAAAACGCGAACAAAACATTGTTTGGGTTTTGTTCAAAATAGCGAAAATAAAATTGGTTGACAATAGCACAGTTAAAATACATTTTTCACTTAATGTCCTGAAATTACTAAGAGTTTTTCTCATTTTGCTTGTCTTTAAGATAAGGTAGGTGTTTATTGAGCTCTGCAGTTAGCCTCAAAATACCACTGTAAGCTGAAGGAAAACATTCTAGTACTCCTAAGGTTTAAGCAAAATGTGACTAACCTAGCACAGCAACATGCATTTGAAAACGTTACTTTAGAAAAATATCTTAAATACATGTCTAAATTACTAGGGAAATTGTGAAGTTTTGTCTTTAACTACTGTCATAAAGTCTTTGCTTCTTAGCAACAGATCCATGCAGATCAAAGGTACTTGACCTTAGTCAGGATTACAAAAGCGATTGCTCCCTATTATGAAAAATCCCACACAGCGACAAAAGCCACTTGGGGAAAAAAAAATCTTGAAAGCATTGTTTACTCCNTTCGGCGGGCACCGGGGCCGGGCAGGTAACGCCGCGGTGCCCCCGGCACGGCCCCCCGCCCTCTATCCCCTCCCGAGGGGGCGACGGCGGCCGCGACGGAGATGCTGGCGGAGGTCGGGACCCGCGGTGGTGGAGCGGGGGACGTGCGGGACGGGAGGGCGCCTTACCCCGGCGGCGGCGGCAGCTGGTGCTTCTGGCGGAGGGGCAGGGCGGCGCTGCTGTTGCCGTGGNTGTTTACTCCAACTCTCTCAGGAACAGTAATCTCTCCTGCTGAACTACAGCAATATTCCCAGATCTGCCCAATCTCACCCATACTTACAGGAGTTTCCTGAAGACATGCCATTCCAATCTTTCCTGACCTCATGACATCACTCCAGTTTAGCCATTTACAATCATTCTGAATCTTGCCTAAAGCAGCAGAATTTCTTCCGCTTTCCCATTAGAAAGAAAAACTGGAGCATAGCAAGATTGACTCAATTGGTGTTATTTTATGCACATATTTTGTGTTTCTAGTTATCCCAGTAAAGGTACATCACTCTACAGGACCTTCACTAAACCCACTTCCTTCACGTTGTTCAGTGATTCAAGAATTCCACGTGGTAAGCACAGGATTGTTCATGTGGGCTGCTGGTGAAGGGACATTGTGGGTGTGGGGCGATTCCTTGCTCCCCATCTGTGCTCCTCTGGTAGATTCTCTACGCTGTTGAGCTCCCCATTCTAAGAACTCCTAAAAACCAAGAACTGATGGGGAGAAGATGCTCACACAGACAAAGCCTCTACAAAGCTCTCTCAAAAAATGTCACTATCCGTGCTAAGAATGAATGCAAGTCACCCACTATTTATCCTTTACCAAAGGTGAAGGTTAGGAAGGAGGAATTTAAGGACGGAAAGAGTGTTACATCTGTCCTGTGGGTTCTGTAGCTCAGCCAGCACCTCTCTGCCCATAGACGATCCCAGCATCCACCCCCTCGCCAGGTGCCAGCGCGGTCCCCTCGGCCCCCACCACATCTCCGACCGCACGCCCCTCCCCGACCGCAGGGCTACTCACGTTTGATGCACCGCTGGGAGCCCGTGGCCTTGCTCCAGCCGTGGCAGCACTGCCCCCCGCACATATTGACCCTGCGGGAACAGCAAACAAGGACCAGTGTCCAAACAAGGACCAGTGTCCGGCGGGGCAGCCCCGCTCCCCGCGCCGAGCCGGGCCGCGGGGCGGGCGCTGGGCCGGGGAGACAAAGGGCG